>JBBPDA010000126.1:31893281-31925621 GCA_037974385.1 Arnoldichthys spilopterus | reverse complement strand
CACAGGGTAGGCGTGTGTGTGTGTGTGTGTGTGTGTGTGTGTGTGTGTGTGTTTCTCACACTTAAAGAAAAGACTCAGGCTATAATGCCAGTGTTGCTAACCAAAAGTCAACAGATACCATTATTCTACAATATTGTGCTGACTGGGTGACTACTAGCATCCTTTTGTTGTTAGCTACATAGGCATATATGTGTGAACTGTGTCTTTAATGAGGCTAGTGGGGTGGGGGGGAGTGAGGGGGGGGTTAAGGCAGCTGAGGATTGTTCACCCCCAAAACACATCAGACACACGCAAACGTCCACACTGAGTCCCCTGCAAACATCCTGGTATGGGCCTGGAATCTTGACACTAAGGGCAAAGTTCATGGGTGGGAGCTTTTGGAAGTTGGGCTGTATGTTTGTGTGTGTGTGTGTGTGTGTGTGTGTGTGCTAAGACAAAGAAAGAGAGGTATGCAGACTTATCTAAGCCTTTCAAACTGACCATGTCTTGTAGTTGCTTCCTAGTGTGTGTCAGTTGCCCGCAGGAGCTGTTGGTGGATGTTTGTGTGTGTATATATGTGTGTGTGTGTGTGTGTGTGTGTGTGTGTGTGTGTGTGCGCGTGTGTGTTTGTTACCAGTGTCCCTCTGTTCTAATACGATGAATGTGCTCTTACTAAGGTTTCGTCAGCCTTGTGACGTACGGGAAAAAAATATTTCAGTCTTATGGTCGGAAAGGGTAGGTGGAAGAGCTTTCGGCTAAACATACTCATGGACAGCAGAGGTGCTGAAAGTAACTGGCCACTGGAACTTTTACCACTGTCTTCCTCCATTTATAAATACTGTGTTCAAATATTAGCTCTAAGGGTGAAAAACCCTGCAGCTTTGCCCACCGCTTTGGCTTTGGCTTTGGCCCGTCCTTTGCTTGGGATAAACAAAACTGGTCTCTTTTTTAAATCTAGGCTAAAACATTTTTAGATGTGTGCATGATTGTGTGTGCATGTGTGTGTGTGTGTGTGTGTGTGTGTATGTGTGTGTGTGTGTGTGTGTATGTGTGTGTGTGTGAGTGGTGTTTCTGGCCACATTAGTAATGCTAATGCTGCTAGCCAGTAGTCTCTGATTAGCATGATATGCTAACTGATGACTGAAGTTCCATTCATTGTTAACAATGTTGGTTGGATCAGTTCCTTAAATTCATTGAACAACTCCACTGATTGGGCCAAGGGTGGTTTTCTTTACATTTTTACAATATAGGGTATGCACATGATGTCACAGTAGGTGGAGGTCCCTGAGTGGCAGAAAGACAAACTTTTACTGACCACAAACAGATTGTAAAAAAACAAACAAATGCAGTTTACTAAAACAGCCTTAAGTAGGCGAGAGATAACTGTGAAACTGGGAATAAAATCAATGATCATTTGCTTATATTAAAGACAGTTGGGCTCGACTGTAATACTTACAACTTACCAAGGAACCTGTGGCCCTTGGACATTGACATTGCTAGGACTGGACTTTTCTTCAAATTTTTATGTACCTATTTTTAATGCCGAGGTGAGGAAATACACAAATGCCCATATTCCATTACACATGGACCACTGAGCCTTTGGTAAGTTGTATGGATCACTGTTGAGCACAATTGCATTTAAACAGGATATGGCAGTTTCCCCACAAGGCAGCCATGTTTGCCAATCAGTCTGGCTAAAGGGGGGTGTATCCTGGTGGTCATTTTTTAAAAGATTGGTAAAAAAAACAATGTTTTTTGTGTGTTTCACATGCTGCACTTCATTAAATCTACTTTAACAGGACTTGTTTCGTAATCAGCCAGTACTGACCATTCACATTCTGCTCAGAAATAATAATATGATGTAATTCATCACAGTTTTGATAAACATTGTCATATTTTGCTTATCCCTAGATGTCACAGTAGCAGAATTATGATAGAATATTTTGATTCACATGCTAAGTGATTCTCAGAAAGGCCACTGTAGCTAAAAATTCACTCAGCACAATCTAAAGGACTGGGCGATATGGCCTATAAATAATATTGCATAGTATTTTTTTGCAAAAACACACCAGTTTGATGATTCTAGTCCCTGTAACATCTGTCAGCATTAAAACATTGTTTGAATTCATGTCAGACTGTACTCAGAGTTTGTGATGGTCATTTACTGCATTAAATGCAAAACAAGCTTCAATATATCAAGTATATTCCATACATCGCCCAGCCCTAGCTGAACACCAGTTGTTTAGTGGATTGAGCACCTAAAAATAATGGCGTATCTCTCACATAGCTCTGAACTGATTTCTCCATACTATCCTTCCACCTCAGTCTCTCAAGTCCACCACCAGTTTACTCAGTCACTTATACCAGACCATCCACTTTGGGAAGCCGGTTCTTCAGTACTGTCGCACTGGAACGCTTCCTCTCAGTCTGTCCATGATTGCACTGTTCTCAAAAATGTCCTTTTTAAAGAATATTTCCCTCCTTCTGTTTCATCTGTGTTTTTAAGGGTTTTTTTACCCCTTGTAAACCAACATTGGGATTGTGAAAGTGCTATATAAATGTAACGTTGTTGTTGTTGTTGTTGTTGTTGTTGTTGACATCTCTATAGCTTTATTAACCTTTGTTTGTTATTTACTCTCTTTTCTCAGTGGGAATCTACAGGTGAGGTGCAGGGCTGGTCAGAGGGTGGCAGCTTTATGTGATTTATTTATTATTTATTTATGAATTGCTTGTGTGTGTGTGTGTGTGTGTGTGTGTGTGTGTGTGTGACTGACTGTGTGGGTGCTAGTGTGGGTGTCTGTGCGCATGGCAGGTAGTGTGAGTGTGGTAAAGGTGAAGCTACATGACTCATTTTATCTTTCTCGCAAAGTTTCTCTTTTTCACTCACAGTCTCTGTGTGTGACACACTTTCCCATTTCCGCTATCTGTCTCCGTGTCTCTTCATTAAAGCACCAGCAGCTGGCTTGTGTCTGAATACTTTGTATGACTGTGTGTGTATGTGTATGTGTGTGTGTGTATGTGTGTGTGCCCTGTTAAAGTCACATTGCCTCTGTAAACTCCCAGCCTGTGAGCCAAACTTCCAGTAAAGACACACACACACACACACACACACACACACACACTTACCCTAGCTTGTTCACTTATGTTGACATCATAAAAGTTCAGTGGGCTAGTTGTGGAAAGTGCAGAGGAAGTCCGTACGAATGTCGACTTTGAGGTATTTTTGTGACTGCGTATGTGTGAGACAGAGAGAGAGAGAGCAGGAGAGAGAGAGAAAGCAAGCGCAAGTGAGAGGAGAGAGGGAAGAGAGAGAGAGAGCAGGAGCAAGAGTGAGAGAGAGAGCAAGAGAGGAGAGAGCGGCGAGAGAGAGAGAGAAAGAAAGAGAGAGCGAGTGAGAGGGGAGAGAGCGACGAGAGAGGGAGAGAGAGAAAGGAAGAGAGGAGAGAGCGAGTGTGAGAGAGAGAGAGAGGGAAAGTTTGTGTTTAAAGAAGAGATTGAGGCGGGTTATTGGAAGAGACGGTTCTCAGTTGAAGGACATCAATGGTGGCCGCTGAAAAAAGAGCCTCATTGAAATTCATGGCTTAGTACCTATAGCATTGTGTGTTTAGAGAGAGAGAGAGGCAGACAGATTTCAATTAAAATGGCATTTACAAAAGGATGGATGGGAAAAAGGGAGGTCTTTTGTGTGTATGTGTGCGTGCGCGCGTGTGGGTGTGTGTTTTATATTCACTATGCTCACTTGTTACATAAAGACAGAACAGTTCACTTCGACTTTATTTCAGAGTTACTACAGCGCCCCTTGTCTACCTCACCAAAGACACGGCTAATGTCTTAGCGGTTAGCAAATTTTTTTTTTTTAATGTGAAGTATAGTAAAACTGACGATTTATTGAGAAAAAACACACCCCATCACACAAAGTGCACCACAATGAAATGTGACCTCTGCATTTAACCCATCTACATGCAAAGCAGCAGGCAGCTATAAACAGCGCCCATGGATCAGTGTAGCGTGACGGTACTTCACTCAAGTGTACTTCATTGGTACCTGGGCCAGGTCCCTAACCACTAGGCTCCCCCTGTACCACCACTGATGTCAGGTGTGATCATTAAAATTTTGAGCACTCAGGGGTGGACGGATTGCGTCCAGTTTGCATCCCCCTCCACCAATGCTATCCTATGCAATGCCTATGTTGCCTATGCCTAGAAACGCCCCTGTCGCCACATTGTCATATCCAGCCCATCTGTGTAAGTGGGCACAGGCCTCTTTAATGGGCACCAGCATACGTCTGGGTCTAATTGTTGTGTTATTTGTTGTACACAAGACTTTGAACAAGAGCTTCCGTTCAATATTGCACCCTTTAAAGGATTCAGGAGGCTTCTTTTATGTCGGGGCTTTATGGGCATGTGCACGTTCAAACAGGAACACTCGTACGTGCGGCGCTTCAGCTTCATTTATGCGCAGCTGGCATTCGGCTGAGCTGGTGTTCGCCACGTCTCTTTCTCAGCTCTGGTCTCTCTGACCGACAGATGGACGAGAAGATTGTTTGAGTTGAAGGGGAAGAGCGTCTCCGTCTTTTCCACTCGCCGGCGCTGGAATAACACGGCTGTGATATGTTTGGAGCGGGGCAGTGGGGCCGCACTTCTTATCAGAGGCACAGGCTCTCAAGCTCCCCAGCTTTTCAGCACCCCTGAACCCTGTGGCATCTGCAGTCAAAACACAAGCCAGGCTTCACCTCGCACACGTATTAACTTTCCTCTCTCGCTCCCTCTCTCTCTCCACATTGCTACCTCAGTACACTCGTTCCTGTCTCCCCCGCCAATGTCTCGTGCCCTATCCTTCAAAGGCCACTGGGGATGGCGCATGTGTTAATGTAACAGGGTGATGGTGGTGGGGGTGGTTACGGGGTGATGTTGGGTGCTAGGGTAGTGGTTCCCAAACTGGGGGGAGCTCTGAGCAGTAGGGGCGGGGGGGGGGGGTATTGAGGAGAGACCACAGTGTGTTATGTGTCTAAAAAACTAGCTTATGGTGGTTTGGATCCGAAGAAGATATGACGCCACGTAGACCCAGTCCACACATAGCCGGGTATTTTTGAAAATGGTGAAAACGTTGAAAAACGCTGTCAAACGTTGTCAAAAGCTGCCGAAACATGAAAAAGTCTCTTGTCATTCTTGTGGAAGCATGAGCTCGCTTTCAAAGTTGTCCCACCAACCACTGTTTCGAACGGGTCTCGTCCAAAACGGGCGACGGTGTGACAGTGTCTGTGTTCAATGTAGTAGCTCCATCTGAAGCTCAGTGTTCGACAGATGATTTAATACTTCCCTCAGTGAAGTCTTAAAGCAAAAGACGTGTGTGTGTGTGGTGAGGGGTAATAAAATAATCGTATCTACAAAAGGGGACCTGCAGATAAAGTTTGGGAACGGCTGTGCTAGGCACTAAGTTCCACATCCCCTCACAGTCAATCCATCTTTTGTGGAGCAGCCCTTGCGCAGATGGAGGGTCATTGCAGTGTTTGGTGGTTTAGCAAAGCTGAGCACCTTTTCCGTCTCGTCCCAGTTTATTTGACTCGTTTGTTGGCCTCGTGCTCGCTGTACTACGGTGCTTAGCTTGGACTCGTGCATGTGCCACTTCAGGTCACCTGGTTAAAGTTCGATTAAATCTTGATCTGGATCCTAAATCACATTGGTTCTGCAGTAGTGAGGCCACCTGGCCTGAATCAATAAGGTGATTATAAAATGATCTGGCAGGTGTAAGGGGTCTCTGCGCAGTGAGCGTCTTGTCCCGCCACTCGTATTGTACAAGAACATACCAGCGCGCGCACACACCGATGGGGTGAAGCAGGGCATTTCTCTTTGTCCGCTAAGTGCTTAATGGCCCTCTGAAGGGCGAAGGCATGATAATTAGGCACATCAAGGCATCCTCACCACTGCCCCCCCTTAACATCCTGAGAGCTGTGCTTCTGAAGAGCCTAAGCTCCGAGAACCGGGATGCAGGACGCTGCAGCGTTGCCACAGAGACCCGCTTTTATGTACACACATTCTCAGCACATTGTCTGTCCATGGCCCGAGCTTTAGGATGACCAAGAGGCTCATTAGAGACAGACAAGTACCTCTCTCTGTCTTCACCCCTTCACCTCCCTTATGTAGCTCTTTCATGTAGGCATTTCTGGTTTAAGGAGAGCGGTTATTCAAGCTTGCAGAGTATGTTAGATAACCATTCAGCGCAAATTTGACATGGTTTTTGAAGCCTGTCGTTGTTATATGTAACTGTAATTTAAGAGTGCAAATTTTTAAACTGCAGGAGCCGCAGTTATATATATCTCACCTCTGTCAGAACAAAACCTTGTATCTCCATTTATGTCATTTATTACTTTCTACATCATTTGTAAACACCATTTGACCTTTACAATGCATGGGATGCTTTTGAGGAATGGATCAGGACAAATGGTCCAGAACTACTTGGAAAAGCGTCATTTTACATTAAGCAAATGAGGTTCTTCTGAATCTCTTGTGAAATTATCGTTTTGGAGACGTTTTTTGAAGGTCTGATATGCAACATTATTATTCAGAGTTTTCTAACTTCCCCCATGAAACTCTAAACTCCTATACTGGAAATCTGGAACACTACACTCAGTATTAAAGCATCAAGTCTAAATACTGGATGGTCTTCTTAGCAAAAAAAATGCCCAGATATTAATTTAAAATAAAAATAATAGAAAATAATCACATTTAAATTGCAGTATTGTTCATAAAGAATATAATTAAATTTCTCCTACTACATATCATACCATGCTTTATAACATATCTTAAATATTATATATAACAATTACTGGTAGTGCTAATATTGGTAATACTGATGATATTTTTCCCAAACTGATCAGCCAGAGTCTGAGATTTGAGTTACTCTGTTGTCCTCAGTGATTGTACATTCCAGCAGTTTTACCTTTTATGTAATATTTAAAATTGAGTATACCATATCTATTTGTGAACACCTAAGAATTACAGAGGTTTGAAAAGAATAAATGCTGATGATTTATAGTTATTAAAATGAATAATAATCAATGAAAGAAACTCCTTGCGTAATAAAACTTTTAATAAATATCCAGCACCTGCGGTTAGTAAAAACTCAATTTCTGGAAAAGCTATGACATTTTGTATAACTCAGTAAAAACAAGAACGTGTGAATGATTAATTCTCTTGAACCTTTATTTAACTGACAAAACACAGAGAAAAGATTTTCATTTTTTTTCTCTGGCAAACTTTATTCAGCATTTAGAATTTGATGCCTGCCACACACTTAAAAAAAGCTGGTTTAGAGGGATGTTTGCCATGGTGTTACATCATCTTTTCTTTTATTTATGCTGTTTAACCACTTAGGAACTGAGGATACTAATTGTTGGAGTTGTAGTAATTTTTGTCCATTTTTGCTTGATGTAAGACTTCAGCTGAACAGTCAAGCACACACTCTGTGTCTATAAAGCCCCCCTGTTGCAGCACACACAGAATGAGTCTTGGCATTGCTTTGCAGATATAACAGTTGAGCTTTCTGTAATATACATCACCTTGATGGTAGCACATGTCTCTCGAAGATCCCAATATTTACCTCTACGTTATACACATATTCAAGTCACCCATATCCTGGGCACAGATGCACCTCCATGCTATGACAAAGGCTTTTGCACGTTTCACTGATAACAGTGAAAGAGATTTTTTTCTGTACTCCCAAACCCATGTGGCTGTATTTGTTATGAATGTATAATGTATTTATTAGCAGGATGGTCTTACACTGCCTTCTGAGGGCTCAAAGGTCACACACACACTCAACAGTTTCTGGCCTTGTCCTACATGGACTGAGATTTCTCCCGATTGCCTGAATCTCTTCACATTATTATGTACTGTAGATGACACAAAGAAAATTTTGGTTCTTTGCAATCTGGCTTTGAGAAATGTTCTTTTTTAACTGAAATTATCCAGTGACATTTGGCACAAAGTGGTGAGCCACAGTCCATCTTTGCTTGCAAAACTGAGACTTTGTAGTATGAACTTTTTATACCCAATCATGATTCCCTCAGCTGTCACCAGCTCAACTGCTTTGGTAAACTCATTTTTCCCCATACCAACTTTTTTCAGTTTGTCTCAAGCATCAAATTCAAAATTAGTTATATTTTTATCAGTTAAATCATTGCTTTTATTGCATTTTACAAAATGTCTTAACCTTTCCAGATATTGGGTTTGCAGTTCTCTTCTTATTGCTTACGTATACTTATAGGCCCTCATTGTAGAAAAGATAGTAACCTTAAAGCATAAGAGAAGAGAGGTAAAGAAGAAAAAAAAGAGAGAAGAAAAGAGAGGAGGGTGACGAATGGCTAGGCAGACACAAAAGGTTCCGAGTATTTGGATGTGTTGTTCAGGGAGAAGTTTTCTCTTTTTTTCGCTGAGATCCATGGGTCAGTGGTAATGTCAGTGTTCTTTCTTCCTGTGGCAGAAACATTAAGCTAATTTACACCTCTCATAAAAATCAAACGTCCATCTCCAGGAGCCTGCCCGAGGATTGTTTGTAGTGGAGAACATGCACAGATTCAGCTGTAAATTAACATCCCCCTCTTTTTCTCCCTCCGTTCCTGCAGATGGGATGAATTGCATGAATAAGGACCATGGCTGCGCTCACATCTGCAGGGAGACTCCTAAAGGTGGCGTGTCGTGTGAATGCAGGCCCGGGTTCGAACTGGCGGAGAACCAGCAGGACTGCAGATGTACGTACCACTTCACCAGACACACATCTAGAGGCTCCTGCTTTTCTGACTCTTTTTCAAGGTGTAGTCAGTTCCTGATCATCTCAACCACAGCCGTTAGGATCAGGCTGAGGCGACCGGAGTTTACAATAAGCTTTTGTGGGAAGTGGACATAGTAATAGTATGGCACACTCAAAGCTCAAAGGTCAAATGTCTGTCATTTTATACAAACCTAAGAAATTAAATAATTCATTTAATAAATAAATAAATAATAGAAATGATCCTAAATCTTTGTGCTAATGGCAAAATGTGGTATTTCTAACCTTTAGCTACTCTTCAAATAATAACCATTTATATGTACAACACAGAATGAAACTACTTCATGGCCTCTTTTGGAATAAACGAGGGGGATTTTACCCCAAATGTGTAAATCATCATACGTGAAACCATTGCAGTGATGCACTGTAAAGGGTAAAGGAGCTTTAAGATATTGCTCAAAAACTTGACTCAAAGCATGATCACTGGCCTCAAGTTGTACGCCATCCAGTCAGAGTTAAGCCAAGCTCCATGGAAGAACTTTTGGTTAACCAGCAACAGGGTCATGGGCGCCCAAGGCTCACTAATGCAGTGAAGGCTAGCCCGTCTGGGCCGATCCCAAAGAAGGGCTACTGTGGTTTAAAGAGTGAATGCTGACTCTGATAGAAAGGGATCAGAACACACAGTGCACCACAGTCAGAGCTGTTTCAGCAGCACGAGGGTTGCTGGAAATTCTGTCAGGCTTCTTTTGTAGTTGCTTAGTTATAGTATTTTTTGCATTTTGGAAATGAATAATGTTTGGACATATATTATTTTTACTGCATCCAAAGCAGTTTTTTCTGTTTAATAGCAGTGGCTTTTGTGTGAAATGCAGATGTGTACAATTCAGGCCCAGAAAGTAAAAATACTGCTAATGATTTAGTTCCTACTGCCTGAGATTCTTATTGAACTTAAACCAGCAATGTATATGTCTGGGCTGTAGAGCTGAACGATTTTTGAAAAAATCATAATCACAATTATTTTGGTCAGTATAGGGATCACCACTCTTCTACACGACTTTGAAAATATCACATTTAAAGAACTTAAAAATGTCATTTTGATATGAATTTCCTTAAACTTAAATATACTAGAACTGAACACCCAATGCAATCACTCTCCACAGTGGCCCCGATTGGCCCTTGAAAATCCAGTGGAATCTAGTAGTAACACAAGACAAAGTGCGAGTCTTGTTGTAAAGTGGAATGCAGCACAAAATACATTTATCTTGAGATTCTTTTTTTTATAATCATCAGAATCCAAAATCATAATTGGAAAGCAAATTCTAAAGAATTTCACAGCCCTACTGAGCAGTAGAACAAAATTATGGGAAGTTTTTTTACTTTTTGGACCTTAAATTTGTTCACCTCTGGTGAAATGTACTTGAGAACTTTATCTTTGTTCCCTTAAAGGATAATGCTTGCGCTAAAGCTAAGATAAATAGAAAGATTGGGATTATTAGCAAGAGAAAATAGTTCATACTATTTTACGGAAAGATGTTCTTGTCGGATCATTGTGGATCAGCTGTTAAATGTAAAAGGAAAACGTGATTAGGGTAAAAAGTACAGTGGAGTGGTGCCCCTTCCATGAACACTTGAACTCCCACCTGAACCAATGCACTAGACAGCGATCTGGGGGAGAGAACGGGAATCAGCTTTTTATTAGTTACACTTAGTTTGGCAACACACTATGTTCCACTGAAGTTTCAAGAGTGAAATATTGTGAAACATTTTAACATCCAGGATTAAAGAGGAGCGAGGGTATATTCTGAGCTGCGAATGTTGTGGGAAGTGTTAGGTATTAGTCTATTTCTAAACATTTTATTTGACACATAAAACAAATTAATGTGTGAGTTGTGACAGTTCATGCAGCAGTTTTGATACTATTGGTGGAACTCCCTTTAAAAGACCATCTGAGAATTCTCTCTGGGAGGGGGTGGGGGGGTGGGGGGGGTCTGCTATCTTTTTATCATAACTGAATCAGGCCCTAGGCAGGATGCAGGACTTTGTAATGTCACACTTTACATGGTCTCATGTATATAACATTAAACATTTGAGGTGGAAGAAAAAAATGAACAGAGTGTAGAGTTACCATTTTCTAAAATACTTATTGAATTAACATTATTTTATATATTTTTCAGTGTTTTCATTATACTTTTATTTTGGCAGATTTTGTAGATAAATGTGGTTATCCTTTAAAAAATTATACAAATTAGATAATTCACATGTGCATACACCATCATTTTCACAACTTTCACACCCTGTAAACCTGATGTCTAGAGTCTGATGTTCTTTTGGCTATTGTTGTGTATGGTGTCATTACCAATAGATTTATATCCAAAAGCTTCCAATTTATCCAGGACTAGCTGCCCCAGCCAATTCAGCTTGAGAGCAGATTGCTGTAGAAGTCTCTAATTACAGGCAGTAATTACTCTAACTGTACTAACAGTAACAGTACACATGGATGGCATTGACCAAAAAAACGTTTCCTGGAGAAGATTCCATTCCAACTGTGAAGCATGGTGGTGAAAATGTTGTTGCTGTCTCAGAGAACTGGCAGCTTGCAGTTTTGATACAGCTGTGCATTCTGCATCATGTCAAAAAGTTTTTGAAGATAATGTGAGGCCATCTACCCAAAAGTTGAACCAATGGTGCACCTTTCAACAGGATAATGAGTCTACATAAACTAAACAAATCCACCAAGGAGTGCCTCAAAAATAAGAAAGAAAGGTTTTTTGAACCCTGCAGAAATTATGTGTGGGATCTGAAAAAGGCGGTACATGCAAGAAAACCTTTAGACATCTTGAACTCATCTGAAAGATTTTTGCATGTAAAAGTGGTCAAACATGATGTCAGAAACTGGTGGACAATTACGGCAAACACCTAGAATAAGTTATGTTTGCTGAAGGGGGCAATACTAGGATGAACGTTCTCCACAAAATAATATTATCTGTTATTCTGGTTGAATAAATGATCGAAAAGTCACTTGATGTATTTATTTATTTAGTTTATCATCTTACATTATATCATCTGTATGCACTGTATTAAATAAAATGACATGTTTACTTGTTCAAAAATGCTAAATGTATCAACAACTTCCATGGGGTGTACTTATTTTTTCACACAACTTTACATGGCTACACAAATACCATTGCTTCTGAAGTCCACAAGATGGCACAAGATCTTGTTCTTCTCTTGCGTCACAGTGTATATTGGAAAAGACATCAGAGTCACCAAGACGGCTGCAGAGACTCACAATAATATACCGTGGCCCAAAGGTCATGATAATATTGTCGCCTTTGCGACACTTCTCACCCGTTACCTGTATATTGCATAGACTGTTTTTCATAATCTGAAGAATCCTGTATATATATATACACCCATCCGTATATACCCATATGGATAGACAGGCAGAGTGAATGTGAATGAGCGTGAGTATGTATGTTTTTGCTCGATGCTTTAAGCCCCCCTCACAGTCGTTGTGCATTGCCAGTGACGTGTAACTACGGAAATGGCGGTTGCCAGCACACTTGCGAAGACACCGAAGTGGGCCCGGTGTGCGGTTGTCACCAGAAATATGCCCTGCGTTCCGACAGCAAGACCTGCATTGGTGAGTCTCACACACGCATGCACACGCCGCCTACTAGCTTTGAGTGGAGGGAGTCAGCAAACACCACAAAACACCCTACACCACACACTCGCTCCTCATATGTGTGAATGTGAAAAGTGAAAAAGAGAGAGAGAGAGAGAGAGAGAGCGAGAGAGAGAGAGAGAGCTTCAGCATGTGTTCCTGTAGGTCGGCCGAGCTGTCCGTATCATGGGGGCCTACACCAAAGGAGTGTTACACCCGAGTGAGGGACATAAGGGGCCAGAGCCAAGCAAGAGGCCTCATAGCTGGGAGACAAACCACTAACCTGGAACCATCCTAAGCCTGCCTGTTCAGGAGGCCACAATGGAACAGCCCATTAGTTGTGGTGCAAAGACTAGAGACGCACATGCCCTATTTTGTCATCTGTGCTCTCTCGCTATCTCACTCGCTCTCTCTCTTACATAAATATACCTTATATTTTGTATGTACACATATTGCTGCAGTATCAGAGGCTAGCGGAGGACACTGGGATGTTGATGTGCCATTGCTTTAGCCTTTGCCATGACCTGAGGAGAAACAGGAAGATGGAGTTTGGGTGTTAGTCTGAAATCAGATGTGTGTGTGCGTGCGCTGGGATGGGTTGTGGAAGACGTGCTGCGTGATGGAAACTTCATCACCGAAAGCCTTGAGCGCAAAACACATTCATCATTCCCATAATGGCGGAAAAGGCAGCCAGCCGGCCCATGGAATACTGCCATATTCACCGAAATGGGAAAACTTTATACGCCATGTGGGTACAGCCATACTTGCGGGTGATACCTCAGGAAAGAAGAGGAAAAGGATTTTTTTTTGTGTGTGTGTGTGTGTGTGTGTGGTTTTTTTGGGGGGAATTTCAGAGAACAAATGGACTGCTGCAGGTAAGTTTAGATTTTTTTAATTGCTTATTTTTCTTAGCCTGTCTCCATGCCATGTTTGGTTTGGAGGGCAATTCCATTTTCACATATCCCTCCATCCTTATGTCAATAGAGAGGCTGAAGAACCCTTCCAGAACGTTTTGACCAGAGCGCTGTGAACAGAACGTGGCGCTTCCCTCCCCCACCTTGTCTTAGCATAGCGTTAGTTGCTCTCATCTCCCTGCTGTCTCCTCATTGAGAACACTGAAAAATTGCAAAGTCGGAGGCCAGCTACAGCCCGAAATGTCCATCCAAAGTTCCCTCCTGTGCCTGTGTGAGTTTTTACACCCTGAGCTGAACATTTAATGCAACATTTATCATCACTTGGGGTGGTGCAAGTGTAAAATGTTCCAGAGAGGGAGAGAGTGCATCACCGCGTGTGCACGCAAGAAGGATTATGCCTCCTCTGTTAGCAGCAGTCCTGGATCTTAAATGGCTGACTGTTGGGTTGTTGTGATGTGGACTGTCTGGAATAATGTACTCAATAGCTGGCAGACTTGTTTAGCTGGGCTCACACGGGCCTGGGACTTGGCCCCGGTGCCCCGGGGTGTTTTTGGACATGTCGGCATTGTTGCGAGGGTCATCAGTCATGCGGTGCTGGCCTCACAGGATCAACACGAAGCACATTTAGACACTGCATGTTACACATCCCTTACCATGTATACTGCACCACTGTGGGAGCAGACAAATCCCTATAGGCAGGCTAAATAATGGGACAACTCAGGGATTAGATGTAGGGTGCCACTTTTGTGCAAAAATTACCTTCACAGAGCTACCTTTCATTTAAAACTGCTGTTTTTCTGGCACATTTGCTCGACTGTTGATGATGAAATCTGTGACCAGTTTTGCTAATGTTTTGAATAATGTCTGCATTTCTGTTGACTTTTTTATGAAATTTTGTGTCATTAAATTTTTCTTTGATTCTAGCACAAACAAACATGCATCACAAACTCTTCCCATATGCAATAAACGGAATATTTGTGTGTGTATGTGTGTGTGTGTGTGTGTGTGATCATTCCTGCTGGTTACGCTACACTGGAATGGTTCCTCTGCCTGGCCATGCAGAGCCCACGTGGAGACTCCTCTGTCCTCCCCTGTCCCGAGCCTGCTGTCCTACTCATCGCACTTTTATTTGCAGCATCCCCCCCCGGAGCGAAGCAAACAGCCGCAGAGACCAGAAGAGGAGTGTAGAGGCTGACCCCTCCTTCAAATCTCTTCCACCCTTTCTCTCTTTCTCCTTCTACCTCTGTCCGTCTCTCTGGACCCTCAATGTGGTCTGTGTGCGTAGCTGTGCTGTGTGGGTCTGGTCTCTCCCTGTGTGTAGCACTTCTTTAGACCTCCCTTCCGCTAGTAGCTTTTCTCACAGGCTCCTTGCACTTCCTGTTCCTCCTGCCGCTCTGGTGAAAGTTACTGATTGCCTGTCTTGTCTGCAGTTTTAAGGGTGATTCAGACCGAAAGAAGTGTAGGAAGGCTTTAGAAAGTGAAGGAAATTACAGTTGACGAGCATACATCTCAATTGCAGCCTGCATCGAGGTAGCGTCCCCCAACCCACTAAAAATTGTACCCCCCCGATCAACCAATCAAACGAGCTCCGCCCCTGCCAGCTCTCTCTTAAAGCGGCTAGCCAATGACCTCTCCTGATTCCTGTCCTTTACAAAAAGCATGTATCCGTTCTGTCACATTGCATCCACCGTGGCTACCAAAAATGACCTTGATTCCACCTCCCGTTCATCTGCCACTCCCCTTTCCATGTAGACTGTTCCGTTATCATTCCAAATGCATGTTCTCTACCCCTGCCTCTGTTTCTTCCCTCATTCCCTCTTTCCTCACTCTTAACTGGCTTGTATGTCTGCTACCTGTCTTCTCTTTCTAACAACACAAGCTATCATTCGCCTGCATGAATATTTGTGTAAATACCTTCAGTCTTCTTTTTATTTTGTCATGTCTTCCCTTCTGTACTGGTATAAACATTAATAGTAACCACTGAGCTCTTTACAGTAGTGCATCCGTTACTTTATTCATTGTAGAGGTAGAATTTTAATTATTATTTGACCTGTTTTTTTGTTATTTTATGCTTCCTACAACCCCCGATTGGTGGTGTCCTTTGGTAGGACCCGTACAGACAGAACCCAGTTCCTCATGGACAGTCTGGGAGCCACTGTAGTTTTTCTATTCTGGGCCCAAAGTCCTAGGCAAGACACATATGCACATATACATGCACATGCTCACGCACTGGCTAACGAATGGTTTCCCAACCCTGGTTCTGGAGGCACCTTTTAAGTGTTTAGCTGGTCCTGTTACGCCTAATCAGCCATTTAACGATCCCTTACTGAGTTGCAATGAGTGATAAAGCACTAAATGTTCAAGGCAGTGTGCCTCCAGGTCCAGGGATTGGAAAGGCTGAGTTAGTGAACACTGCACCTCCAATTCCTCCCAGCTACAACATGCTGCCACTTTTAATATGCAGTACAAGACTGGAGGTTGAACAGACTTTCAGGACTCAGGCCCCCAATGCGGTTAAGTGAGCCCAACACCCTTTGTTGTGCTGATTCGCCCATCTTATGAACCGACCACCCCTTTGCCCATCATTACACTTCAAGTGTATCCGCATGCTCATTAACCAGCTACGACAGTGGTCACCTTGCTTCTGGAGATCTACCCTTCCTGCAGACTTCAGCACCAACCCTCAATGACCCTGTCTGTCTTCAGAAGTCCTTGATTTGCTGGACAAAGTGTGTTAGATTTGGGCTGAAGGTGACACCTGTGGTAAGGTAGATCTCCAGGAGGAGGGGTGGTGACCGCTGCTCTACAGTAACCCACAC
Source organism: Arnoldichthys spilopterus (assembly GCA_037974385.1). Taxonomy (NCBI): domain Eukaryota; kingdom Metazoa; phylum Chordata; class Actinopteri; order Characiformes; family Lepidarchidae; genus Arnoldichthys; species Arnoldichthys spilopterus. The sequence continues at coordinate 31,909,479 of JBBPDA010000126.1, read as the reverse complement.
AAGCCTGGCCATAGTCCCCCTGCCCACCGTCTTTTGCTCGGAACCTAGTTTCCTGCATTGACTTGATTGTCAAAGTTGTGATGTGTTCCATAGACAAACAGGCAACCAGCGCTGCCCCCAGACTTCTGTCATCCATCTCTCCACCTTTACTCGCTGCATGCCCTTCCACCTCAAACCCCAGGTTCTTCTCATGGCCCCCCCCCCAACCATGAGATAGTATTTCCCATTGTTTCTTCCATGCCATCTCCCAATCCTCTTTTCACTCTTCCACTCTCTTTAAGAGTCGTCCACTATGGTTTACATGCAGTGTCTGCTGGACTTCCTGTAATAGTCTGACCCTTCCTGACATGCTGTTCTTTTCTGTCATCCTACGATCATGCAGTTGGTCTTTGACATGTGTATCACTCCTCACTCCCTCTTTCGCTCTTTCTTTCTGTCTCCTCCTCTACTTCTCCTCTCTGTCACTGCGGTAATTGAGTAGCCGTTTGATATGGAAGACTACAACGGCGACAGCGTCAAATGCCAATCTCCGAGAACCCCCTCCCTTCCCCAAAGCACCTCCCCCAGTCTAAGCTTCCTGTATGTCCTCCTCTTATTGTTCGTAATAATCCTAAAGACTGATTTTTTTGGGGGAGAGTTTGATTTGATCTTCTTGTTTTATTAACACTCTAACAGGGTTTATTGGCGCTTTTTCACAGCTTTTTGCTTCTTGGCTTTGGTTTGTGCGCCAAGAGAATCAGGCAGTCTGAGTCTGGGCGTCCGAGTCGGGGGCGACTGTGAGCAGGTCAGCCTGTGACCGGCCAGTCTGTCCCAGTGCTCCCAGGACACACTGGCATGGGATCAGTCTCGCCTGCTCTTCAGAGGTCTGCGAGCCGGGTGCCTGAGGCCAGGCGGTCTGTGGCAGGGCTGTCTGTGCGGGGCGATGGACATTGGGCTTCTAATTAACCTACTGCTCCCTGTTTGTCCTCTGTCACTTGTGTTTTAGAGAAAGATGAGGCTGCAATTGAGAGCTCTGAGTTCAATACCACGTCAGTAGCTGATGTGGACAAGCGGGTGAAACGGCGTCTACTTATGGGTAACTCCTTTCTTCCTCTTTCTATGTGTTGCCATGGCGCTTGTGCTTTTTTCCCCCCTCTACCCCTCATTTTCTTTCTGTCCTTTTATTTGTTTTGAGTTGCTCTCCTCCCCCCACCATCCTTGAGAGTTTCTGGTTGTTTCTGGTGTTTCTATGTCCGACAAAGCGAGAGAAAAGCTCCTCTAAACATGACAAGGTTCCTTCTAAACTTTCTCAAGCCTACTCCCAACCATTCTCCGTTCCCTTTTATAGGACCAGTAATGAAGTGTTTTTTTTTTTTCACTTAAGGACATTTTCATGCAATTCTCATCGCAGTTTCAGAATTTGCAAAAGAAGGCGAAAAAAGTGTTGAATACAGAAGAAAGTCTTTCATTTTTTGCAATACTGTGTAAACATGATCTTAATTCCTTTAACATTTAATTACTTTCCAGTTTTCCACATCTTTCCTTTTATAAAGTGTTTGGTATAACTTTCTCAGCCGTAGAACATGCACCTCTGCACGCATTTCTTAATCTGTAACTTATCAGACATAGAATATATGAATATATTTTATATGGTATGTACCTAGAAGCATGTTATTTTAAACTGCTCACTTGACTTCTGAGCTCCCATAATATTTTTCTCTATTTTTGCATACTTTTGTAGGGACAAATCTCTGGTTTCCTTGTTAAACCAAGTATAGTTAGAATAAGTATAAGTATAGTTGTGCCATTCAAGAGAATCTAGAGTGAACCTAGAACAATGAGAATCTCGAAAAATCTAGAGAATTGTTCACAGTGGTGGTGATGGGAATAATGTACTGCATGAAGTGCACATGAATATAATCCCTGATGCCTGAGAAATTAATTTATGAAGATTTTGAGGAGATTTTGGACTAAAACATATTTTGTGAAAGTGGCCAGTGTTGCGCTAGTTAGTAAAAAAAATAAATGACAATTATTAGTTACAGTTACTAGTTACTTCTTTCAAAAGAAATTAAATTGCTTACGAAATTGCCTATTTATGCCTAAAAAAGTTATTAGATACTAGCGAAACTACAGTTTTCACTGACATTTCTGTATAAGTTGTGGAATGGGACTGGGCCGCTGCACTGAATGCATCGCATGACGGACAGGAGTAGCGCAATGCCATTTTACCTTGAAGCTGAAACGAAGTGATCTGAGTGATTTGGAAATACTTCGGATTTTGATCAGAAGACGGCAAAATTGTGGAACCTTGAGATAAATTTGTCTGCAAGGTGCGTAAGCTACAGTTAGCTTAGCACTGTGGACATAATTTACAAAACAGAGATCTGGAAGGTTCTACCCTTTGCGTTTCTTTAGAAGGTTAATCAGACACATTTTGACTGGGCTGCTGTCCAATTATAGAAGGTCACTAGTTACATTACTAGATACCACCACAGTAGCCATTTACTATTTACCGTGCAGGCAGTGGAGGCCTAGTGGTTAGGACATTGCCCTTGGGATGCTGTTGATAGCTCAGAAAGGGTTGATCAAAAAGGCAGAGCAGTCTAACACTGTAGGATCACATTTGAAGTGGTGTGTGCACGTGTGATGGGTTAAATGCAGAGGTCACATTTCGTTGTGGTGCTTGAGTGTGTTCACAATGACAAATAGTCACTTTCACTTTCAGCACTTGTAACGCCACAGAGGTATAGGCTGCTATATAGTTATAGTTGCTGAAGAATTGTTAAAGGGCAAGGTAGCCCTCAGAGAAAAAATGTCCATCATCAGCATTACCTAAAAGAACTCAGAAGACTCATGTTTTCCCACTGGTTATTTAGGATTGTAAATAAAAATGGCTATTTATGTTGATCCGCCTGGTTCCTATCACCACCACTGTAACACTGATAAGTTTCTTTACAATGAACCATAGATAACCACACGTAACCTGTACAGTTGCAGTTTTATGTCTAGGGTAGTTTATGGCCAGTCAAACTTTGTTGAGATTTCTTTCCTCAGGTAAGTTTACTGTGCAGGACCTCCTTACATTACCACACACAAAAAAATCCTAGAAACTGCAGTGGCTAGTGTGTTTGTTCCCTACTCTTCAACTGTAGGTGTCATTCTTTCAGTTCCATATTTGTGATCATGATAATATAATTCTAGGTTTGTCATAAGTGGCTTAAAATAGAAAATGTGTCCATCAGGTAAAATGGAATCTTACTAAATCAAATGAAAACTGGTCAGTTAGAATGAAATTTCATCAAACTGAGACAAACTCGATCAACCCAAATGAAATTACACCAAAGTGTGCGGCGTCTGAGCTACATACGGTAATATGTATTTCTTCTTCTCTCTCCCTCTTTCTTACTACCTCTCTCTTTTAATGATATTATCTTGTCACAGTTTTTTTCCTGTAGGACAGAGATGGACTGACCAGTAACCAACCCAAACTAACTTTTCTTTGCCCTCTTATTTGTACTTTCTCTTTAAAGGAGGTCTCTTGTGAAGCTGGTGCTGAAGGTCATTCTGGAGTCTTGATTTCCATATAAAGCCCACACCCTCTTTTCAGTTTGTTGCACTGTGTTAAGTTTTCTGTACCTGCTTTAATATATGTCATTTTATGATTTTTTAAATGCATTTATATATATATATAATTATTATATATATATTATTTATTTATTTATTTTTACCAAAAGATGAGCCATAAAAAACATTTTGCTAGGTAGAGATGGCCTCTATAAATAAACATTCAATTGTTTGTTGTGTTGATTTTCATTTATATATTTAGTATAGTATATAGTATATAGTACATTTTATATTTAGTATTGTACTAAAGAACAGTATTAAAGTTATAGCACTTCAGATGTAGTTTATAAAGCTAACCTTTGCTTCAAATTTTCATTTTTGCTTAAAAAAATGAACTTTGTTTTTTGTTACGCCTAAAATGGTGCAGCTTTATGCCGTTATTGCTGCACCACTTGAAGTGGAGCGGAAAAAAATTTCATTTCAAAATTCTGGAGCGCCAAGTAAGCGATAGAACAGAAACGTACGTATCTTTTCATTCCGTAAAGCAGCTGAACTGACACTGGAAGTTTGTCGCTAAACAAAGATTTGAGGAGATGTGCTTATTAAACATGCTTCTTTACAATCTAGGTTAGCAAAAATCCAGTGAGACTCATGCTTCTCTTTATCTGAACAGTGGTTTAGAGCATAAAGGAATGTTTCTCTCTGCATGTAGTGCTGAATAATTAATCACTTTTATATTTAAATTAACAATTTTAATTGTATTATGTCAGTATTAATGAGTTTTAATTGGGAAAGTTTAATAATAGTTCAATATCATAATGCAGAGTTTCTGAATTGGTGATTGCAATTACTACTCAAGCCTCAAGGTCATGGTGAAAAAAAAAATTGTTTAAAGAAAATAATTGTCGTGTAAATTAAAATTCGAAAAACTGGTAGAAAAAGTGCAATTAAATATGTTCCTCAAATTTCCAATTTTGTAAAAAGGAATGTAAACATGTGTCATATGTGCTAAAATGAACTATAAAATGAGCAAACAAACACATTAAATTTGTGGTTAAGTACGAAGCCCAGAATGCTGTTAATCAGGAGCTCTGGTAACTTTTAATCTGGGTGGAACTTACAAAACACATGCATCTATATGTTAAATATAGGTTGCTTTCAGTAAATGCCTTTACTGACATTTTGCATACCCTCTCCCACAGAGACAGTCGACTGGCTGACTGTAACTCTACTGATATTCTCACTGGTTCTTTCAGAATCAGCTCTAACAGCGACGTCCATAGATGACAAAATTCTTTTATTTTCAAGCAGAAGCTCAGAGCAGCATTGAAGGGCCAGAAACAGATTTTTCCATTGTTTGTTGTGGTCTTTGTCACAGAATCAGAGCCAAAATCAACCCTGCTATTCTGAGACATTTAATAAATACCAGCCCAAATCAGGAAGAGACCATCAAGCGGGTCTTAGCTGCTTAAGTGTCATGATTTCACATCCAGTGATTTTATGGGTCGCTTGCCATGAATGACAGATTTGCACAATACTGTGTGTGTGTGTGTGCAGCAGTGCCTCAGGAGCATGTTAGATTTGACACTCTGTGTTCACACTTCAGCTTGCCCGGCTGTCACAGCTGTGGCCAACAGCACCAGGATGCGACCAATCCTGGCAAAATGAACTGGAAACTCAGCATCAGTGAAAAAACCTTTGCTGAAGTGCTACTGAAATCTCAGGGGGAGAGAGAAAGAGAACGAAGGGGGGGGGGGAGAGTGAGAGAGAGAGAGAGAGAGAGAGAGAGAGAGAGAGAACAAGTGGGAGAGAGAGAGAGAGAGAGAGAGAGAGAGAGAGAGAGCGCTTTTGGCTATTAAAGTAAAAGAGATTATCTGTAACAGGTTTTTGCTGGTGTTTTTTGTAAGTGAAGGTTTTGGAAGAACCTGCAGGCTTGAGAAATATTATGGCTTAATTCCCAAAAAAACAGGACAATGAATGATTAAAAAAGGCCTAAGGAAGTGTAGATTTGCCCCTTTTACTGTCAGATCAACAGTTCCACCCCCAGCGACGCCACAGCCATCTATGGCCTTGAGCCCAAGAGAGAATTGTCTTTAAAATGTTAGCCAGCATGAACATCTGTTAGCTGAGGGACTTATTGTTCTCCTCCAGTCATGTTGAGCTGTCTAATGACGTGTTATGTGACAGCTTAAAAACCTTGAAACATGATTGGATGAACCAGGTACTAGCCTCAGAGCTGTAGTACTTAATTTATGTCTTGGAGTAAAGTCTGTACCTGAGACTTTCGGACTTGGTCGGACTTGGTCATGGACTTGCTGCTTTTTGGACTCGCCGGAATTTGTAGTTGGTCTCTACCGAGTCCAGCAGCTTTTAAAAACATGGTTACCTTTCTTTCGAGACTAGAAACTCCATCTAAAATAACCTTTGGCCCCACCTGGTAACCAATAATATGTCTGCCCAGTCTGTGTACAGTGCATCCTTGCTTATCATTTTCTTTCAGGCCACAGACACAATGTTGAGTGAATCAAGTGAAACTGCTCTACCTAAAGTAAATAATGAGGCCCAATGAAGAGAAAGTGACTATTTGTCATTGTGAACGCACTCAAGCACCACAACGAAATGTGACCTCTGCATCTAACCCATCACACGTGCACACGTGGAGCAGCGGTCAGCTATCAACAGCACCCAGGGGGCAGTGTGGTGGGACGGTACTTTGCTCAACGGAACCTCAATGTTGCCCGTGCCGGGACTTAAACCTGCGACCTTCAGCTTACAAGGGCAGTGTCCTAACCACAAAGCCTCCACTGCCCACAGTTATTATCTGTAATCTTTAAAAAGGCAGAGAAGTCTAACACTGTAGGATCACACGGGCAGTGGTGTGTGCACGTGTGATAGGTTACATTTAGAGGTCACATTTCATTGTGGTGCTTGAGTGTGTTCACAGTGACAATGACTTCACTTTAATAAAACAGTGCAGAATGGTCACATCATCACACACATTATACACAGCTTAGTACACTGTTGTTACGAACTGGTCTAGGGTCAGGCCTTAACAGAAAATGAGAGAAACAGATGAGAGGGAAAAAAATGTGGCGAGACCAAAGTCACGTTTGCTTTTATTGATTTGGTTCAGAATCGGACAGGGCCAAAGCAATGGCGCCGACATTTAAATCCACTAATAGGAGGCAGATCCAGCCAATGGGCACACGGGAGAGGAACACATGATAAGGCATCCAATCAGACACCAGATAGGAATCACATGACACAGTAAGCAGGGTCTAAACTAAGAAGAAGGCGGGAGGGACAAAAAGCTCCCAACCTTACTGACACACATACACACACACCAAGGCATGACAAATATACACAAGCGTGTTACACAGTCTTGAAGAGGATTTTTTTTGTCCTGACTCTGTACAGAAAGCGAACTGAATGTAACTGATTTTATTATGTGTGTGATTCAGTTCATACATTTGAAGGTATAGCAAAGTTTACATTGAATTTTCCCTGATTTCTCCCCTAGCCATGACTCCCCCAATCACAAGGTACTGAATAGATAAGGAAAGGGACCATTTGTCGTTGTGAACACACTAAATCACACACAAAGTGCACCACAGTGACCTCTGAATTTAATCCGTCACACATGCACGTGCAGCAGTGGGCAGCAGTACCCGGGTCAGGACTTGAACCTACAACCTTCTGTTCACAAGGGCAAGGTCCTAACCACTAGGCCACCACTGCCCTAGAGATGCCACCAACATCGGGAGGGTGAAGTTTAGCACATGCTGTTTTCCTGACAAGAAAGTCAGCCATCTTTTCTTTTTAAGCATCATTGGAGAGCATAATTCACTTGGAGGAACCAATGCCCATGCTGGCTGACACATGAGTGATGGGGGAGAGGGAGGGCCATCATACCTACCCAGTGAGTGCAAAACCAATTGTGCTCTCTAGCCACAGAGGGCTGTAGCACCATCAGAGATGGAGCTTGTGGTAGAGTCAATGCTTGGATTACTGTACCACAGAGGAGTGAAAAAAATAATGTTTAATGCTTTGCCAGGGATCTGTTAAGACCCTTTACGTCCCTTCACTTATTAAAAAAATATATAAAAATATTACTACTGATGGTCCAGACATTATTACTGCTTGTTATGCTTATTTGGGTCACTGTAAGGACTGGAGCAGAGGGGGAGGCGCATTTATTAAACATGTAATCAAAGGGATTACTTAAGCTCTGCCTTTTCGCCGTGTAGCACGGTGCTAAGCCAGATCCTTAGCCTTTCGAAGTTTTCTTAGTTCTCATAGTTACTCATAGTTTTTCATAGTATTTGTAGCCTAAGCATCCTTAGTCGAGTGGATTTACCTTTGTTTCGTTGTTGATGTCCAAGAAGATGAGCAAGAAAAGTGTTGTTGAAGCGCATTGGGGTCCCAACTTCTTCCAAGCATGACAGAATGCTTTGCCTTTTGGGATCCAGCCACTCACCTCAATTCTTCCACCACCAGCGTGGCTGAGCTTGCCAGCGCGGTGGTGAACCAGGGCAAGAGGATCGAGTAGTGCCAAGCGGCGCTGCAACACTGCTGCGCCAGCCTGGAAGAGCTCACCCAGGCTGTGTGGCGGCTAGCAAGCCCTGGAGCCCAAGGGGGTTGCTTCAGCGCCGCAGCCTCCGTCTGGCTCTGCCTTGATGTCGCCGTCACCACCTTGCTCCGCCCGAACGTCGCTGTCACCACCTGGCACCGCCCGGACGTCGCCTTCACCACCTGACATCGCCGTCAGTGCCTGCTTGTGCCGAGATGTCGCAGTCACCACTGGACTCCGGCAAGACGCGCAAACCTCCACCAAGGTGTCAGTAGCTTTGTCTTGCCCCCCCCCCTGACGTCGCCAGCACTTCCTCGCTCCCCCCGAGCGTTGCAGGCGCCTCCTTGCTCTTCCCAGATGCCGCAGGTGCCTCCTGGCTCCCCCCGGATGTCGCTGATGTCACCTAGCTTTGCCTACGCGGGTCCCTGGCTCCAGGAACAGGCTGGACTTTTGAGGAACGCCAGGAGTCATTCCTTAAATGGGGGGTGCTGTAAGGACCGGAGCAGAGGGGGAGGCGCTGCCACCTGGTGGCTAGGGACCCACTAAACCAGAAGCGGCCCCCATGCCCAGCAAAGACCAGGTGGCATTTATTAAACATGTAATCAAAGGGATTACTTAAGCTCGCACCCACACTAGGTGGACGCGAAGTATACTGCCTTTTCGCAGTGTGGCACGGTGCTTAGCCAGATCCTTAGCCTTTCGAAGTTTCCTTAGTCTCATAGTTACTCATAGTTTTTCATAGTATTCATAGCCTTAGCATCCTTAGTCGAGTGGATTTACCTTTGTTTCGTTGTTGATGTCCAAGAAGATGAGCAATAAAAGTGTTGTTGAGCGCGCATTTGGGTCCCAACTTCTTCCAAGCATGACAGTCACTTAACACTTTTAACACTTCACAGCTTTGCTGATTATGTGCATGGACGTATGATATAGAAAATGTGTCAGTGGGCAGTGGTGGCCTAATAGTTAGGACATTGCCCTTGGGACCTGAAGATCGCAGGTTCAAGTCCTGGCTTGGGCACTACTGAGGTACCATCCTGCTACACTGCTCTCCTGGTGCTGTTGATAGCTGCTTACCGTGTGCACGTGTGATGGGTTAAATGCAGAGCTCACATTTTGTTGTGATGCTTGAGTGTGTTCACAATGACAAATAGCCACTTTCATGTGTCCATCGGGAGGAAAAGTATACAGAACTGTTTCAAATAGTAGTTGGGGAAACTGAAGACATCTAAACAAACTGGACACATGCAGAGCTAAAGGAGAGTTGAAGTGTTGATCTGAACATACTCCACATCACAGCGCAGTGGCTGCTCAAGGCCTGCTTTGAGGTTTCGATGGAGTAAAGGTTTCAGGATAGAGAGTCGTATTTGTTGAAATACCCTTTTGGGAAACCCGACACAGATAGCGGAGGACCACCTGTTCTGAAAGCCCCTAAAACACTTTTGAGAGTTCTTGTGCTGAGGTGGAAAGAGATGATCTCCCCTTCATTGTCCTCTGTGTGTTTTCACAGGACCAGATTACCTCATTTTCCATGCCATTTAACAACTGAGTCACTTCTGCATTAGTGTTAGTTCTAGGTCAGTCTGTGAAGCGGATAGCTCTGGTGAATCTGTGACCATGTGCCTCGCCAGGTTTTCACTGGCTCCCGGCCAAGAGGACCCCTCTCACACAAACAAGGCTAAGGAATCTTCATCTTTCAACACGCAGTCATGAAAACCCACCCATCATTTAAGTCAGGAAGCCCACCTCACTTTCTGGAGACATCGTTTATATCACACATCATTTTAGATGTTCTTGCAAATCCTGCACTCACAAGTATTCGTAGCTGGGATTGAACAGAGCTGTAGCATGTAAGGTGTTGTCAGATTACGTTATTTTTTTTTAGTGCATGGGTGATGGGTGAGAGTCTGTGAATGTCTTTGTGTGTGTGTGTGTGTGTGTGTGTGTGAATTTGCCCTGTGAACAGTCAGACCCCTGGGGTATGTGGGTCCAGCTGTTACAGAATGTGTGCAGTAGAATTGCCTGTAGCATTAGCCACTAATAACAGGCTTGTTGGCATAAATCATTTGGTTTAAGAAAGCTTCTAAGGCCATTTCAAACCAAACTGTCCTTCAGAAAAGTCCTCCTCCTCCATTCTTGCTCCCCTCTTTTCACAGTTTCTGGATTCACTCTGTTTTTTGCCCCTAGGTCTTTGTCTTAGGTCTCCTCCTTATTCACATTTACCATATCAGTCACTCGTTATAGCTCTCCCTGTGTTTAGTTGAGGATCAGCCACCTTGGCACTTGAGCTGAGAACACCTTTGTCAAGTCTAAGACCGAGACTAATTGAAAACAAGTTAAGACCACATGAGTTAAGACAGAGGCCGAAAAAATAATTGAAGACCCTTAACTGAACGTAGTATAATATGTGTGTGATGCTGTGAGACTGTATATTTTCTGTTGTGAGATGCACTGTTCTCTGTAATCTGTAATGATCATAAAGCAGCTGCAGTCTTACGCTGTTGGATCACATTAGGCCTCATTATTTATTTTAAGCGTAACCCTTCATTTTCATTCCCTCAGCTCACAAACATTGTTTCTGTGGCCAAAAAGACAATGATGAGCATGGATGCATCATGCTAGGGCATGCCAATATGAGATTTGGTAGATATATGATTGGTTACCAGGCAGTACATTTCAATACCTGTTCTAGATATATTTTAAAGTAATTAAACCAATGCCTATTTTCTGAACAAGCTTCCAATGGGCCATGATTTATGTTGATTTATGTTGGATTTGCTGACCAGGCGGGGGGTGAGGGTTCATTAATTTTGTCCACTCTTACAGGTGTTTTCAATTTGTCGACCTGGTGCTTGGGTTCATGTTGACAAGTGATTTTTGTTTATTTGCTATGGCAGCAAAAAGCATATTTGGCATGGCACCCAACTAAAAAAAATTTAACCAGCGGAAACACTGTTTTTTTTTAAAGCAGCTGGATGCAGTTGAGAACAGCTAGAATATTTGGTGAGACCATTGGCAAAGACTCATCCAATGAGTCCTAGACTAGTCCGAGAGGTTAGGAAAAATTTCTCAAGTGCTATAGCCCTGCTTGGCACCCATGCTAGTTCGTGCTACTTTATGCTAGCTTGACAGTTATTCATGCTAACTGTTAATGGGCCAGAAGCTGCTTTGATTGACCATGCATATGAAACACCCAGCATGACTCTCTACCAACTGTGTATTTTACTACTATATGTGGGGTTCTGTATTGGTTTGCAGTCACACTAAATACCAATAAAAAAGTGTAAATTTATGAAGAGTATAAAGATGAATATGAAGTTATGTGTCGTAAGGACTACATGTCAAACGTCAGTGGATTTCCTTTACTTTGACAGCTCATGATAGGGAGCACATTTCAAAATGTGATATTGATTATAACAATAATAACGGCCTACTGTTATGAGTACTACTGTACAATAAGACTAAACGTGTAAAGAGTTAATAAAGGTTTATAATTAGTTTATAAATGGTTCTTTATTAAGTTATAAGTGAAGGGAAAATCACTATTTGTCATTGCGAACACACCCAAGCACAACAACAAAATGTGACCTCTGCATTTAACCCATCACATGTGCACACGTGGAGCAGTGGGCAGCTACCAACAGCACCCGGGGAGCAGTGTAGTGGGACGGTACCTTACTCAAGGGAACCTCAGTAGTGCCGGGGCCAGGACTTAAACATGTGACCCTTAGTTCTCAAGGGCAATGTCCCAACCACTTGGCCACCACTGCCCCTGCTTAATAGGCATTAAAACAGTATATAAGAATAGTGATAACTTGGGTGGAAATGGGGTGGGGCTTATGCTATGGATACACCCACACAGCAGCCTTTGATTTATGTGTTTCAAAGGCCTATTTATGCTTTTATGTTTATAACCTAATTAAAAAGTTAAAACTAATTATGAATGATTTATAAACCCTTTATAAGGGCAATTTTATTGTAAAGTGGTACCCTGTTATCTAGTATCAAAAATACCAAAATAGACTGCTGGTGCTTCAAAAACTAGATGATTTTTGTCCATTATAATATAACTTTAGTCCATTTTAATGCACTTTAGCTTAAGAATAGAGGTGTGTACTTTTTTCACATAGCACATAGCACTTTAACCCTCACCAACTAGCATTGATTCTGCATTTCAGTTTGATGATTTTCATTTAACTGTAACCTTTTTCCACAGTCACCTGAGATCAGAGAGAACAGACTGAAGGTCTCAGCATCAAAGATTTATTCTGGTTTTTTTTTTCTTTTTTATCCCATATTTTATCTTCAGGTGAAAATTCTTCTTATTGGCCTGTGTTGTTTCATTCAGAAGAAGATTGTTACAAGCCTGCGAAGTCTGTATCTTCAACACAGTTTTTTATTTGCTTAAGCACAGTTTTTTACTGTCTAAATCTAAATAGAGGATATCTACCAAGATCAGCCATAACATTAACACCACTGACAGGTAAAGGGAATAACATTGACTATCTAGTAATTTCATGTCACCTGTCAGGGGAATGGGATATATTAGGCAGCGTAAGGATGTAAGCCACTTTCACATGGGTCTTACTGTGATGGCTAGTCAGAGCATCTACAAAAACGGCAGGTCTTGCGGAGTGTTCCAGGTGTGCAGTAGTTAGTTCCTACCCAATGTGATCCAAGGAAAGACAACTGGTGAATCACAGTTGCTGATGGATGTGTGGAGTGAAGGCTAGCCCATCTGATCTGATCCCACAGAAGAGCTACTGTGGTTTAAAAAGTGAATGCTAACTGATAGAAAGAGGCCAGAACACACACTGGACCAGATGCAGCAGCAGGTGGTGTTAATGTTAGTGACTGGTTGGTGTAAATATCCCCAAAATATCGAACTAACCTGCAAACCTTCCCGGCGTTTGTACATGTCAGTATGTACTTTATGTGAAAAAATATCTTGTAAAATATTTTAAAACAACACAGAACCAGGTTTCCTGACATGGACTTTGATTTATCAGTATGCACTACAACAGTGGTTCCCAAAACGGTCGTGGGGACCCGCTAACGTGCACATTTTAAGGTATTTTCCAGCCTTTGATACACCTGACATACATCCAGCCTACACAGATGCAGATGAGCTGGATTAGGGATTAGGGGGTTAGGGAATATGTGCAGGGCAGCAGGTCCCACGGACTGGATTTGAGAACCACTGTGTCAGTGTGGTGTATTCACTATGCTGGATTTTCATTGGTTTCTTTAAAAATCGACAACTTTTACATTTTTTAAATCTGAACGCACTGCTTATTTTCTTCTGAAATGTGCAACAGATTCTGGATGTTTTAAGGTTTTTTTTTTTTGTTTTTTTTTTTACAAAATGCATTGTTTTGCAGAAACTGAAGAAAGGGTTTGGGGTTTTAAGTCGCTTATTTTTTAAAGCGACTGAACTTAAGCAATTTAGAAAATCTGCAATGCATGGTTTGGGAGATGTCTTGAATAACGAGGTTCTGTTTTAATGCATACAGCAGGGGGGCTCAAGTCCGGTCTTGGAGGGATGGTGTCTGGTACGATTTAGAGATTTTCCTGCTCAAACACACCTGGTTCAACTCACCTGTTTGAAGGGGGCTTCCAAACTGTGCTGGACGCCAGTCCTCCAGGACTGGAGGTGGCCATCCCTGAAATAGCTGAACATGTACCATATACCATAAACCTTGTCATACTGTTGTGTTATGTCTCAGAAAGATGCAAACAATGTCATGTCTATGAGTAAGGGACACCAGTAGCCACCAAGTAGAAATGCAGTCTACGCCTTCTTCAATGGATAGAAGTTCAGCCCACTGTATATTCACTTATGTTATTATAGCCTGCATGTTATTCAATTATACTGTATGAGGCTTCTTGTGTTACATATGCTGACCAGCCATAACATTAACAGCACTGACAGGCAAAGTGAATAGCATTGTCCTATAACAATTTCCTTACAGTGACCTGTCAAGGTGGTCAGATATATTAGTCAATGAGTGAACTGTCAGTTCTTGAAGTAGATATGCTGGAAGCAGAAAAATGGCCAAGTGTACAGATATGAGCTACTTTGACAGAGCATCTCCTAAACGACAGGTCTTGCAGAGTGTCCCAGGTGTGCAGTAGTCAATACCTACCAAAAATGATCCAAAAAAGTACAACTGGTGAATCAACAACTGGATCGTGGACACCCAAGGCTCACTGATGCCCATAGGGAGTGCAAGGCTGTCTGATTCGATCCCCCAGAAGAGCTACTCTAGTACTCTCAGTATTAAGCAGGTGGTGTTAATGTTATGGCTGATCAGTGTATAAGTGTAAAGTGAAAGACCATCCTTACAGTCCTATTGTAAGTTTGAGTTTCTGCTGATTGTGTTACTGCCTTACTTCCCCTGACTTTCCCCTGGTGTGTGTGTGTGTGTATTTGTATGTGCATATGTGTGCGTGTGTGTGTTCACCCAGAGACCTGTGCAGTGAATAATGGCGGATGCGATCGCACATGCAAAGATACGGCCACCGGGGTCCGCTGTAGCTGTCCAGTGGGATTCACCTTGCAGCCTGACGGCAAGACATGCAAAGGTCAGTGCGTCTGTCTGCGTGTCCACTGTGTGCGCCTGTATGTGTGTTCTGTGCGCGTGCTACCTGCATTTAAAATGATGAGGAACATTCCTCCCTTCTTCTCAGCTGCATGCGCTTCTGGATGTCGGGCAGTAATTGTAGATTTCCTGTATTTAGACTGCAGGACTCGGATTAAATTGCAGACATGCTAGGAGATGGATTCTGTTGCTGGGGATGGTTAGGTAGCACCGTGTGCCTGTGCGAGTGATCCCTCGCCAAGACCAACTCCGTCCATGTCTGTGCGTCCTCTCGCGTGGAATGGGCCCATGGTGTTGTTGTTGTTGCTGTGGCCGCGAAGCGTTCCCGCTTCCGAAATTCCACCTCTGACGTCAATGGCCGTGTTTTCAAAGTCAGGCTGCCGCTAAGTGATCTTGGCACAGAGTGATGGTGGGTTCTCTCTAAACAAACCCCACAGGAGACCGGGAGAGGAGCACGCCAACTAACTACCCACTGAGTGTGTGTGCCTGCATGTTGCCCCATTTCGCATGTTTTAACAGGGGCTGAAGTTTCGGCCTAGACGGACTCACGGCCAAAGGTCATTTCTGGCACTTTGCATGCAGGTTTTTTTTTTTTCATGGCAGAACAGTTGCCATAGGGATGTGGCGTGGTCATGTGACTGTCTCCTCAAGCAGGCAGAGAATGTGGCACATATGTGTGTAAAAGGAGTTGAGACAGGCCTGTCTGCACCGCACACCAAGACTCCCCAGAAAACTCAATACTGTTTGATCAGTGCCGCTCACACACAACACCCCCACACTAAACATACACACACACACACACACACACACAAATATGGGGAATAAGTGCACAGCCCGCTGTAATTTTCCAGATTAAGGGCAGATTATGAGCGTAAGGGCTTGCAGAATGTGTAAGAGCTCCAGAGGAAGTGCTTTTGTGGTTTAGGATGTGTCTTTGGTGGTTTCGTCGGCGCGTGAGCAGGAGTGTGAGCAGGAGTGTGTGCATGTGTGAATACGTATGGAAGATGGATGTCAGTCTGGTCCGGCTGCTCCCCGCCCTCATAATTAGGTCTGCCTCAGGCTCTGCCTCCATAAATACGCTATGATGTCTTTGATCTGCCGTGTGACACACCATCTATCTCACACACACGATCACACACACAAAGGTCATCCATCATCAGTGCTCCTAGCTGGTAAAGTTTGTAAAAGGTCGGTGCGACGTCAAATTAGGCTCTTAATCGGATTCTTGTAGGAATCATGCTCTCTAAGAAATGGGTTTTTTTCTTTGCTGTTTTCATGGAAAGAAGAAGATGGGATCACTACCCAGACGCTACCACAACAGAAAAAAGTACACACACCTAACGGCCAAATGACTAAATTAGTCAATAAACATATACACACGTGGACAAAATTGTTGGTACCCTTCTGTCAATGAAAGAAAAACTCACAATGGTCACAGAAATAACTTTAATCTGACAAAAGTAATAATAAATAAAAATTCTAT
>JBBPDA010000126.1:31842916-31868957 GCA_037974385.1 Arnoldichthys spilopterus | reverse complement strand
AGATACGTATACGGGTATAGGTTATACATTTTTTTGTGTAAAAAAAAGAAATACATATATATATATATATATATATATATATGTGTGTGTGTGTGTGTGTGTGTGTGTGTGTGTGTGCAATTAATGCGTTTGAGTGTGTTTTCTGTATTTAACTGACTTGCTTATCCACTCTAGACCAAATGTGTGGTGGTGAGCTCGGAGACTTTATGGGGTATATTGAGTCCCCCAACTACCCTGGAGACTACCCATCTAATGTGGACTGTGTCTGGACCATCAACCCACCCAACAAGAGGCGCATCCTCATCGTGGTGCCTGAGATCTTCCTCCCCATTGAGGATGAGTGTGGGGATGTGCTCGTCATGAGGAAGAGTTGTAGGTTTATCACACAGTTCAATTTGACGTGTCGTTCTTTTCAGTGTCACGTTTCTTAGTCTTTTTTAAGTAAAGCCAGCCACAGTCCCTCAGTGTGCCCGTTTCACTCACTTGTCTCGACCATTTCTTCATCAGCTCAGCCCACGTCAATAACAACCTATGAGACGTGTCAGACGTACGAGCGGCCCATCGCTTTCACCTCCCGCTCCCGTAAACTCTGGATCCAGTTTAAGTCCAACGAGGGCAACAGTGGGAAGGGCTTTCAAGTGCCCTACGTCACGTACGATGGTCAGACTTCTCCTCATCCTCAGCATCACACAGCCAATGTTCTGAAATCAGTTCTTTGGCTTTTTCTGAGGAAGAACGGACTTTCTAAGCTCTCTGTCAACATATGCAATGTTATGTGTTACAGAGGATTACCAGCAGCTCATAGAGGATATTGTTCGAGATGGACGGCTCTACGCATCAGAGAATCACCAAGAGATCTTAAAAGTGAGATTTGACATTGATACTTTTACGCATCAGTGCAGCTATTCAGAAGTTAGAGTCTGATCTCAGTTTGGGAAAGATGAGTTCATGAGGTGTCCCATCGAAACAGCACTCCTGAGAGTAATGTAGAGGTATTCTCAGGATCCTGAAGCACTGATTTTAAATAGTGCTGAAAATGTAGGTTAAATGGATGAGTACATTTAATTGCATTGTTGATGGTGTGAGAGAACATACTAATATTGTTGATGGGGGACATAATACTTTTTTTCACATGGATGTAGAGACGTAATAATATTCACACAGGGGGCGGTAGAGGAGACATAACGGCATCGGTAACCATCAGAAAGAATCAAGGCCACAGCCTTGGAGTCAACAACTGGTGATGAGGATGTTCACAGGGAGGGTGGTGCAGTGGTTAGCACTGTCGCCTCACAGCAAAAAGGTCCTGGGTTCGATCCCCCGGTCGGCCACAGGTGCCTTTCTGTGACAAGATTGTAAGCTCTCCCTGTGTTTGCGTGGACTTCCTCCTGCTGTCCACAGGCTTTCAGCAGGTTGATTGGATTCTCTAAATTGCCCGTGTGAGTGGGTGAGTGTGTCCTCCTGTCCTGGGTGTACCCTGCCTTGGGCCTGTTGTCAGCTGGAAACTGGTTCCAGCTTCCCCGAAATGGAAGAAGTGGTATAGAAAAAGGATGACTGTATAGGAGGGTGGACTGGTTTGGGTAAGGGGTGGGCTAAGAGGTTCTACGTTTGGTGAAGAGGGCACTAACTATTTTCATTTTTCACATACTATTTTCACATTTTTAAACAATATATTCAAGAGATATTTTGGGCATATTTGAATATTGCCTCCCAGCGTATTTTATACTTAATCGGAATGACAGACGAATAGATCTGGGGCTATTTTTTATTTATTTCGATTTTTTTTCTTCTTCTTTTATATTTAGGTCCAAGACTATTCATAAAACATACGGGAATGTAGCCTCAGATGCCCAGGCCTAGCAACTCCACTGGACTAGTTCACATAATTCTGCAGTGGTATTAATTAGTTCATATATCCCTAAAATGGAACCTTACCTTAAAATATATAAATACATAAAATATAGCCCAACATTTTTGGACATTTCACTTTTTTTTTATTATGTTAAAATGTGGATATGTGTTTATTTTCACTTGGAAGTCAGCAAGTCACGAGTGGGGGTGTTCAGACTGCATATAACTGCATGTCTTGTACGTCAGAAACTGCTAACTGCTAACTGTTGTTTGAGTGAACATGCTAACCTTCAGGCTCTGCAAGCTTAGTCTCGGTTGAACTGTATAATCAGTACGACTGCAACATAGTTTTCCTTCCTCTTTTTCAGGACAAGAAGCTGATTAAGGCTCTGTTTGACGTCCTGGCTCACCCTCATAACTATTTCAAGTACACAGTTCAAGAGTCCAAAGAGATGTTCCCACGCTCCTTTATTAAGCTGCTACGCTCCAAAGTTACCAGGTTTCTACGGCCGTACAAATAAAAAATCCGAGACCCCTCTCTTTCCCAAACCCACTCTATCCTCCTCCCCCCTTTCTCCTGTACTCCTCCGCTTTTCTCTGCGTTTCCCTCCCTCTGAAACGTTAGCTAGCTAGTTCCCAGAGCGCATCGCTACCACAGAAACAGGAGGTCTGGCCTTTCTCCTACCTCTCATCTGGAATCTCCTTGTGACATCCTTTCTCCACTTTTTTTTCGTTCTGTGCTTTTTGTTCCCTTCTTGTTTTTTTTTTTTTTTTTTTTTTTAATTCTTTTGAATATTTATATGTGCTACACCACGCAGAGACCCACTCCCTGGATGTTTAATATCTATATATTTGTATATGTATGTACGTTTGCATGTATATATGTATGTGTGTTAGTCAGCATGTGCAAGCCTATGCTATGCAGGTGTACACCCATACACACATGGATATATATTTTTTATTTTTGAAAAAAAGAAAGGAAAAAAAAAAAAAGACGCCAATGCCCCAGACGTGCACAAGATTGCTTTTTGGAATGACTGGTGCACTTAGAGATTTTTTTTCCAAAACCATTTCAACATGGAGAACGATGGAGTCACCTCATTACCCCGTTGGGAACGTGGACTGACAGTGTTTGAACATGGAAAAAAAGAAGAAAAACAAACGAGAGGAGAAGACTACCTGCCAGTAACAGAGGGTTACTATAGAGTTACATGTATGTTTTGTAACTAATATTTGGAACTTTAATTGCACTTGAGTTTTATATCGTAAGCGTTAGGAAAGGAAAATCTAAGGTACTTTTGTTTTCTTGTGTCTGTGTTGTATAGAAATGTTTTACCTTGGTTGTAGAAGCGAGAGATGTCTGGATCGCTCCTCTCTCCTGACTGAAATAGAGGTTTTTAGAGGGATAAAGAACAAGAGTCTCACCTCTCCTGAATACCGGGTTCCAAGAAATGAGTTCACACATCTCCTACGTTATATTTGTCTGATAAAAATTTGACCTCAGCAACATGTGCGCTTTGCTTATGTAAATGGTGATCGTTCGTTTTTGAGCCCGAGTAGTGTTGTTACCCATACAAGGTCCTGCCAGTTTGTCTAATATGGGATCAGATTAACTGGAAATATATAGTGCTATAGCAGCAGCAACTGCCAGCAATAAAGGCCCATGACAGCAGCACAGGCCACATCGTAGTGCAGGATAAGGCTAAACGTGGGCAGGTTCTGGATTATAGCATGCTCATTATTAATGCACATAAACAACAGTTTTCTTATGCTGTGCACAGTGTAGAAAGCACAAATGGCTCTCATCTTCATAATTCGAGAGCTTGAAGAGTTCAATGGCATATGAAGGTTTATTTGCCCTTACACTCTCTATCATGGAAGGATTTAGGTGTGTGGTTGTGTTGTATGTGTGTGTTCACATGTGGATACATGTGTTTCTGAGTGTACAGTATGCAGGTGTTTTGATTGAGGTCTTGTGTTTTTATGTTGGTTTTGGTTTTTCCGTTTTTGTCTGATTTTGTATGAAAGTGCTCTGTGCTCAGAGATTTTGCCTGTATGCATAAATTTAGTACATTAGCCCAGTGGAATACATACAGTACTGTGCAAAAGTAAGAGACCCCCCTCTTTTTTTTACGTTCCAGTCAAAACTGCCATTAAGTACAAATAATTCATTTTTAGTGTGAGAATAAAGCAGGGATCATATGCAAAAGTTCTCAGCACCAAGTATAAGATCAAATCTATCAGTAGTAAGTTTAGAACTCATCTGTCTTTCCAATCTTAAAGCCAACCAAGGCTTTCACTGATTTTATGTTTGTCAACATTCACGCAAGCAGCTACCCACATACACCTCAGCTGCTTTCTACATTTTTCTCTATGTGCATCTAATATGGCAGTTTAGATAGATCCTCCAACTGGAAAAGCAAGTGGAAGGTCAAAGAAAGTAGGAGAAAGAACAGGTTTCCAAAACTGGGCTTAAAAAAATGCCTAAGCGAGAGAAAATTGAACTCCTAGACCAATGTTTCACAACCCTGGTCCTGGAGACACACGGCCCTGCATATTTTAGTGTTTTTACTGCTCCTAACACACCTGATGCGTCTAATCCCCCAATTAACATCACTTTACTGAGTTAAAGTAGGTGTTGGGAGGCAGGGAAGTAGTTAAATGTGTGGGGCGGTGTGCCTCCTGGACCAGGGTTGGGAAACACTGTCCAAGACCACCAAAACTAGCCACTAAGGCATCGATCTTTGAAGCTCCAGAGGTGATCTGCACATCCTTCCACTATGAAAATATGTGGTATGATAAGCTGTTACAGAAAAATGAAGAAAATTGGCACTAGAATCCCAACATCATTGTACAGAAAATGCAGGACTAAACGTTGAAGGTGAATCCTGCCCGGTTAAGTTGTCTCAAATTCTATCCACTCGGTCGGGCTCCCCTGTACCACATAGTACCACCAACACTGAGGGTTAGCATGTGTATCTCCAAGTCACATCCACCGCAACCTTTTCGAAGTGACGTTAACACAGCTCCATTGGACAGCGTCATTGACAAGTATGCATCACCTAACAGAAAGCTGTGTTGGCTAGCATTGTGCTTGAGTAATGGGCGAGTTCAGTCATTCTCTCATGGCGTCCCAGCCATGATTAGCTGCAGCACCAGCAGGAATCAAGCCCACAATCTCCTGAAGATGGGGCTAGTTGTTTGACTCAGGATCCTGATCCCTGCAGATGTTTGAAAGGGTGGTCTATGACTTTTGCACAGTGCTGTACACATTACATTTGTTGTTGGAATTTAATGGCTTGAGACCTGGAATTAGGCAGCGTAGCTTTGTGGCTGTGTCAAGCTTTACAGCACAGCTCTCTACATGCAGTAAAGTCAAACACCTCCTTTTCTCCTAAACCACCTGTTTCCCTATGTCGCCATCAGCCACTGATGCTCACTGATGACAACTGGTCCCAGTCTGTTCATATCTGAACTAAATTTAGTGCCAATTACCAAGTCTGAGCAGTGTTGCTAAGCAGCTCCACAAGTTTGAAGATTTAGACTTAAGTTCCCATTAAATGTTGGCAAACTTGTTAAACGCTGTGGTTTCATCACAGTTTAGATTAAAGGCAATGCATACACACATCGGGAGTGTGCTATGGCAGCACATAGATGACACCAATCAGCCATAACATTAACACCACCTGCTTAATATTGAGTAGGTCCCCCTCATGACTGGTGCACTGTGTGTTCTGACCCCTTTCTATCAGAGTCCGCATTACCCTTTTGAGCAAGAGGAGCTCTGCGGTGGGATCGTACAGGCTAGCCTCCACCCTCCACGTGCATCAATGAGCCTTGGGTGCCCAATGACCCTGTCGCTGAGTCACCAGTTGTCCTTCCGTGCATCACTTTTGGTAGGAAGACTACCCAGACCTGCTGTTTTGGAGATGCTCTGACATCACAATAAGGCCCTCAGATCCTTAGGCCTGCCCATTTTTTCCTGTTTCCAGCACATCAACTTCAAGCACTGACTGTTCACTTGCTGCCTAATATATCCCACCCCCCTGACAGGTGCCAGTCTAATGAAATAACTAGAGACTTAACCTGTCAGTGGTGCTAATGTTATGGCTGATCCCGGGTTCTTCTGGCTGTGTGTGTCGTGTGAACTGCGGTGTTGTTTGGGCCTGACAGGAGGGGTGAGCTATCACTTTAAAGCTGCTTCACATAAGCACTTAATTATGGTTATTCCTTCAGTTTCTGCAACATCCCAGAGTGTGTTGACACAAGTTGGTCAGGGTGAGACTCTTGACAGATATCACTGCTTTGTGGGAACATGAGTTGCTGTACAAATAAAGCTGAGTCGCACGCAGACGCGTCCACACTCAGACGTACACATTGAATATTCATCTTCATATCTGGCTTATTATGGTAAAAGAGTGGTCACATGCCTTTCTGCCAGTAATCTGTCGTAAACGTGTTTTTATCGCTAATCCCGCATTTTTGTTTGCCTATTTACATCGCTACAGTACTGGGAAAGAGGTTAAAGAATGTACGATCTGCGAGAATCCCTCGCCCTGGAGTACCCCCAATGCATTTTAGAGTTTTCTGCTCCAGCGCACCTGATTCAACTGCTCAGCTCACTAAGAGGAGTGCTACAGCTGGGAAAACACAGTGCTTGGCAAGTGTAGTCCAGGTAAACCCAGCTCACATAGTACAAGTGAATATATGGCCTTGATCACACACACACACACAGTCCTTCCCGCACAATGCTCCGGCGAATGCGCAAATACTCTTGACTGGCCTTCAGATGGAGAGAACGGCTCAGATTGCTGCTGGTGAGGCTTTGTAAGCTTTATAATTACCAATATGTAAATGATGTACAAATGTTTTGCTTTTTGTTAGATTAAGTTAATATTTACCTTGTCAGAAGGAGTAGAGCTGCAGCGGAGAGAGCGAGAGAGAGAGTGAGAGGCGGTGGCGTCTGCTGATTGTGTTGTCGCGCGAAACGCATACGAGACTATGACAGAGGTCTGGATGTATTTATGCTTTCATTCGTGTACTGCCATGGTGATTCGGCAGCGTGAATGCAAACCCCAGGAACTAAGGACAAACGTGTGTTGAGAAGAAAAAAATAATAATGTTAAGATCTCATTTTAATAATAAATCATACAAACCTCAAATTGTCTCCCACATGTATGTGAATGTGTGTGTGTGTGTGTGTGTGTGTGTGAGCGCATGTGTATGAATGGAGATACAAATTCTTGTATCTCACTTTTTTGGTCATTTTTATTAAACAATTCATGGTGAGGACACTGCCCTGAACTGAAGGCCGCAGGGTCAAGTCCCAGCCCGGGCACCACTGAGGTTCCCTTGAGCAAGGTACCGTCCCGCTACACTGCTCCCCGGGCACTGTTGGTAGCTGCCCACTGCTCCACGTGTGCATGTGTGATGGGTTAAACACATTGTGTTCACAATGACAAATCAGATATTAGCATTAGCATTTTCTATTAGCTATATCTGCCAATACCTGAATGATAACAGATGACTAGACTGTGACTATGTGCTAATAGTTAAATGGCTGATGCTAATGTGTGCGTGCGCCGAAACGTCCTACCATTGGGCACTGCGCACGCGCACAACCACTTCACGCCTTTTTCAATGCTTCAAAACCACTCGTAAACCTGTCCTACCTTGCGTTGGAGATACAGGTGTAAGATAGAAGTTTTAGCAGTGGTGGGGCATTTTGATAGGTTCTAACATTGTGTTCAGACGTGTTACTTAAGGTTTATTAACAGTGGTAGGACGTTTTGATAAGACATTACAATGTATCCAGATGTTTTACCTCAAGTTTAAACGGTGGTAGGCTGTTTTGATAGGTTCTTAACAGTGTATTGACATAGGATAGCATTATTCAATATGGCACTCCTGCTTTTCTCATTTTCAACTAAAGACTTGCTAATATTGAGTAGGTCCCTCATGCTGCTTAAACAGCTCTGACTGTCAGCAGTAGCTTTTTTTTGCTACAGTTGTAAGCTAATAAGCCTTGGCCACATATAACCCTGTTGCCTATTCACCAGTTGTCCTTCCTTGGATCACTTTTGGTAGGTACTAACTACTGCACACCTGGAACACTCCACAAGACCTGCCGTTCTGGAGATGCTCTGACTCAGTTGTCTAGCCATCAAAACAAGGATGTTGTTAAAGTGTCAAAGTGACACTTACACTCACCTGTGGTGCCATTGTAATGAAATAACTACATAGTCAACGTTATTCACTTTACCTGTCAGCGCTGTTAATGTTATGGCTGTTAATGGTGCCTGTTCGCTGACTCAGTAGTCAGCGAGTTTTGATGTTTTTGTCGCCACCTCGTGGCTGCAGTCGAAACGTCAGTCAAAGTACTTCCACTACCAGTAATTACTGAGCGTTGACACATGAGGGCAGTGCTCATCAACAGAAAAACACCTCTCAGTACAGACACATACTCAGGCCTTTCAGCAGGGTAAGTGGCTACTTAGCCTACACTATAATTCAGAGAAGTGGTAGAAGTGGTATTGTGTAGCCTAGGTGTGCTGCAATAGTCTGTGTTGTGATAAAATTCAGTTGCAGGTGATTTAACTTTATATATTTGAGTTCTATATGGTGTGTCACCAATTGTAACAAAACAAGTGATCTTTCCCTGTACGTTTAAATACAGTCAGTTCGGTGGAAATGATATTGTGGGGAGGGGTGAGCATCGCCCTCCCAAATTTTAGCACCAACCGCGTAAAACACGGAATTGTGGTTTTGGCCTTCGGGTTCTGGTTCTTGTTTCAGGTAACCAGCTATTCACTGTGTTTCTCCATCGCTTTGCAAACTTGCAAATCTCATAAACCCATATTGTGTTCACAATAGAACACTGAAAACATATCAAATGTTTAAACTGAGTAAATGTACCATTTTAAGACAAAAAATAAGGTCATTTTGTATTTGATGGCAGCACCACGTCTCAAAAAGTTGGGACAGGACCATGTTGACCACTGTGTAAGATCCTCTCTTCTTTTAACAACAGTCTGTAAATGTCTGGGAACTGAGGAGACCAGTTGCTGGGGTTTTAAGAGAGGAATGTTGTTCCATTCTTGATACAGGATTCTAGCTGCTCAACAGTTCTGGGTCCTGGAATGTCTGAACTGCAGACAGTCCAGTTCAGCACCTGGACTCTTCCTACTACAAAGCAATGCTACTTGTAATAGCTGTAATATGTGGTGTCGCTTTGTCTGGTTGAAATATGCAAGACCTTCCCTGGAAAAGACGTGGTCTGGATGGGAGCATATGTTGCTCTGAAGCCCGTATATACCTTTCAGCATTCATGGCACCTTTCCAGATGTGCAGTTTTCCTATTCTGGCGTCCGTATTTTCCAAGAACCACAGTCCACTTTAAATTAAATTAACTTATATTTTCCCAGAGAAAACAGCAGTGTGTCTGGATCATGTTCACATTTGGCTTTTTCTTTGCATTATAGAGCTTTAACCAGCATTTGTGAATGGCATGGTGAACTGTGTTCACAGACAGGGATTTCTGTATATGCTCCTGAGCCCCTGCGAAAAATCACAGGCATCCAATATTGATTTTCAGCCTTGTTTCCTAAGCACAACAAATTCTCGGGACTCTCAGAATCTTTAGATGTTACTATGCTCTGTAGATGATATCAAAGTCTTCACAATTTTACGCTGAGGAACATTATTCTGAAATTGTTCCACAAATTGTAGACGGAGGTTTTTTTTGGAGATAGGTGAACCTTTGCCCATTTTTACTTCTGAGAAACTCTCTAAGATGTTCTTTTAATATCCAATCACATTACAGACCTGTTGCCAAATAACCTAACTTGCAAAATTAGTTGTAAAATGTTTCTCCAGCTGTTTCTATTTGGTTCCACTTCCTTTTCCAACCTTTTGTTGCCCCATCCCAACTTTTTTGACATATATGTTGCTGCCATCAAATTCAAGATAAGCTAACATTCGTCATGTAATAGTAACATGTCTCACTTTTAACATTTGATATGCTCTGTATGTTCTACTGTGAATAAAATATGGGTTTATGAGATGCAAATGATTTGATTTTGCTTTTATGTACATTTTACCCTTCATCCCAACTTTTTTTTGGAATTGGCATTGTTGATGATTGACTTTAGCAGGTGACCCATCTTCGAAAAAACACTAGCAGACAATCTGAGTTCACACGCCCTTTCGTGTAGGATGTGCAACATGAAGGGGATTTGAACCGGAAACCATTCAGTTCTTCTGTCTGACATTGCCACCCCGTATAGCTCCAGTGCAGGCTGATGTAAGAATGGATTAGTGAATAAACACTGCCCACCTAAAAATATGATTGCCCCCCACCCCCCATCACACTTTATTTATACAGCACTTTTCAGGCAAATGTGCTGTAACACAACGCACTTTACATAGTAAAAACAAATGAAAGAAACAAAACAAATACAAACTATTGCAAAAGGTCCTCCCCCCCAAAAAAAGGTAATAAGCAAACAAATAAATAATTAAAACTCTGTTAAAAGCCAAAAAAGCATGTTTTCAGAAAGTGCATTGTGCATACATGCTATAAAAGAAAAACGATGAATCAGAGAATGAACATGGCCCACATCAAAACTATGATTGCCCCCTGGTTGGAGAAATCTAGGTAGTTTTGGGGGGATACGTAATACAATAGAGCGTCTTTGTTGCTGTGTAAACGCCTCTGGTCGTAGCCCGGGGGGGGGGGAGAGGGTGGACAAGTTGCCCGGTCTGCAGTCACTCTGCTCGGCTGAGCGGATCAAGCCCGGGGGAGGCGGAGAGGAACAGACCCACACACGCCGGGCTGGAGCGAACGCGAACGCTTTGGAGAGTAGAGAGGGGGGAGTGTCTGAGTGCGTGAGCCGCACACGCACACGCGTGCGCCTCCCAGGGTCCTACGCGCCTATCGGATACAACTTCAAATAGTCCGGCGCGCGCTCGTTTGGCCGTTTGGAATGTTCCACGCGTTCAAACAGTAACCGTCGTTTCTCTTCGTCCCAGTCGCTCGTACCCGGCACCGCAGCAATCTGCGGGTTTCAGCGGCTTCTTCGGCTTCTTTCACCTTTTTTTACACCAGGTATGTAACCACTGCGCCGCGGACGCCGGCTCCGCGCACCGTTGACACGCGTATGTGGGGGGGCACACGCTAACAGCCGAGACGTGCCCATCTCTCCGGCTGGAGCTTGGGGAGGGCGGTTAAAGGCGCTTGCGAGACAACACGAGACGAGAAACACCAGAGTTTCGGTCGGACGTATTTCGCTGAAGCTCCGCGCCGTGTCCCGCTGCTCCAGCCTACGGGGTTCGTGCTGAATGGAGTGAGTGTGTGTGTGTGTGTGTGTGTGTGTGTGTTTGTGGGTACGCGTGTGTGTATTTAACTCTTTGTGAGGACCAGATACCCACATAATGATAGGAATACATGACAATCTCTCGACAATTTGCCGGTCTTCAAAGGGAACGATGCTTGCATGTTTTTTCCCACAAAATTCAACTTTTTAGAAAAAAAACCTAAAAGAGCAAAATAAATATTGTCTTTTGTTTGATAATGTTACAATTAGGTGTCGATGTAGTATTAATGAAATACAGTATCACCAAGTCTATAGAATGTACTCACAACGATAGTAATACCAATGTCCAGTGTGTGTGTGAGCTGTCACGCACTTTATCTGTTTGCCCGAACGACTGTTAGCATTAGCCGACACTCCCGCACAGTTAGCACACATCACCTCACATACTGTTATTTGAGCTGCTGTAATTGTAATTAACTGTTAAAACACACAGTTCGTAAGTTTTGAACAAAAATATATGCACTGGTCATTAAACCAACGAAAAGCTTAAATTATTGTGAATAATGATGTGTCAGCTAGCACGTTTGTCATGGTTTGAGGTAGTTTTCCCTAAAAAAAACTATACCCCTCAATTTAAATGTTTAATTAAAAAAAAAAAATAGTTTTTTTTGTTGCACATTTGCTCTAATGCTGTACGTACTGTACCTGCTTAGTGTCATTTGTAAAGTTATTTGTATAGTTTGTATACTATAGTGTTTGTGTATTTATATTTATCATATTTATGTGCATTTTGTTTGTAGATTGTACCTAAATTTCCCTCAGGATTAACGATGTACTTATGTGTCAGTCATTAAGATGTGACATTCAGAGATTAATCCTAGTTGTGGACTTCGTTTTCCTTTCCGGAGGCATCATCACTCAGAGTGCGGTGCAAACCAAGTCCAGATGGGCACAGACTTTTAAAGAAAATAACTCACTCTTTATCAGGGATATACCAGTACCCATGTTTTAATATTTTTCATGCGCAGTCATCTGCTAGTGATGATATTAATTCTGATATAAACAGTGTCTAAAAAATCTACCTACATCTACCTGGATTAAAAATGTAAATTAGACTTCTGTATAAAATGTTAAAAATGAGGTAAAATGGGAAAATTCTAAGCATTTAACACAGTTTTCCAGCTCTTTCAGAACACAATGAATGGATTACTAAATATTAATTTGAAATATCGTTCATATATTAACATCTGTCTGATCTCATCGTCCATCCCTCCTTTTTATTCCAAACTGCATTTTGTTGCGGATTGGATCATGTTTTCTCAGGCTGAAATGTTAAAAATGATGGAGTAGGATGTAAGGAAGGAATGCACACCTTTTCAGAAGCTTTCAGCTCTGTCTTTCTGTTCTCAGTGCACAATGGATGTCGATTCACCGTGGTTAGCTGTGAGAACGCTATTATGGTTTTCTTTTTCATCCTTAAAAGTTTTTCTACACTTTCATACATCTTTAACCATATTCTGGGAAGTGTGGAACTCTCATTGTTATAAGTGGAAGGATGTGCTAAGCAGTCACGGTGCCCTTGCGTGGGACGTCACATGGCGTAGTTTTATGTCAACGTCGTAAAATACAGCTCCGCTCATTGTTCCTCTTTTTTTTCTGTTTACTCCTTTTGTAGACTCTTTCTCAAAATCGTGTTCTGCATTCCAGGTGAGGCAGCTCTTCCAGTGGAGCAATAGCGGACCATCATGCAGGTTCAGTGTCCCAGCTGAGAAGCAGTGTGGTGGGGCAGCCACTGAACACTTAGTCTCACCTGCTTTTCGGCTCAGCCCAACGCGGGATCCCAGCTCCACTCACCAACACCTACACAGAGTCTGCACGGAGCAGTGCGTGCGTGTGTGTGCGTGTGTGCGCG
Organism: Arnoldichthys spilopterus; assembly: GCA_037974385.1. Taxonomy (NCBI): domain Eukaryota; kingdom Metazoa; phylum Chordata; class Actinopteri; order Characiformes; family Lepidarchidae; genus Arnoldichthys; species Arnoldichthys spilopterus. The sequence goes on along the minus strand of JBBPDA010000126.1, from coordinate 31,855,880 downwards.
TGTGTGTATGTCTGCTGCCATGGCTTTCACACTGTCTGAGATCATGGCTGCACGGCGGCAGCAGCAGCAACAGCAGCAGCAGCAGACTCAGCAGAGAGGAGGACGAGGAGTGGTAGAGGTGGATGAGTACAGCGCCAACCCCACACAAGCCTTCACCTTCTACAACATCAACCAGGGACGATTCCAGCCACCCCATGTACACATGTAAGACTATGTTGTCGTCGTTGTTATATTAAAACCTCGTAACGTCTTTCGCTTGTTGTTTACACCATCACGCCAGCTGTTCTTTACATTGTGAGAGAGTTTCACGCTGAATGGACGAACATAAGAATTGTCCCAAATTACGTCGAGTAATATTAATTCCTTTACGAACGTTTTGTAATGGCAGCGATGATAAATATTTTTTATTTGAGCTTCTGTGGTTCTGTACTCATGAGATTAGTAGTAGCGAGCAAGTGGTTTTTTGTACTGGTTGTTTAATTTTTTTACTCTGTTGCTGTGGATATTTCCTCATCATTGTCTCTTTGTTCATGAACAATTCACTATTTTAACCGTCACTTTCTTTTTCTATAAAACTGTATTTTGTGTGTGGGCATGGCTGCATGTTTTCTGTTTTATTCCTTCTTGTTTTTCAGCCAGTTTCATTATAAGGGCCTAGGGGTGGGCAATATAGCAAACTTATAGCATCGTGATATTTATATCAAGCCTACAGATGTGTTGATAGGAAATTTCAGGTCCCAAATACAATAATAAATAGTAAACTAATACAAATATAATACACGAGGTAATTTTGATGATTGTAATTAAATTCATTATTGTAATCTTATTACTTTATGTAGAGGATTTGCATTATTTAGCAGACATTTATATCTAAAGAATTTTACGGCATGTGATAGATCCTAAAAATCAAGAACAGAATTAAACGATCAACCGATATTGAAATTGCGTGCTCCGCCAATTGATCACAAAGCAAAAGCAAATCAAGCTCCTTTAATCACTGCCTGACCACATGCCTGCACTTGCCAATCACAGCTGTTCCCTGCACCGTGCAGCTTGAAGTTTCTGTACAAGTAACACTACATTTAAAAGACAATGGGTCATCACCCACTGCTTGGAAATCCTTTTTAGGGCAAGAGATGTTAACCAAGAACAAATCCTATGCCGTACGGTTGTACCTTTGCTGCATAGCAACACAGCTAACTTATTCAGCTACCTGAAAACACACCACAAACTGCAGCATGATGGATGCATGAAGGCCAAGAAAGCAATGTAATGGTCGCTAATGTGAATTGTCCAACATCAGCTCAGACATCCATAAAAGCATGTCAGTGTATTCATCCTGTTCACAAAGACGCACTGAAATCGCATTCCATTTAGCCGAAGATATGTGTCCAATAAAAACGTGAGTAATGTAGGCTTCAGGAAAATTGTCAACATAATGGTTAAAGGACTATGGACTATGGCAGTCAGCCTTTTCTGCATAGTCGCATAGTCCTGCCTTGAATCTCTCTCATTTGGTTGCATTCTGCAATTTGACACATATTTTTTAGTTATCCTATATTTTAGACACAATTTAATTTAGTTTAGGTTGAAGAATTGTATTCAATCCATCATGCAGTTACAACAAATGGAGTGAAAGCCTTTATATTTTGGCTCTAGGAGATACACTTAAGTCAGCTAAATAAACATTTTGTCTGCAAAGATGTTTAAATTAGCAGGAAGCACAATGTAAAAGTGAAAGCACTGCTCTGTTGATTTAATTTTTTGTTAAGTTTTGGTACAATTTATTTATTAATATTTTTCTCCTAAGATGCACCGAATTTAGCTGAAATAATGTCAGTACATTTTATTTTGATATAAATATTTGTACATTAGCATTATATAGCACGACATGGATGTGAGAGCTGTTATGTAGTCATGACAGTGCAATAAACACATTTGGTATTAAAATCAATGAATAATCATGATCTCAATATTGTTTAAAATAGTAATGATAATCATTTTGGCCATAACTGTACAGCCCTAAAATAAGATTACCTAAAGGTGAACCTAATACAAGGCATATACACATTGTTATACTCATGCAGCTACAAACTGCGCAATAAAAATAATGACCACCAGCTATGGCAGGAAAGTCTTGATTAGAACTGAAGCCTAGCACTATTTTGATAATCAGTTGTTCTGTTCATTGTTTCTTTAATTAACCAATAAATTAAATACATAATGTTATACTAATTTGGCAATATTATCACAAATAATAGTGAATAGTAATAGGAAAAAGTGTTGTTTTGAACATTTAACAAAGCAAATATTTCACCATCTTTGATACAGTACCTATAGATAAATTGATGCACACCAACAAATAATGCACATAACTGACATTTTGTACATCTTTTCATAATTAAAATATACAAAAAACAGATCAGTCACATGGGGAAAAATACACCTTTATATTTATCACATCTTCAAGTACATAAAAGTAGAGTCAGGTGTTCCAGATTAGGTGCCATTGATTAGAAGGTTCTGCAGGTGAAACTAATTTAAACGTATTATTTCAATCTGACATCTAGGGCCTGGTGCTCTCTTTTATACTGAGGTGTGTGTTGTCATCATGTCAAGATTTAAAGAACTCTCTAAGGTCTTCAGAAAAAAAGGTCATGGATGCCTTTGAGTCTGGCAAGGGATTTAAAAATATCTCTGAATTATTTGAAGTCAATGATTTGACTTGCATGGGAGGCATTCCAGGAAAAGCCTTTGCTTAACTAAAAACAATAGAGCATGGCTACAGTTTGCCAAAGAACATATGCCCTAGACAACAATCCGTTCTTTTGGAATATTGTGCTCTAAAGATAAATTCAAAAATTGGGAAAAATTTGGCCATAGCAAAAAGTTTGGCCACAGTAACAGTACACACGTGGTGTAGAGAAATGTCAGCTTTTTAGGAGATGAATCTCATACCAGCTGTGAAACACAGTGGTGAAAATGTTTTGGTTTGGTGTTGCTTTGCTGCTTTAAGGACTGGGCAGTCATTGGAGCAGCTATGAATTCTACATTTTATCAAAGAGTGCTAGAGGATAAAGTGTAGCAACCTGTTCTAGAACCTTTCAACAGGATGATGATCCTAAGCACACTAGCAAATCCAAAAAGGACTGTCTCAAAAGGACAAACAGAGGATTTTGGAATGGCACAATTAATATAAGCCCAGATATGAACAATTACGCAAAACGCCCACTAGAGGTTATTTCTGCTAAAGGGGACGATACTGAATTCTGAGGCCAATGGTGTAGTTATATTTCACCCCATAAGAATATTCTGTTATGATCTGTTGAATAAATGATTATTTTAAAAGCTCTCTTTTTAAGTAGATCACCTTTTTCATTAGGCAACGTAATCGAAATTTCCACCTGTAATAATAAATAATATAAATACAAATAATATAATAATAACATAAATTATAAAAAAAAATAATAATAAAGAAATATGTAAAACACTAAGTGCTAATAGGCTTCGCTGCATCAAGTAGCATAACAGGCTCCACATACTTTGTAATTGGATTGTACAAATCTCTCTCTCTCTCTCTCTCTCTCTCTCTCTCTCTCTCTCTCTCTCTCTCTCTCCCTCCCTCCCTCCCTCCCTCTCTCTCTCCCTCCCTCCCTCCCTCCCTCCCTCTCTCTCAGTGTTGTTGATGCCAGTGCCACTGTGGTGGCCAGTGCGTGAGCCGCACACTTGGCCACAGATAGGGCAAGGAGATCCAAATATAGTGGAAATGCCAACTGCCCTTTGCTGCCATTCGATATGTACCTTACTCCTCCCCTGTTAGATGGTGTAATGCATTTGCTCAGCCGCCATGGCACAAATGACCTGCCAGGCGGATTTGTCAAGTGACAGAAGTTCAAGATGGGTACAGTTCAGGTTACAGCACCTCAGGAGGTCTTTAGTACAATCCTTATATCAACTCTTTTGTTCACTGGCAGCCTGTTTCTCATTGCGAAGTAGTCCGTAGAAGACTTGATGGGGTAGGGGGTGGCCGGGCATTCAAATTGTATGCCCTATTCATTGCAGATGTTTTTTGCAATCACCGCCTCCATGCAGAAGGAGTTAGTCATGGAAAAGATCTCAGCATGCATTGTTCAATCTTCCCAGGATAGGCCAAGGATTTTTTGAAGGTACTGGATTTGGAAAGCCTCCAACTTTGTAATGTGCTGTCTGTATGGGGTCCATGTTTCAACACTAAAGAAGAATGAAGACACATTCTGAAATATAAAAGGCCGCCTTGGTGCTAACCTTGAAAGTTTTTTTTTTCAAACACTTGTTTTTGAAGTTGTCCAAAAGTTTGAGACTTTGTTAATACGTCAGGCTATTTCAGTGTCCAGGGAACAGTCTGAAGACTCAAGGTAGGTGAACTGGCTTACTACTTTAAGTGGAGAGCCATTTATCTTAAAATTGGGCATGAAGATGAATAGTGAGTTGGTTCATGATTTTTGTATGTTGACCAAGAGCCTGAAGGATTGGTATAAGGTGGAGATGTTTACCAATAGGTGGGGAGGTTAGGTGGAGATGTATGAGGTGTTTAAGGCATGCTGCATACTCTCTTGGCTATGTGCCAGGACAGCCAATTCATCTGCGTATCGGAGCTTGAAAGTTGGACAGATCATTGTATTTGTGTGGGCCTGAGACACTGGGTGTTACACTACTATCTAGGTGGTAGTATAGGTGAACTCCATCTCTGTGAGTTAAAGCATGGTGGAACTGGTAGGTAATGGCTAAGAGGAGGAGACTGCTGCCAAGACACAGCCTTGCGTTACCCCAACTTTGACCTTGAAGAACTCTGGTGGATGGAAGATGGAGAGACATTTGGGTGGCATTCCAAGTTTTGAAAGCTGTTTTCAGTGCATCTCACAGTTTATAGCATTAAAAGGCTTTGCTGAGGTTGATGAAGGTGATCTACGGGTCTGTGCACTGCTCCCTGCTCTTCTCTAATAGCTGCTTAAAGACAAAGATTGTGTCAGTAGTGGGTCTCTTAAAGCCACATTGTGTTTCAAGGGATGCGTTTGAAGGATCACCGGTCTGTTGAGCATGATTTTTGCCAACTTTTTCCCTGTGATGGAGAGTAGAAAAATTCCACAACTGTTTGCACAATCTGCGCTGTCCTGCCTTTGTTTATAGACGACCACCACAATGGCGTCCTTCCAGTCCTATGGCAAGTTCTCTGCCTCCCAAAACTTTGTAAACAGGAGGTGTAGGCAGCGTGTAAGGAGGTAACCCCTTTCGTGGGAATGCCGTCCGGTCCTGCACCCTTGTTGATTTTCAACCCCCTTATCGCCTCCCAGGTGGGGTGAGAGATTTAAAAACTTTCTCTCACACACACATTCTCTCTCACACTCTCTCTCTCTTTATAGGAACTTTGCATTGCAGTCCAAAACATTAGTATGTCCACTGGCAAACACCAGATATTAAATAAAAGAGAACTACTACAGCTACATCAAAACACATCTAAACTCACGTATGTATGATTTTTTAGCATGCTGATTTTTTTTGTCCCCTACATCAATATCTTGAACAATTAGTCAAATTTATAGTGAAGCGCTCCCATGCAGTAGATGATTTTGGTCCAATAGTCTTTCCTCTACTTTCACCATGGTTCCTTCTTGAAGTGACATAGCCAGTGCACACATTGTTCAACAACATGGACCCAATAAATCATTAATGGAATTTGTCAACTATGTTAATAATACATTTTTATTAGTTTCATAGATTCTTTGTTGTAGACCCAATAATGATACATATAATATTGAACAGCTCTGTAATGACCTTACTTATAGCACACAGCCTAGTAGAGTGTTATTTGCAAACTACTACTGAATCCAAATGGTTGTTATAACTGCTTGACTCTGAAATATGTCTACGAAAATGCTCAACTGGCCAGTGCATCACTTAATATTCCCAATGACCCCCAACCAAACACAGCTAACGTTCATTTGTGTAGTGACTGGATTTGTTTGTGCTAATTAGTCCTTTAACTGTGTGTGTTATCAGTTATTAGTTTTCTGTAGTTACTTAAAAAGAATTTCACGTCTTTCAAAACTTTATATTTAATTTGTTGAGAAGTAAACAGGGCACGGTGGTGCAGTGGTTAGCGCTGTCGCCTCACAGTGAGAAGGTCCTGGGTTCGATCTCCGGGTCGGCCACAGGGGCCTTTCTGTGCGGAGTTTGCAAGCTCTCCCCGTGTTCAAGTGGGTTTCCTCTGGGTGCTCTGGTTTCCTCCCACAGTCCAAAGGCTGCAGTAGGTTGACTGGATTCTCTATATAGCCCGTAGGTGTGAATGTGTGTGTGAATGGTTGTTTGTCTATGTGTTGCCCTGCGATGGGTTAGCCTCCTGTCCTGGGTGAACCCCGCCTTAGACCCATAGTTAGCTGGGATTGGCTCCAGCTTCCCTGCGACCCGGAAACGGAAGAAGCGGTTTAGAAAATGGATGGATGGATGGATGGAGAAGTAAGCAAAGTCATTTTTGGTGTGAAATGGTTCATTGACGATAAAATTGTATAAAAAATGTATTGATGGTGATGCTATACAAATGTTTATTTACCATCCAAAACCACCAGAGAACAAATACGTTTTCCAAACATGATTCTTATGCAAAATGCTGATATTTTGTATTAGCTGATAGTGGTAAATCTGAGAAACTGTTTTCCTGTTCGATGTCCTGGGTGTGTCTCTCTGTCATGATTGGATTTTTTTAAAAAGTAATTTTGGGCCAAAACCTTACCTCAGGCTGTTATAAAGCCATTGACCAACCTCTGCTCAGTGTCCTTTGAGTGCTCTGATCAAAAGCACAGTCATGTGTGGTTTGTTTTCGTCTCAGGGAATATGCATAATGAACATTTTCTTGTCATTACCTTATGCCTTTGTTCTATATGTGTATGTGTGTGGTGCAGGTAGGCTGACCCAGCAGCAGTTGCTCTAAAGTGGGCCACTGTTATTCAAAAGTCTCCCCCTTTTCCCTAGAGACATGCTGCTGCCTTTGCAACTATTCAAGTCTCCAGAGAGCTCCATATACCTCTTATTTCTTCATAAACTAACTTTCTCTCTCTCTCTCTCTCTCTCTCTCTCTCTTTCTCACTCTCTCTCTCAGGGTTGATCCATTGCCTCATGACACCCCTAAGCCCCCCGGATACACCCGCTTTGTGTGTATCTCGGACACACACTCACGCACAGACAACATTCAGATGCCGTACGGTGACGTTTTACTGCACGCTGGAGACTTCACTGAGCTCGGCCTGCCCAGTGAGGTCAAGAAATTCAACGACTGGCTCGGTGAGGACAAGACTTTTAACATGCACTTGACATGTATCTTACCTTACATTTATTTACACAACTCACATAAGGAAAAACTGAAACTTTTCTATGGAAATTCTGAGAGGCGTAGAAAAGACTTTTAGGGCTTTATGATTGTTTGTGGAAAAAAATAGGAGATTTACTGATACCGTAATCAATAACTGTTGGCATGATACATGGAGGACTGTGACATTAATCATTGTCAGCGATTGTCAAACGCATGTCAAGTTTTCAGACATGAACATTCTGTACTCAGAGCTCCTTGAGCGCTACTTCACTCACACACGTGGTAGAGTTTTTAGCTCCTGTGACTTAGTGAAACTCTTCATATTGTTTACTGAACATTTTTAGCAGAACGGACCGTTACCCAGTGTCTGCAGTTTTGAGTCACACTGGCTGAAAGAAAAACGATAACTTAATCGTTGTTACGATTTGATGAATGCATTTCGTCTTCCAGACCTGACGCGAAGGTTTCAGCGCATTATGTCCATAAAGATCTTCTAGATGTGAAGAGACGTCTAAACATTCAGAATGAAAAAAGAATTACTCAGAACACATGTGACACTCAGCCACAACATAATGCACAGGGCATCTCACTGCTGTTTGGGTTGATGAATTACAGTAAAGAGTGGGGTTTTAGAACACTCATGTTGATAAACTCCACTTATCATGTTCAGGGCTGTTAATTGTTAAAAATCTGTAAAATAATAAGTGGTTGGATCTCTACAGGTTTGACATGTTAAAATGATTAGCTTGTTTAGACTAATTTCATTGGTGCCATAGAATGGAAAACATATATTTACCCACACAAAGCTGAAAAGTGAGAGTTCAGTACATGGAACTGGCATGCCGTAACCCTCAAACACCACTGGTGTTCATTTAAGATACTGCTAATGCAAAACAGCGTTCAGAAATGGGTCAGTCCCAAAAAGCCATCAATATTGCGTAATTGTCTGGATCATTAATATTTGTATAACATCGAGCAGGCTTAGCATTGAAGTGAGGGGGGCAGTTCCAGCTTCATTGCCCTCATGGACACAACCTGTTTGTAGATAGCCGTACTTTTTTACAGTCGATGCTATGTGGAAAGTGTATTAGTGAGCTCACGGGTTACAGCTAATTTATCTTGAGTTGTAGTCAAGATCAAAAGTAAATTGCTAGTAAGTAACGTTATCTACTGGCTTGATCCAAGTAACTTAGTGAAGTGAAAGTGACTATTTGTCATTGTGAACACACTCAAGCACCACAACAAAATGTGTCCTCTGCTTTTAACCCATCACACGTGCACACGTGGAGCACCAGGGGGCCGGGACTGGAACCTGCGACCTTCAGGTCCTAAAGGTAGCGTCCTAACCACTACGCCACCACTGCCCACTATAGTATACCTAACTAAAGTATAAAACCCAGCTTTACCCATGGATGTTAACGTCATGTTTCTTCCTGTGCCCTATTGGAGAAATGGAGCCTGTGTTGTCAAATAAGGGCAGGCGTGGCCTAAAGGTTAGGCCTAAGGGGTCGCTGGTTCAATTCCCGGAACCCATGACTGAAGTGCCAATGAGCAAGGCACCTTTGCTATGTGGCTGCCCACTGTTCCGGAGGGGTAAAATGTGGAGAACAATTTCTCCTCAGGGATTAATACAGTATATAAAATAAAAATAAAAGTCTTTGTCCTACTACTTGGTAAAACAGCCAAAGAAGATTTATGAAGTAAATCAGGCTGTTTCATTAGGGCACCAATCCAAAGGGACGCGAATGCACCTTTAAAACTGCTTCTGGGCATTTTACCCTAACAAAATTGAAGAAACGTAGCAGTGGTTAGCGCTGTCGCCTCAAATGCGAGAAGGTCCTGGGTTCAATCCCCGGGTCGGCCACGGGGGCCTTTCTGTGTGGAGTGTGTGAGCTCTCCCAGTGTTGGAGTGTGTTTCCTCCAGGTTCTCCGGTTTCCTACCACAGTCCAAAGGCTGCAGTAGGTTGATTGGATGCTCTAAATTGCCTGTAGGTGTGGGTGTGTGTGAATGGTTATCTGTGTGTGTTGCCCTGCGATGGGTTGAGCCTCCCGTCCTGGGTGAACCCCGCCTTAGGCCCGCAGTCAGCTTCCCTGCGACCCGGAAACAGAAGAAGCGGTTTAGAAAATGGATGGATGGATGAACAAATGTATTCTGTGACATCTTAAAATAATGTATCATTTCTAATTGTCATAAGTATCATTTTTAAGGCTGCATAGTGTTTTCTGTTTGGCTGCAGTTGTTGCTGATGTCTCCATTTGCTCTGTGTTGTTTTTTTAATGGTGCAGCTCGACAATCCCAGCCCACCGTACAGATTAAACAGAGGGAAAACGCTGCATATAAAATCAATGAGGGACAATGAGGAATAGTGGTGTTTTGGGTAGACGATAGAAGGATGGAGGGATGGAGACAGAGGGATGGATGGATAGAGGTACAGCCCCCTAAGGCTAGGCAGTGGGGTGCAGGAGACACCGGCAGGCAGATAAGAGAGGGCCAGAAAAAGCCTGCAGTTCACCCAGACAACAGAGAACGCTCATTCTTTTCTCTCCCTTTCTCACTCACTCTCATCTTCCCTCGTCTCGCACCCCGCGACGCGTCCTCTCCTGTCCCTGCCTTTTCCCTCGATTTTTCTCTTTGACGGGTCTTCCTGGGGTTCTGTTCTTGCGTTTGTCTTTATATAAATATTTATGGCTCGACTTTTTCCCTCATCTCTCTGCGCGTATCTGTTCCTGCATGCGCGCAAGAGAACGTGCAGCACACATGCTGCTTTCTTTATCTAGCTTCAGCCCACAGAGATGTGATTTACTTTTTACCTCACATATTTTATAGCAAATGCAAACACGCTCTCTCTCACTCGCTGGCTCTCTCTCACACACACAAACACACACAGAATTACATATGGTAATTCTGCAAGAACGTATACATTCCCGAATTCTCTTTTTCTCTTTTCGACTTCATAATCTCTTTGATTGTTTCTCACTCTGATGTATGGTCGTCTCCGTTCTTCTTTGGCTGGGTGTCTGGGTGTGCAGGAACAAGCCAAAACTCCTTGCGGCTGATAAGCTTTTAGCGCTCTACCTCCAGTTTAGGAAAAAGAAAATAACAAAGAAAATAAATCCTCCAGCATGGAACGTCTTTATGTGAAGTTAGAGAAGCACAGCGGTCATCTGTAAGGCTTAATGGGAGATTTACGCTATGATCCTGAACCTGTAAATCTACAGGTTTCTATTTGTGAGCTGTTTTATTAAGTAGAAGCCATTCAACATTCTATTGTAAGAGGTTATCAATGACTTTTCCCCCCTTTAAGAGTAATTGATCAGGTACTAGGGTGGCATGGTGGCGGCATCGGTAACCATCAGAAGGAATCAAGGCCACAGCCTTGGAGTCAACAACTGGTGATGAGGATGTTTACTGGGAGGGTGGTGCAGTGGTTAGCGCTGTCGCCTCACAGCGAGAAGGTCCTGGGTTCGATCCCCGGGACGGCCACGGGGGCCTTTCTGTGGGGAGTTTGCGAGCTCTCCCCGTGTTCACGTGTGTTTCCTCCGGGTTCTCCGGTTTCCTCCCACAGTCCAAAGGCTGCAGTAGGTTGATTGGATGCTCTAAATTGCCCGTAGGTGTGACTGTGTGTATGAATGGTTGTCTGTCTGTCTGTGTGTTGCCCTGCAATGGGTGGAGCCTCCTGTCCTGGGTGAACCCCACCTTAGGCCCGCAGTCAGCTGGGATTGGCTCCAGCTTCCCCGGAAACGGAAGAAGCGGTTTAGAAAATGGTTGAATGATCAGATGCTAATGAAGTGTAAGAAGCCCTGAAGAACAAGTGTCAATAACATTAGTATTCAGGATATGCAGCACTTTCTTTTGCAGTCTATTTCATGTGATTTATTGTGAGGCACTGCAGTAAAAAAAGAAAATATAAGCTTTTTATGTTTTAAATTTTTATATGATATGATATCATATGATTATTTGAAAGTTCTGCCTTATCTGTGTCTGCTGATATCAAGTGATATAATGCATGAGCAGGATGTGTAAATTACCTTTTTGGATGTGGCCTAGGGAGGAGCCATGCCACACTGGCTGGGAGGCTAAGGAGAACCCAAGGAATGCAGACACAGAGACCATATGCGGGTGCAGATCTGGACTTTTATTCACGTATTTCTGAAATCAAGATACTGGCAATAAACCCCAAACTAGTGACAAACATTTTTTTTCTCGCTCTTTTTAAAGTGTCTTTGCTCCTCACCTAACAATGCACAAGTGTCCCCTGTTAGGGAAGAGCCACACACACATTTTCTGGGCAAATAATGACTATGATGCTACACTACCACACCTGCAATGAGGAACATTTAATAAAGGATATTGTTCTGCATATTTCCTTCAGTGTTGGCAGTCAGTACTATTCCCCATACATACATTCTTTTACATTCTAAGCGTTGAAATTAGCTTTTTTAATTGAAGCACTTCATTTAATATCATTTATAAGTGAGCTATGCTCAGACTACTCAAATTCTCTACTAAGGTGCTGGCTTTCACAGTTGGTGTAGTGTACCTATCCTCAGTGCAGCAGTCTGGGGTTTGAACACACCCATAAGAGTCAAATCAAGTCATATTTATTAATATAGCACATTCAAAGGACAAGTGTCAACCAAAGTGCTGCACAACAAAAAAAATTACCAACAATTTAAAACATAAAATTCTAAATGAATAAGAACAAAACAAATAAAACTAAAATGATAAAAAAAAACAATAAAAGGAGACAGCCACAACCAACTGACAGCAATGCAGAGCAAACCAAGACAGAGCAGACAAGTCTTTAAAATGATTCAAATCCTGGGAAAATAAATGACTTTTAAATTAGATTTAAAAACATCTGTAGTGGGGGATGACTTTATAACCAATGGAAGACTATTCCAGAGTCTTGAGGCCGCAACAAAGAAGGCCTGGTCACCCTTAGACCACAACCAAGAGCGTAGAACAGTCCCGGATTCGATCCCCAGGTCAGCCACGGGTGTTTCCTCCGGGTTCTCCGGTCTCCTCCCACTGTTCAAAGGCCTGTAGGTGTGTGTGTGTGTGTGTGAATGGTTGTCTGTCTCTGTGTTGCCCTGAGATGGGTTGGCCTCCTGTCCTGGATGAACCCCACCTTGGTTCTGTGGTTAGCTGGGACTGGCTCCAGCTTCCCCATGACCCGAAATGGAAGAAGCGGGCTGGACAATGAATGATTGATTGATTAAATGAATGAATCAATGAATTTGACTCTGGTACCAGTCAGAAGCCTTGCAGCTGCATTCTGGGCCAGCTGAAGACATGACGAACTAACTCATAGTTAAGAAGAGAGAGTTACAGTAGATCAAGACGGGAGAAAATAAAAGCATAAATGACTTTTTTATACTAAAAGCACAAGGAATGTTTGAGTTAGATTTTGACATTCCTGAGCTGTAATAAGCTATAAATGTACATGCTAGAATCTCTTTTGCTACATTTGCCTAAAATGTAAAATAATGCGTAAATATGAAGATTATAGTTTAGTATAAACATTTGTCACAGGATCGGATTTGTTTTCTCTCCGATATCTGATACAGCACTTTCTGTTGATATCGGCCCAGAGCTGAAACCCATTGATCCCGACAGGC
>JBBPDA010000126.1:31803267-31816653 GCA_037974385.1 Arnoldichthys spilopterus | reverse complement strand
TGTGTGTGTGTGTGTGTGTGTGTGGGTGTGTGTGTGTGTGTGTGTGTGTGTGTGTGTGTGTGTGTGTGTGTGTGTGATCATGTTAGTGTGTCTGCACTGCCATGGACTTGCAACGTGTGGAGGGCGTTTCTCTGCCTTTCACCCTGTGAGTGCTGGGATTATCTCCAGCAGCCGTGACCCTGGTTTGGGTGAGTGGCTCGGATAATGAATGAATGAACTGGCTGGTTGACTTCACACTCTAGTTGCAGCACTTGCTACAGCAGCTGATCACAATAGCTAGCTTGCCAGACAGTTTCATCACTGCACCACAACTACACTCGTTACCAGAGGATAACCAAACTGGCGTGTTATTTTCGCAGCCACGCCTCCGGAGTGAAATTTTACAGTGTGAAATTCGCAAGTGCTTTGCTGCAGAGGAAGCATATAGTAACACATGCTGGGGAATTTGGAGGCCAAAAACAAAATGTTCTGGTCTTTTTACCTCCAAGTTTATGAGGATGCTGAGATGCAGCCAGTATACAGCATTTGATCTTGGACCAGAGCACATTTATGAACAGTGGAGTTCCCTGTATTTTAATATCCATGCACTTTGACTGTTTTTTATGGTTTTTGGCTATTTGCATTTGCACAACATGAGAGTAACACACAGCAAGCTGTCTGATGGTGCCTGGTTGCCAGTGAGCCTTGGTTTTTGTGTCTGTATACATTTATGTGTGTGTTTGTGTGTGTGTGATCAACGATAACGTTAAAACTAGAACTGTGTAGATTTCCTTTGTGTGGGCAAAACAGCTCTGACCCATCAAGGCATAGACTCCACAAGCTTTCTGAAGTGCTGTGATTTCTGGCACCCAGACATTAGCGGTCAATCCTTTAAGTCCTGTAAGTTACGAGGTGGGGCCTCCATGGATCAGAGTACTGTCCAGCACATCCCACAGATGCTTGATAGGACGGAGATCAGAGGAACTTAGAGTCCAGCTCTTTGTCATGTTCCTCAACCCATTCCTGAGCAGTGTTTATTGTGTGGCAGGGCACATTGTCCTGCCGCAAGAGGCTGCTGACATTAGTGGTTACCACTGCCATGCAGGAGTGTACTTGGTCTGATGCAATGTTTAGATAGGTGGTATGTATCAAAGGAACATTCACATGAATGCCAGAACCAGCAGAACTGCCCTGAGCATCACAATGCCTCCGTCCAAAAGTGCGTCCTGGTGCCATCTCTAAACAATGCACCTGCGCCTGTCCATCAACTTTAAATCAGCAAGAGGTGATTATGCTAAACAGAGTGTTCCATTGATATGGGAAAAGCATACTTTCTACACTTCTTGTGGACCCTTGGGGTTTTCTTGTTCACACTCTCTCTCTTGTTCTCGTTCCTTTTCTCTCACATTCAGACGCTTCCTCTCACCGTCTTGCTATGATCCTCTCCTTTTCTCTCAGCTCAGAAGTTTATCACCTCGCTGACATTCTGAGTTGATTTAGATTTAAAATTCCTTTAAAACATTAATGGCCTCTTTTTAAAATTGAGATTTTCTCATAACTTGTGTTTTTTTCCCCTTCTCTTCCTCGAACAACTCTAAAGTTAACCAATGTGATGAAATATTGAAGCCCGGGCACCCCACAGCCTTTTTCTCCTAGCTAAGCCTTTAAAGATTCATGGGGGCTGCACTGATATCATTAGGCAGTGAGAACACTGTCTTACACACACACACACACACACACACACACACACACACACACACATGCATATCTGACCAAGTCTTTACCCCTATTTGCCTTTCATTTCTAACTGTATGTCAACCTCAAGCTGGATTAAAGCCAGCTTAAAGCACAGCCACAGGAGAGAACATGAAATTTATTCCTCCGATAATGTTTGATTTTTATTGTTTTTACATTTCGTCGCCCGTGCTATCACCAGGGCAGTCGCCTTCCAAAAGCAAACAGCTGTTTGGAACTTTTTTTTTTTTTTTTTTACTCCTCTCCACAAATAATAAGCAGAAATTATACAAAACAAAAAACAAAGAAGCTTTGGCATACCGCGCATGTTGACAGCTTTGTGCCGTGTGTAACCGAATTCCATGTTTGTATTAGTATTTGACCCAGTACAAATCACATTCATTCAGTAAGCTCTCTCAGTCTGCTGCGTATGTATCTGTTGGCAAAATATTTTCCTGAACTGTGCATTCCATATGTAGAAAATTACTCATTAACTCACTTTTTCCCCTAACATCCTTTCAGTTGAGGAAGCAGTTGTTCAGTATGGATAACAAGTAGAGTGTGGCTAGTGCTTACTTTCCATCAGTCTTCATTTATTACTGAAGGCGAGTCAGGCACATCAATACCGAATCTTTACCCCTCTCTGTATAATAGAGATGTTCATGTACATTCATGTAAAGATGAGCATGAATATTTAAATATGCCCATTAATATGCAAAGGCCATTTTAAAGTTTTAAGATTCGAGATGTAAATTATTCAAATAACGTTCACGGCACTTCAGATGTTTCATCATAAACGTTGAGACTCTGATGTTGGAGATGATTTGAATATTAATCAAATGAAAACAGATGAAAATAGGACTCCATTTCCCATGAGACGTCTCTCTCCCCCTGACCTTCCTGGGAGGATGAACCTTCGGGCTGTTCTGCGTTCACGCTCACCGTTCCCACGTCGCGCACATGTGAAAGTGTGACTCGATGGTCGGGGTGTATATGTGCAAGCGTGCAAGCGTTTGCATGTCTGTCAGGTCTGGACACTGACGCATCAAATACGGGTCTATAGAAGTAAACGTTTCAAGCGACTGCTCTCTCTAAATTACAAAATCTGAGCAACTTTCATGAGCAAACTGCCACTTTCAGTCGCACAAACATACACAAACGCACACACACACACACACACACACATAAACGTGCAAATCCGACACAGTGGAGGAAGATGGATCTGGGGACAGATTGTTAGTGACATGTTAATTTCTACACCGTCACTCAAGCTTGGTGCATCTGCAATCAAAGTGATGGCACACAGGCAGAGCTATCAAACCCTCTTCTATCTCTAACCCGCCCTCCCTCCTCAAATTGCCTCCTTCTCCTCCACCCTCCCCTCAACCCTCTCCATAACTGCCCACATGATTTCCCTCTTGCTCTAAAGTCTTATCTTTGCTGCGACTGTCATATGAACACCTTGTACCATTAGAACCCAGCTTTGTCCTATAATATGTGGACATTTCAGGACATTTAGACCAATACAAGTGGCCCATAATTACTCAGGAATGACTCTGTTATTCTGTTCAACGGTTTGTCCTTGACTCGTTTTCTAAGTGATATGTCACTGATCAAAGACAGTTATGCTGATGACGATCAGTATCTTTCTATATTAAGAGACGCATTGCCTAGGGCTCTATGATTTCCATAATGTCGAAAACACAAAGGAATTTGTAAAACTGAGCAATAAAAACATGTTCCTAATATAAATATGGTGTAAATATGGAATGTGGAGATTTGATGATTCTTGCAAAAGAATGCAAAGTTGTGAGGGAAGATAATTTGGTGTAATTTGTATTTATGTCTGGGTAATACAGTATATGGACAAAAGTGAGGACACCTCATAATTACTGTGTTTCAAGTGTTCCAGCCATTCTCATTGCTAATAGAGGCATAAATCAAGTGTATAGTTATGTAAGACAAACACTGGCTGTAGAATGGGTCATGCTCAAGAGCCCAGTGACTTTAATAACTTTGCTGTAACTAATTTTGTGAAGTTTCTGCCATGCTAGAGTTTCCCCAATCAACTGCAATTGCTATTATTGTGAAATGAAATAGTAGCAACAACAGGTCAGCCACAAAATGGTTTACCACACAAACTGAGTTTGGCTGCTGGGCGCTTAAGCAAGTAGTATGAAAAAATGGATCCTCCACTGTTGCATCACTTGGATTTTCATGAGCGTCTGCCCACAAATCTAAGATTCAATGCCAAGTCAGCTGGAGTGGTTTAAAGCATACTTCCACTGGACTCTGTAGCAGTGGGAACGTCTGCTCTGGAGTGATGAATCATGCGTCACTATTCGGCAGTCTGATGGAAGGTGTTTGGTGGATGCCAGGAGTATGCTACCTACTGAAAGGCAAAGTGCCAACAGTTTGGTGGAGTAGGGATAACAGTTTGGGACTGATTTTCAGCTTTGATTGACATGATTCCTGTAAAGTGTGTTTGGCCCAGTGACCACTATCAATCAGTTATGACACATTTGTTCTTTGACAACAAAGACATTCCTGCAGAGTGTGTCAAAACTGACGGATTTGCAACATTTTGTTTGTAACTGTATTTCTAGTTAGCCAGGACCATGTATTACTGTCGAAGAGTAGCTGTTTCTATCCAAGGTTCATACATTGCTACAAAGTCAGATCAATTTGGCATTAAGTTTTGGCGCTGATTTGGAGATACATGTGGGAGTGATTTTCAGGGTTTGGGTTAAGCCCAATAATTCCTGTGAGGGGTAAAGTTAATGCTACTGCATATGAAGATTTTAGACAGTTGCATGCTTTGGTGGCAACGTGTTGAAGGCCTTTTCCTTTTCCAGCATGACTGTGCCTCTTTGTACAAAGTGAACTTCATTAACACATGTGGTTGGGCGAGTTTGGTGTGGAGGAACTCCAGGGGCCTGCTCAAAGCCCTAACCTCAACCCACACAAACACCTTTGGAGCGATTTGGATTGCAAGCCAAGCCTTCTTGTTCAACATCAGCACCTGACCTCACAAATGCTCTTTTGACTGACTGGCCACACATTCCCCCAAACATACTCCAAAATCTTGCGGAATGTCCCCACCCCCTAGGAGACTGGAGGCTATTATAGAATGGAACATAGAATGAACTGTATGATAAGCTCCAACAGGTGTGGCGAAATTGTATGTGTATGAATGTTCCTTTCTTTAAGCGAATGTTATTGTTTGCAATAATCTTGTTGCACTTCTGTGCACATCGGTTAGGATGTCCAGTAAAGGCATTTGGGTTAGTGAGTTAACTGTGAGAATGAACTTTTTAATATAAAAACAGTACATGCAGTTGGATTAAACTAAAACTGACATAAAACATTTGCATTTGTGAGATCTTGCAGGTGTGCGTTCATGCAGCTTTCCCTCAGGGGATACTTTAGCCTGCTTAATGTGAGTTTGTGTGTGATGAGAGAGACAAAGCGTGAACATGGTCAGTCAAGGTAAAGAGAATAGAATTATTGCTAAATATATTAGCTAACATTCTTTAGCCCCACACAGCCTTCAGTTCACGTGTACTGTGGAATAACCTGCCTTGGAATGGCATATATGTAATGTACAGAAAATTTGCTTATTTACTTTAAACTCACTTTGAAGAACAGGCTTTTTGTGTTGACCTGTTTTCTTAAGCCACACATGGCTTCAGATATGTTTTACGGCGAAGTATTGCCAATATTAGTCATTTTATTTTTGTTTTGTTTTGCTTTTTATTGGACCTCATCATCTGGCAAAAAACAGAGGGTGCTGATTGGTGAAAAAGCAGAATGTTGCCTTTTTATTGCACCATAGGTCTATTGCCAGAAATCCTTAATTGTTTAATCTAAATCTGGCAGCACATGTAAGGGCAACTGAATTTGCATGTGGGCATAGCTGAGCCTGCCACAAAGGTTGTCCAGTTTTTTATTTGCAGAATTTTGAGCAGTGAGACATGAAGTAAATGCTATGGGCCTGCTTTCATTGCAGTTTGCAGCAGGATTTAGTGAGTTGTGAATGAATGAATTCATGTACTGAAATTTTGTTGGTTACTGAATGTTCCTTAACACTAGAATTCCTGGAAAATTAGACTCTCCCTGTGAGGAGTGCCCCTTTTTCTGCCCACCCGACCTGCCAGTCCCCTTCTTCCGCACCATTTACACCCTTTGTTTTGCAAATGAATCACACTTGGTCAAAGTAGTTTCTCAGCTTCTCAGTTCTGAAGAGCACTGGAGAGTTTATGTAATGTCTATGTTTATGTTGGTGTATGTGTTTGTTATGTGTTCATTAGCTCTCTGAGAACTAATGGCGTTTATATCTATTCTGGTGACAAAAGCAACAACAAGCAAAGTTGATTCGGTTGTTTATGCCTCGTCTAAATTATTTCTGGTGCCCGCAATCAAACATACAATGTCCAGTGACCACTGTGAGTCAGTTATGACACATTTGCACTCTGACAACAACAACATCACTGCAGAGTGTGTAAAAACTGACAGATTTGTGGCAGACTCTGAAGTCTTACAACATTTTGTTGGTAACTGTATTTCTAATTACCCAGAGCCATGTATTACAGTTGAGCACCTGTTTCCAACCTAGGTTCATTGTCCTTTTTGCAATTGATTGCTACAAAGTCTGATCAATTTGGCATTACGTTTTGGATTACAGCTGATTTGGAGACCAAGTACATGTGCAACACTTGTCCTACCCTACTGAAGGATCCCAGTTGTCCCACAGGGGAAAGCCTTTCTGAGAATGTGGCCACAAAGTTCAGGGCAGAACTGTTACAACAGACAATTTCTTCAAACCTCTGTCACTGACGAATATACTGCTGAAACGCTGCTTTGCAACATAAATAAAGTACAACGGGAACTCGAGTGGGGTTAGAAACCAAGGAATTCTCCAAACAAGTGTTTAGAACTGGTAGTGCCAGTCTGACAGTGTATGCTCCCAAAAAAGAAGCCTGTCCATATTCTGAGTATCATACACCACAGCATGGAGATCAGGAACGATTGTAGAAAAAACAACAACAACATGATTTTGGACTACAGCCACATGAAGGTATGTGATATATGTGTGTTTTCTAATATGTACAATATATATATATATATATATACGTATGTCAGCGAATTCAAAATTAACACACGTGTCTCTGCTTTTACAGCATGGTGTTGACCTCATGGACCAGAAGGCACAAACCTTCACGATGCAGGCAGGAACATGGAGGTGTCCTGTTGCTGTGTCTACTTCATCTGGCGGCGATGAACACACTCGTATTATACAAGGCATGAACAGGGTCCACAGAGAAAAGAAGAGTGATAATGGCTCAACTTGTCATTTTTTGTAAGAAAAAGAAACAAAAACACGTCTCAGACAAGTGTCTGAATCTCAGCTTGCTGTGTCAGGTGCTCCTGTAATGGGAATCAAGGTACAGAGGTACACCTGCCACAAATGTAGGAAGCAGGGTCCTTGGGTTTGTGGCAACTGCTAGCGCCTGCATGAAATTTGAAGCTAGAAATGCTTGTGAACCATTTGTGAATATATTTTTTTGTATATTAAAGGTCTTCCTTCCAGTAACCACACTGAATGACACTGACTCTCTCTCTCGCTCTCTCTCTCTCTCTTTTTATGCCATCTTTCACTTGAAATTTACACATTCTCTCCAGACTCTCTCTGTTAGCTTGTACTTATAAGAACATATTTTTCACATGTACCACATGTGTCTACATGCAAATTGCAAAATGCGAAACTATGTTTTTGTTACTTTTACTAGACACTCACACACTCTCACACAGTTTTGTTTTGCATAAAGGCTGATATTTCAAATGTATACAGTATATAACATGCGAATAACACTTCGAGTTAACATTATTTTGTTCTTTTTTTTGTTATAATGTGTATAATCTGCTTATCCCATATCAGGGTAAAAAAAAGTAAAATATAAATAACATGCATAAAATATTAAATAATAAAATAATACAAAAAATATAGATCAACACATTGTTACATACAGAGTGAATGCATATATTTATTATAGCATACATTTTTGTATAACTGAAATAATTATACTTTAAATTAAATTACACATGCGTATTCGTTAGAGCACAGTTACATAAACTCTCCAGTCGTCTTCAGACCTGACCTGAGAAAGTGGGGATGACTTGAATTAATTAAGTGTGATTTATTTGCAAAACAAAAGGTGTTAACGATGCTGAAGAAAGGGGAGTGGGGGGGGGGGGGGGGTTTCTCCAGGAATTCTAGTGTTAAGCAGTTTCAACATGCTGTGTGCAAAGTTCTGTCTGTGTTAGTTCTGTTGGTAGTTCTTCACTAAGCACAAATGAGTAAAAATCCCCTAAAAAATCCAAATATCTGGACGAAATAAAAAGGTTTTTGTAAACTGCGTTCACACTATTTATGCTTATGCACATACACACGTCTCATAAACAGGCACACACCCAGAAGTGTCAGATTACCTTCATCAGCATTAGAGTAATCTGGGCCTGGATTAAGATTAGTATGAGTAAGATCAGAGCACCGCAGGGGGTTTAGGGAAGGATGATGATGAAGATGATGGTCTCGGTTTCCAGAATTGTTTTGCATCCATAGACATTAACTGTTCCCCCATCTCTGTCTTTTCCTCTCTGTGTGTGTGTGTGTGTGTGTGGCTGCACACGTGAGGCAGGCAGCCATGGTACTATGGCTGGGGTTTTAATCTGCCACGAGGGCAGGCTCTGTTGGACAAGTGGAACCAGATCCCAGACTCCACTGACATTCTGCTCACACACTGCCCTCCTCTGGGTAAGTCACAAAGCACACACATACACATACACACACACACACACACGCACACACACACACATACACACAGGTAGTCTCTAACTCAAGGCTTTTCCCTGTAATTTTGTTTTCATTGAAACCCACACTCACGCACACACATTTGCTCTGAGGGTTTGGCAGATGGAGTGGCTACAGCAGGCTGCTAAAGCATGCAACACCGAGACGCTGTTCGCAGTGCGGCAAATCCCTCTGCACACAATAAAACACACACACACACACACACACACACATACACACACACACACACACTATGTATATGGCAGGGGGAAGTTTCTCTATAAAGACAGCTGCAGTTTAAGACACCCAGCTCTTGGGCTTTCAGAGTGTGTGACAAAGGCTTAATTCTCATGAGATGTGCTTGTGCTCCTGCCTGTGTGTGCATCTGTACATTTGCCAACCAGCTCTAAATCTGAATCTGTGCACCTCCAGAGATCTATGTTATATGCACTGAATGTATGTGTGCATTTGAATGTAGGTGGAGAAGACAATTAATAACGGAGTATGGCAGATCTGGTGATGTTGTAAAACGTGCTTTCAAACAGGTTTTCTAGACTGGGTGCCCAGGAAGATGCAGCGTGTCGGGTGTATGGAACTACTGAACACAGTCCAGAGAAGAGTCCAACCCAAACTACATGTATTTGGACACATACACGAAGGTAACCTCTCACAAATGCAAGCTATGATACAACGCAGCAAACACAGCCATCGCTGAATATCAAACTCGCACGCTGTATAGATCTGTGATGAATAAGAGATCACACAAAACGTCTCTGCTTAGCTCACACACACTGTGAGCTCCAACACAGTCATGGTAGCATGAAGCTTCACCCTATTTTAGGATTAGCAGGGCAGGCTGTCTCCCTGTGGTGCTCTGAACGGGAACTAGATCATGTTTAGATTCAGACAGAATAAAATTAGCACTCAAAAATCAACATTGCCTTTAATAAAGCCAGTAGGAAATGAAGATCTAACTTGTTGATTTAAAGTTGTTGCTGTTATGAAAGCAGTTTGGTTATTGTGTTAGTGGTTGGGTTGAAAAACAGGCTATCATTTACAGAGAATTATAAAATGATACGATAATCATGCCTAAAGGGATGGTCAAGTTTATGATATGCCTGTGAGCATATTTTGTGCACTGTTCTCTATGCTAAAAGAGCATTTAGAGAAGGCTATTTATTTAAATTAGAGCAATTTCAGAGATTTGCGAATCAGTTGAAATGTGTGAACACTGGCTAATTTATTTCACTTTCATCATTCAGGCCAACCGACTCTCCAAATTTTTATCACTACATAATTCTACTGCTGACCTTTTATTACATGCATTTTTTATGATGTTTCATATACAGTAAACCCTTATAATTATTTGCATTATTGGTAGAAACATAAGAACATCTTTAATAGTTTTGGAGAATTTCTTGGTACAAATTTAAAATACAACATTAAAAATTATATATATATATATATAAAAACTATTCACTATCACTATTATTGGCACCCCTGGAAACTCTGATGAGCAAAACGCATCTGATGAGAACTAAAGCATTGTTCCATTTGTGCGTCAGTGTTCAGGAAGTCTTACATGTTTATCCATGATGTGCTGGATGTAGCTTAAAACAACCAGAGCTGTAGTGAGTCTGACAGGAAGGGGATGCATGTTTTTTTGTACCCCATGCACCGTGGAGAGGAGAGCCAGGGAGAAAATTGTTAACTGAAGGTCATGGTTAGAAATTTACAGAAGATGGTCTCAAAGTCTCCAAAAACATTTAGACACCAGCTGTTTGCCAGGAAGTTATTTGGCAGGTGAACCAGATGAAAGTCTGGAGTAGACACTGCTAGACAGGCATTGGGTTCTGTGCTCAAAAAAGACCTAAGAAATACTTAGACACTCAATGTGGTTTTTAAAAAGAAGGGTCGATGTACAGAAAAGAGCATCATCGCTGCTATCAGGTCTAGTGAAGTGTCTTTAGTGTTTTGGGGCTGTTTTTTTACCCCCAAAATCTGCTGGAACATTGTTAGAATACATGACATCAGGGACTACACAGAGATTTTCAATGAATATCTGTCTGCTCTGCCAAAAAGCTACACCTAGGTATTGTTTTGATCCAGCAGGACGCTGGTCAAAACATACATCTATATCCACACAAAGCGAGACCATAAGAGAGGACCTAGTACCCTTGAGGATCTAGATAGGTTCTATATTGGGGTAGTCTCAGAAATCTTGCTGTTAAGCACTGGAAGAGAAAACGTACTGCTGCTATGTTGGCAAAGGGAGTTCACAAGCACTAAACGCAGAGGCGCCAATAAATGTGATACATAGTTTTGTTAAAAATACATATTTTGATCAGGATTGTGATTTTTCTCATATTTTCAATGTGAGATGGAGATAATTAGCCACAAATACATGTTTTTCATGACCCTTATTGACCCTCTTTGAAAAGGTGCTAATTATAAGCTGATGTTTATATGCAACTGTACGTTTCACTCAGCTGCATTTATTTTGCGTTTATCATGAGAAAAAGTCATAAATCATGCATTTGTGTACAGTTTACACATTGTGTGGTCCTTTGTTTGCTGTGTTCTCTTTCAACACCTGTGAATCCTTGACTATTGTATATCAAGACATAGTTATGCTGAAGTTATTTAGCCCTACATGCAATGAACAAAATACCATTGTTAATGTCACATATTGCAACTGAAATGTGAAATACAGTCATGTGAACAAGTGCACCTAATGGAATTTGTTGATTTTTTTTCAGCATATTTGAATGAGCAATGAGAAATATTTCATGCTCTTTGATGCCGTGACTACATATGATACTCGAACAAAACCACAAGGAAAAGTAGTTTTTCAATAATTTAAGACTATCAACAGATGTAATATTTTCTGTGTAGAATGTAAGTGCCTTTTGAAGCTAGTGTTGCCCACTTTAGCAGAAATTATAACTTTTAGGTGTTTTGCACATTTGTCCACCAGTGTCTGACATCAGCTGGTGAAATTTTTTGACCACTCTTCCATGCAAAATTCTTTCAGCTGTGTTCAAGATGTTTGAGGGTTTTCTTCCATGCATTTTCTATTTTGAAATTCAAATTTCAATTAAAAAACTGAGGCATTCCTTGGTGGATTTACTAGTGTGCTTAGGATCATTATCGTGTTTAAAGGGCCACCTATGCTTTAACTTTAACCTTCGGACAGATGGCCTGATATTATCTTCAATCATTTGATATGATGTAGAATTCATAGCTGAATGAATGACTGCAAGCTGCCCAGTCTCTGAGGCAGCAAAGCAACCCCAAATCATAACATTTCCACCATCATGCTTCACAGCTGATATGTTCTTAGGCAAGCCTTAGTCCTGCTCTAATGTTCTCGTTGGAGATGTAGGGATTTGATTTTGTGAGAGTTAGGATTTTATTGGTGCCAGTACTATTACCAATTTGGCTTATTGATCTGATTCTTTATCATTTCCCTTAATAATTCCTGTTAATAATCATTTCTTTGTGTGGTCAAAAAAGGCTGAACACGGTGTAGAATGTCTGCCTAATAACATTTGAAAATGTTAAATAACAATGTTTCTTTTCATAAAATGAAAACAAATGAGTCAAAACAGATATCTGTATTTTTATAAATTGATAAATTTAATAATTCTTTTATTTTCCTTTCCCTTTAATATCAATCAAACTGCCATTAGGTTTTGATTAACAATTAACAAGTATTTAATGAACAATTACTCCTAATACAGGTTTAAAAAAACCTAAAGACTTAGTTTTAGTTTACAATCAGTTCTTGGGACATAGCATCCTGCGCTTTCTGTGGAGTAAAGCATCTTGGTTCACAGAACTTGCTGTTCTGTTTATGAGTAATTGAGAGAACTTTTCCCAGATTGCTAGCACATGCTTTTACATCACATTTCTTTATATAAGTTTCTGCTTTCCTCTTTTTTACATCCTGAAGACGATAACATCATGGACTCTTCAGTCTTGTCAAATTTTCCATCTTATGTTGAAATTCCATCCTATGTTATATTTTCCATCATTACATTGAAATTCCTTTTAAGACACCTTGACAGATGCAGTCATGTTGCTCCTCCTGCTCTGAACACCGCTTGCTGATTTGCTGAATGAATTTATTGGGCTGCCTCAAAAAACGTTGCAGGCGTTTGTTGTTTTCAGCTATTAAACATGAACTATAATGGCTGTTACGACAAAACATATTTTGGGTTCATCTATTTTAGAATTTATTTTTCCAAATAAACTCTTCAAACTGACCAATAAACTATTCTGAGCTGATGGGCAAGTAAAGCAGCTGCCTCAAAACTACAAACAGTCTGTCATCACCTAAAACAGATGAAATGAGAGAATATTTATAAAGCATTTATTTTTATTGGTCTAAGAAACGATCTGCTGAGCTTGTCTGCTTTGTCTAAGTTGTCTACTTGACTGCCCTCAGTAACGGACATGCTGCTTTGTGTGTAGAGTGTCAAATACACAGCATTCCTTTAATTACAGCTCATGTTGCATCAGAAGGTGATTCAGCATATTGTTGGTGTTCTCAGGGTAATTTTACAGACATCGGAAGTAGCAGTGTTGTCATCTTTCTTCATGAAATGAAGCAGTGTTTTCATCAGTGCAGAAACAGAGTGTGACATTGGGGTGCATGAGTTTTTGCAGTAAAACATTCTGGCACAGGCAGTGGTTAGCACTGTTGCCTCACAGTGAGAGGGTCCTGGGTTCGATCCCCGGGTCGGCCACAGGTGCCTTTCTGTGCGGAGTTTGCGAGCTCTCCCCGTGTTCGCGTGGGTTTCCTCCGGGTGCTCCGGTTT
>JBBPDA010000126.1:31776005-31791646 GCA_037974385.1 Arnoldichthys spilopterus | reverse complement strand
ACCGGAGCACCCGGAGGAAACCCACGCGAACACGGGGAGAGCTTGCAAACTCCACACAGAAAGGCACCTGTGGCCGACCCGGAGATCGAACCCAGGACCTTCTCACTGTGAGGCGACAGTGCCAACCACTGCACCAATAGAGACTCTCAATAGAAAGTAAGTCAAGCAGCAAGACAACGACCCTAAGCACAGAAGTCGTTCTACTAAAGAATAGCTAAAGAATAGCTACAGCTAGAAAAATAAAATGACTGTTTTGCAGTGACCTATTCCTGACCTTTCATTCCTGATCCTCTACATTAACAATGCTGTATTTATATTTTCTTACCAGCTTTAACCCATGAGTCACACTCACCATGCAACAAACAGCCAACATCTCAGGTGACTCAAGAGAAAAAAGTGACCTTCCATACAAATTGTACAGGTGTTTCACACAGAGCCACATCCAAACCTTGTTTTTGTTAGTTATGCTTATGTTGCATGAACAGAAGCCATAGACTCGGCAAGGCTGTTGATTCCTTTAGTAGAAGAAAGTAGAAGGTTTACCTTTTATAGACCCTGCGTTTTTGTGTGTGCAGGCATTTAGTATCCTTTTAAAGAAAACAGATTACTTTATGCACTACTTACTAAACTGAAAAACAAAGCTAACATTAGCCTTTTCTGACGTGAGTAAAAACCAGACATTAGAGAGATTATTATGAATGTGCCATTTCAACCATCCATGTGACAGCAGGAGCACGTGCCGATAAAATAAAGCAGGCTTTAGCAGTACAGCATGTTGCTTTGGAATCTGAAGGAACAATGGCTATTACATCACTCGTAGCATCAGACATAACAACTGGATCATGGCCTAACTGGCTGTGCCCCCCACCAGTGCCAACCAAGACAACTGCCTAGGTTGCCTATACCTAGAAATGCCCTTCTTATTAGTTAATAATGCACACCAACATTTAAATGTGACCAGTTGCTAGACCGACAGCTCATCATTCTCGCTGGTGTGGTGGTAAAGGGCTGCTCCAAAGTACTGTGGCTGCAGTGAGTGAGCTATTAACAGGTGTTATTGTTTTCAGCCCTCCCTTCCAATATTATTACCAGCTGTCATTGCACTTGGTCATAACAGCTCTATTTTTTCATTGCCACTCTGGCTGCAGTCAGCTCCTTTATTTTAATCATTGTTGAGGCATGAAAAGCCACTGCCTACTTGTTTCCAGCTCCTTTGCAGAGGTGCTCTGCCTGGATCTCTAAGCCACATCAAACATTTGTGTTTAACATTCCTGGGAAAGACGTGTGAGCATTGTGTCGTCCCATTCAGTTTGTCTCTTTGTACACCCACATTGGAATGAACTCTTTTTACAGCACAAGTTGCACATTCTAAACTATCCATATGATTGGGTGGTGTATAGGACCAGAAACGTGACGCCCAGACGAACAGCTGTTGTTTTCCATCATCACCAGACCAAGCCAGGTCCAAGCCGATAATCCAAGAAGGAAACAAATCCAAGATGTCAGGTCAAGATTAACAGGGCCAGCAAATTACACAAACACACCCAGAAAACCATAGAGGAGACCAGACTCAGAACTTTAGAGTAATGGTCAGTTATTTAGTCAAGCCATTTTAAGTCCCTTTATCTAACTGAAGCATGGCCTGAACTTAGGTCAACCTGACTGTTCCATCTCTACCATTCAGTTTAGGTCAATCATTTCTGTCATTGCTTAATGCCTGGCAATTTAAGGGTTAAATGCATAGATAATGCAATTAACAGCAGAGAGCGGCTACTGGAAAGAGAAGGTACTGATACAGGTATTAATAGTGATCAGGTGGGAGCAGACAAGAGCACCTGGGAATAAACAGAAGCACCTTGCAATAGCAAACAAAAACAGTAGCACATTGCATGACCAGCAAGGTGACCAAAAGTCACAGTCCCAGCAATACTGACCGCTAACATTATGTATAAGTGAGAAACATCGAGTAGTGGGATCATAAACAATGTTGAGTTCTTGTCTTTTGTTTTGGGCTGCTCTGTGATTTGTGTTGTCTTTTTTGGACAATGCCCTCTCACTGTCAAACGCTCAAGGATTTTTCCATTTCTATTTTCAGCATGTCATGAAGGCATAGATGGTGGCTCCCCAGGAGTGATGTGCTAATGACTTCTTCATGAGGTCAGTAGGCATCACCCTCGGAGGCTTCGCATACTCCCAACCTGGGACTTGGAGCTTATTTTCTATCTCTGTAGTTGTGCTCAAGCTGAACCACTTGATGCGACTGACCTCAAGTTTCTGTCTATCAAAGCTCCATGTCTGTTGGCAAAGACTTCAGCCAAGTGTGTTGGTGACCTGCATGCACTGTTGGTTTACCACAAAATGCACACATTTTACAGCTTGGTCTCCATTTGCTTTACATGCTGACTGCAAGTACATTCTGGCTTTGATGTACTAAGCCCGTTGTGTCCGTTCCAGGCATAGACATTTTGTACCCGCATGTTATGTAAAGCAGGTACAAGAGCTTAAACGCGCAGTGTATGGGCCATGTGCATGGAAAAAACAGAATGTTGTTTTCACAGAAAATGGGCAAAGACAGTGGGAGTGCAGCTGATTACACATCGTACTCGTTTTACTAACAATTGAGCAATGTGTGCGGTGGATTTTGGGTGGATTTTTCTGTGCTTTTTGAAACCAGAGATAGATTAGCAGTATAGCGTCTCAAAAACATTCTGTTGGGAGGTTTCTCTTAACTATAGGAGCAGTAATAGCAACTGGAATCCTGAACTACTGAGATACTATTTACTGTACTATTATAATAGCGCAAACTTTTTAAGATCAAATGCATATAGTGTAAAACATGCTACATAGGTCTATGTTTTTTTTAATGTACATGATTAACAATGTGGATACAAAAGCATTTAAAAAAATAATGAAGAAATGTGCGATCACATGTATCTGGATTAAAAAGACATGATTTGTATATAACATTTATTACTATAAGCTTTAAAGGAAAAATAAAAGCATTTTAGCATAGCATCCCCTAAACCTTTTGCTTTTTCAGATATTTACCTGATATTTTTTAAGCAAACATCTATATGATGCTATCATTCATACCTAGAGTGCAGTCCATGTCATTTTCTAGTCTGTCGTTGTTTTCCTAAATTTCATTTTGGCCTGAGTAGAATTTTAAAGTCATCACTGAATGGTCATTTTCTCCATTGTCTTGAGCATGTCCAGTACTTACGTACAAAACATTGCCCCTCACGAGGCACATTTTATTCTGTGTCTGCACTCTTGGGCCTCTGCTATACTGTTATATAGCCATCATGTAAATTCAGTAAGCTCTTGCTGTTGCTCACATAGTCTGAAATGAGCTCTTTCACGACAAAAGTAGTCTCATTATCTTGTGGATGCAATTTCCACTATGTGCATATGTGGTGACTTTGATTCACAATGTAGTTCCATTGTATTTATACTTTTTACAACTGAAATGGTCAAAAAAGCAGCTTTACAGAATCCAGGTCTGAACTCCTCATGAGCGATAGAGGTGGTGGCAGAGGCAGGGAAAACTCCCTAAAAAAAGACCTCTTATGAGGGACTAAGCTTCAGAATAGGAACCCTTCTTCTGGTTGACAATGGATTGCAATGACAAACGAACTCTAGAAACATCTGCATTTAATCAAAATTAGCAAAAGTTTAAATAGAGTCTCAGAGTTTGAAAAAGTTTTAAAGTTTTGTACAAATCACTTAAAGATAATAGCTTGCAGTCCCTGCTGCAGTCTGTGTGAGCAGCAGTTTTGGCTAAGAGGAGGGCAACACATGGCCCAATGGTTGTTGAACTCTACTGGAGGACAGATGAGCAGGAGAACCCAGTGAAGGTCTTATTGGTCGAGAGAACGGGTAAGCAGGTCTGTTTGCTGATATGGGCTCTTTCTCTTTCAAGCCTGTACTGGGTCTAGCCTTGGCCTGGCTGGCAGTGCATGGCTGGTAGAAAGTCCTGTTGACTCCAAATTACTGAGACATTTTGAAGTGGTCATCATAGTCTTTTCTAGGTTCATGTCCTCACCACGGTCCTGTCTTGTGCTGTCTCCAGCACAGCAGTTCTCTGTAGTAGTTTGCAGCAGTTTAAGCTACAGTGGTGTAGCTCAGGGCTGTTAGGAGCCATTTTTTGGGAGCCAAGTTCACTGTGCCCCAAAACTGTAAGAAAAATCTCTCCAAACTATTTTTTAAATAAAACTTGTGAAAACTTGCATAATGGGCACCAATTAGTTTCTGTTGTTCAGATAAAAGAAGCTAAAAACATAAAGGGTAGAATGTAAAAGGCAGAAAGAAGAAAGAGAAAAAACTGAATTAAGCAGGATGCTTTTGTTTCAGTGTATAGGGTACAGAATATAAAACGTAAGGAGCCCAAAGAAGACTCCAGTACACCTTGCTATAACAACCCAGCTAGGAAGAAATAAGCCAAGGAGTATCACAGACATGAGATCACCCTGAGACACTGGCACACCCCGTCCACAATCATCAGACTTGGGTATTTGCATAAGAGTTGTGGGATGAGAATATTGACATACCTACCTGAATTCTCCACGTCCATGAGCTCACAGCTTGGAACCTTTCACCAGGAAAAAGTAATTACCAGACATCAGGCTACACAAGCAGGTTTTTGGTCTAGACTTGACAACTAAGACTGTGTCTGAGTTCCAAAAAAAATTAGCAGGAAGATTATGAGGCTTTGTATAAAACAGCTCTTCCACCTGCTGTAGTTTTTAGGATTCTGGGAACTAGTCAATAGCCAGCACTGTGTGATCTAAGTGAATGTGAAGACACACAGGGATTTAAAATAGCCTTGCAGCTGTAGATTGGTTCAGCCCTTGTTTGCTGATGTAAGTCTGCAAATTATTATCCTGTCAAACTAGTTCATGCTACCAAATAAATGGCTCACCTTTTTGCAAGCATAGATGTCTTTGTGCTTGTCAGATTTTGAAACAAGAAGTGAACACAAGTATTTGCGGTTCTACTAGTTTTATTTCAGAGAAAAACACTGAGTAAGCGCTAAAAAAACGAACACCACACTGGGGAGAACTTGGCTCCCTTAGAACTTAGCTGAACCATGGCTTAGACACAACACACATAATAATAATAGTAGCTATACAACAGATTCCAGACAAAGAGCAAACACAAGGTTATAAATACACCAAGCAAGATGGCTGACACCTGGAAGGGGGAGGAGCACAGAGACTAGACACAGGGCAGGACTAAGGCGGAGCTACAGGGCACATGGAACAGAAAACAGAAACATGACCACATGTTAACCATTTACATTTACTGACGCTTTTATCCAAAGCGACTTCCAGGACAGAGGAAACAATCAAGCGTTCGCATTGCATAGATCAACACTGAGGTGGTGCCACAAGATGATCAATGCATTTCTTGTAGTTGTACAATAAATAACAAACGCAACTGCTATAATACATACATACGCCAAGTTCTTATACTACTACAGAGAGCAACTTCAATAAATACATATATACGCCAAGTGCTTACACTAACTACAGAGAACCGCTACAACAATGGATACATGTGTCAGGTGCTTACAAAAACCTCTACAATATAACAGTTGACAAGTGCTATAATAAAAACTACAGTAAAGACTAAGTGGAACATTATTTTCTGGATGACATCTGGTTGGTTTTCAGGAAGCAATGGTTCATATGTGACCACTAGGCTTATGTGCTGAGTTGGGTGCGGAACAGTTGAGTCTTGAGTCGCTTCTTGAGCATCCAGTGGGACTCAGCTGATCTTGTGTCACTGGGCAGCTCATTCCACCATTGAGGAACAATGAAGGAGAAGAGTCTGGAGTGGTGCTTGATTCCACGAGGGGATGGAATCTCCAGCCACTGTTCCCTCTCTGATCTGAGTGACCTGGTGGGTGTGTATGTCTGGATGAGTTAACCAAAATTAATTTAAAAAAAAAACAGGAACTAAACAAGAAAACAGGGGCTGCAAACCACACCCAACCTCACAGTGCAAACAGTGAGGTGATGACATTTTTACAAATAAAAGCATCTCAGAATAGCAAAAAAATAATTTCAAACATCTGAAGCCAAGCAGATCAGCTCATCTAACCTCACTCCAAGCATTTTTGCAATAATATTAAATCTACCGCTGCTCCACTGGATGATATGAATTCTGTAGTTTTGATTTTGCTATAATCAATAGATGGGCTACCAAGGCTACCATTAATAGTGTCTATCCACTGGAAATGTTATGATAGCAGACCTGAGACAATGCTGTTGGAAACAGCACTATCAGTGGAAAAGACATGTTTATCCCACTGTTTTCCACTTAAGACCACTTACTTAAACAAGCCCAATGGCCACAGCCACAAAACAAGGAAAACTCATGGATTCCACAGATCAAATGGTCTTCTTGACCCATTCAACATCAGGTATTAACCTCAGTACCCCTCACCCACCCCCAGCTCAGCCCCAGAGGTTGTTGGAAGACTTCAATTACACACCTGCTTTGGGGTCCATACTCATATGCTCAGAGTTAGAGCATCATGGGCTTTATGGTGAGGCTCATCCATTGTAGACATCTGTGCAGCTGTGTCAACTTGTCCATCACTAATTACTTTTGTTGACTTTCACAGTCTGGATGTCGCTTGCTCATCAGAGACCAAGGCTGTTCTGCAATCAGCACAGCAGGCAGGGTAGGATAAGGTGGCAAATTAGGGAAGAGCCTGGGGGTGATATTATAGTAGGGATGCAGTGGAGAAACCCCTCATTACAAAGACGAATGCAAAGGAGCACGAAAAGCATGAGGGGTCACTGAATGGTTTGATGAGAAACAATGCCCAACACCTCACTACGACGCTGGTTTTTTATTTCATTTGTCACCCATCTGTAGTTCTTGGCATGAATGTTCAGTTCACTGAAAACCCTTCCATTGGTATTGAACTTTCACCATGGTGATGGTCACACACAATTCAGTGTCATCAATTACAATGTTCTTTAGGGAACCAAAAGCGGTTCCTCTGCGGCATCGCTCCGAATAAACCTTTCTGATGTCATTATTTTTTAACAAAGTAATCCATTGTTTTTCTCATTCTTAAAACGATTTAGACATCAAACATGATTTCACAATTATTATAATAAAGTCAGCCAGCATAATTCCAAAAAATATCTATTCATAAGACATCCTGTGTACTTTAACCATACATCGGACCTTGTAATTTTTTTTCCAAATGAAGTAATCAAAAAGACATTATTAGCTTGGTAACAAGGTTTGCTGGCATGAGGCCTGATGCATATTGGAATTCATTTATGTGGGCGCTTATTTATGCAGATGAGAATGCCAGTTCTATGCCTGCTCCCACATGAAGGCCATGCATGCTAATGTAAATGTTCAGCTCCTTTTGAAACATTAACACACAGCCTGGCTGGCAGGATACGGAGTTGACTGATATGGCTTTACCTCACAGACGTCTGTCGCACGCTAAACTCTTACGCAGAGACAGACTAAGACAAGAACGGGCATTTCAGCGGCACAAGCCGTGCTCATGCAAGTGCGACACAGAGTACAAACTCAGAACAAGAGGCGAGCAAACAATTTGCAAAATGCAAATAGGAAAGGCACAGAAGTAAATTGGGGGAGCACGACAACCAAAAAAGTACATGAAGCATAACAAAGAGACAAAATTCATAAATAAATAAATAAATAAATAAATAAATAAAAACAGTGAGGCAAATGCAAACTGACATTACCATGCACAAATTAGCTCTGGTCACAGATGCCCAGAAAGACAAGTTCACCTCAGAGAGCCTCCACCACTGCACCAGCTTTGTCAAATCTAAGGGGGTTGTGAGTTTTCAGTACCTGAGCTGATGGTTCAGAAGTTAGAGGGATGCACTGGTACTTCAGAACATTCAAATGCATTTACACATGTGACACTAATATTGACTGGCTCTTAATTCCTGTCTTGGAGACCCACTTTTGGCCACATGCCTGTTTTCTATTACAATAATTTGTAGAGCAAAGAATATGTAGTGGTGATCCACAACATGAGCACAAAAAGAACATTGACTGTTCCACTGCCATTTCCATCCAGTTCAAAATACAAGGAGAGATAAAGTTCAATAAGGATAAAATATTTACTGGTAACATATTAAATATTGAGTCACAATATGTTTGAATTTTAACAAAGTACAAGCTCTATTTCTAGAAACGTTGGGATTTCCAAAGTTTTTACTGATCAGCTTAAGTCTATTTTGTAAAAATAAACAAATGTAGAATATAATTTTTACCACTATGTTACACCACCTTTTCTTTTAATTACATTGCTTAATTGTTTGGGAACTGAGGAGACTAATCACTGCAGTTCTACTAGTGGAACGTTCCTTGAACTTTTATTTAAGAAAACTTAACAAAGCTGACATGACTGTAGGCTGACGGGTTCATAAGGTTCAGGAATCAAAGCACACTGAGCACTCTGCCCCCTACAGACACAGGGAGGAGGTTGTGAGGGTAGACAGCTTTAAGTGCCTTTCAGTACTAGTGCTGCTAAATGGTCTTTATACATATAATACAAATCTATTCTATTTAACTCTAGTCTAGTCTAGTCTAGTCTAATACAGACCCACAAAAAGAAAGAAAAATCAGAACACAGAGTTAAGACACACCAAGAACTGGGATAAATGCAGGATGCTACAGGAGATACATGCAATGCTTCTCAAGGAACTGTAGCAAACTGATGAGTGCACGCATATGTTAATGAGTTTTTCTTCCAGAGTCAACCACGGACACTGCAGTCTTTTAATAGTTTGTGATGAGTATATTAATCTAATGGGGACCACTCAATAATGCAACAAACCTCTGTAAGAGTCGTATTCACTTGCGAAAGGTGTGTTTTAAAGACAAACATAAGTGAAGGTGTCTTTGTGAACACACTCAAGCACCACAACAAAATGTGACCTCTGCATTTAACCCATCACACGTGGAGCAGCAGGCAGCTACCAACAGCACCCGGGGAGCAGTGTAGTGGGACGGTACCTTGCTCAAGGGTACCTCAGTAGTGCCCGGGCCAGGATTCGAACCTGCAACCTTCAGGTTGCAAAGGCAGCGTCCTAACCACTAGGCCACCACTGCCCCGTAAGATGCTCATGTCTTAGCTGAGATGGCAGTGTAGTGTTCTTTAATAAGGAATCAGAGAGTCAACCCCAAGAGGATTCAAGCAGTATACTGGTTGATTCGAAAACACAAAAATGGATCAAATCTATGCAGAGATGGATATGATCTGATCATTTCCCATCCCATTTCCTGTAGAAATGCAGCTTTCCTCTTTCCTCTATGCTGAATCAAATTTAATACACACATTTTGAGAGTTTGCATAGTTGTGACCCGAAGGTCACCACTTCAAACCACTGACAAGTACCATTGGGGTGCCCATGAGCAAGGTACCACCCAAAGCACTGCGCACTGGGCGCTGCGCACATAAACTGCCCACTGTCCCTACATAAATGTGTTAAATGCAGGGGTTTGAGCAGTGATGGCCTAGTGGTTAGGACCTTGCCCATATAAACAGAAGGTCCTGACCTTGAGCAAAGCACCATCCCGCAACACTGCTTCCCGGCTGCTTCAGATAGCTGCCCACTGCTCCACATGTGCACGTGTGATGGGATAAATGCAGGGGTCACATTTCATTGTGGTGCACTTTGTGTGTGATTGACACATAAAGTGTGTCATTAAGTCATTTCGCATTTAATCGGACTCCTAAGCCTGCAGAGAGTGGAGTGCTTACATGCTTTAGATTCGCACCACACCCTCGTCATGTGCAGCAAAGAAAGACAGACAATGACAGACAAGCAACACATGACAAAGATTCATAATTTAGTTACATGTTGCTGTGAGGTTACTGTACATTACTATGATGCCTGAATAACTCACTTTAAGCAACCAAACCTCAGCTACAGCACTGCATCTGTTCTCAGCTGCTGAGATGGGATGTTGACTGATAAATAATAATAACAATAATAATAATAAGTTTAATTATATAGCACCTTTTACAAGTCACTGCTTATGCATTCACAAAAATGTTCATGCAAGCCACAAACTGAGACAGTGTAGGTGACTTTACTGTCATTACCCTTTCATATCTATAACCATTGTAACTGACAGCAGCGCAGTGTCACAGCTGCTTTGGTCTAAGCCACTGATTGGCTGAGGTGGTCTCGGCTTGCCACTGGATTAGACAATGTAATGGAACTCTAAGCAGGCAGGAACAGCACCAAGCTTGAGCCTCACTAGATGCAAAATGCATCAATAATCTGTCTAAACTCACTGATGCACTCAAAAGTCCAATTATTGTCCATTACCCAAAATGCAGTGAGGACAGTCTGTCCAAATTGTAAACCGGTGCACAGGTTTCACTCTCAAATCACAAATTAGTTACAAAAATACTGCCTCAAATTGTTTCTCAGTGCTGCCACGATGCACTAGACACTTTAGCACATGGAGCGTGTTCAGACTGGGCAAAAAATGAGAGTTAGTGTACCAGTATTAGCTGAATAATATAGTACAACTGTATTTATCCCAATGGATGTGGGTTTCCCTGCTGGTTCTGGGAATTGATCCAATGACCCTTTCTTTGGTCATAAACCAACTTCTCTAACCTTTATCCAGCCCAGCCCACCCACCCCCCGGAAAATGTTTTACAAAGCCTTTAAAGGTTAAAGTGGTAACTGGGAATATTAGATTATCCTTTATGGGCAGTGATGGCCTAGTGGTTAGGACCTTGGCTTTATGAACACAACGTTGCAGGTTCAAGTTCTGACCTGGGTATCACTGAGGTGCCCTTGAGCAAGGTACCATCCCAATACACTGTTCCCTGGGCGCTTTATATAGCTGCTCCGTATGTGCACGTGTGATGAGTTAAATGCATAGGTCACATTTCTTTGTGGTGCACTTTGTGTGTGATTGAGTGTGTTCACAATAACAAAATAAGTTCGTTTCACTTCACATTGCTAACATTAGTTAAGTTTTGGAGTTCATTCATTCATTCATTCATCCATTTATTCATTCGTTCATTCTCCAAACCTCATTATCCATTTCAGGTCACAAAGCCAAACCCAGCTGACTCAAGGCAGGTAACATCCAGGACAAGAGGCCAACCCATCACAGGGCAGCACATCGACAGACAACCTTTCACACCTATGGGCAGTTTAGAGAATCCAGTCAACCTATCACAAGCTTTTGGTCAATGGGAAACCCACACGAACACAGGCAGAGCTTTGCAGCAAACTCTGCAAAGAGAGACACCCGTGGCCGGCCCTAGGATCGAACCCAGGAACTTCCAGCTGTGAGGCGGCAGAGCCAACCACTGCACCACCGTGCTGCCCAGTTCTAATATTCAAGTAAGTCATTTTTAATGCATGATGGCAACTGCTGTATTACCATGGAAAGGAGACTGAGGTCAGGAGAATGGTGCTTAATCAGGAGGAGTTTAGTTTAGCTGTGAAGCAGCAGAAAGGTAAGTCTCAGCCTTAGCTAGACAAGTTTCTGACTGGCCTTAAGTATCTTACCACAGAGAGGACATGGCCTGGTTTATGTTGGTCATGGTCAGAGAGTAAATTTATGCTGACCTTACTGACACACAGCTCATCACATTCCGTTCTCCTTATCCACACACACACACACACACACACACACACACACACACACACACACACAGACTTAAAGCTTACACATGGAGAACAGATAACCATAGGACATAAACTAAATATGAATATAATTATTCATAAGATATTGCATAAGACATTGCCTCAGATTCCAGTCTCCTTCCTGTAGCACATTCAGAACAGATGCTTTACATATAATGGGCAAATGTGTTCCCCCACTAGTTCTCCATGTTCACCGGTCTCATTTATGCACAAAATTAAACTAAGTAACACTACCACATGCTGTTAATACATGCAAACATCCACCAGAAACCACCAACAGCTACTAAAAGCCAATCAGTAAAAATGCATTTTGAGCTTAAGTTAAAAATCAGTAGGCAGTTTGTTCCAAAGTCCTGTTGCAGCACAATGAAAGATATGTTATATCTAAGCCAAGAATGTGGAACAGTCAGAAGAATCGGAGAAGATAACCTTGATGAGGATCTTGACGAGGAATATAGACAGTTTGTGTGTAGGTCAAGGCCATGTTATGCTTTAAAAGCAAACATTCACCTTATATTGGATTCTGTAATGAACTTGGGGCCAATGAAAAGACTGCGTGACTGGAATAGCGTGGTCTCTTTTCTTCATGCTGGTTAGTAATCACGCTGCCGCTAGTTTTAAACGAACAAGGGATGTTTCTTTGATCCCAAGATACATTTCCCATATCAGATGACGTTCATTTAAGTCTGCAGGCTGCTCCGAACCACTCCACTGTAACAAAAACGTTTTTCAGGATGGGTATTAGAGATTTTCCTGCAAGCTCCTGAACAAACCAGAAGAACAAAAACCTCTTATTAACTTTTATTTAGTTGTGAGGACCTGTTGGTCATCCAACATGTAAGCCATTCTTGCATGCAATTAAATAATGCCAAATTTGTGAACACACCCCATCACACAAAGTGCACCACAACGAAATATGACCTCTGCAATTGACCTGATTATCACTTATCACGTCCCTCAGACCACAGTTATGCCAAACGTGAAGATTCAAGGTGCTTTTGTTCTTTTATGATGTGTAAAAGTTTGAGTGTACACAACCCAGGTGTCACAGGACAAGGCTTGGTTAGCAGCAGTAACTGTGTTCACACATGCTAATAGAATGCAAGTCAATTGATACTGATGCAGAGAAGCATGCACATAAACTTTAAATCTGTGTATTAAGAGGAATGAGAAAGTGACTATTTGCCATTGTGAACACACCTCATCACAAAGTGCACCAGATGGAAATGTGACCTCTGCACTTAACCCTTAACCCATCCACACGTGGAGCAATCAACAGCAACCATGGAGCAGTGTTTGTGGACGCTATCTTGCTCAGGGGTACCTCAGTGCTACCTGGGCCAGAACTTTAACCAGCGACCCTCTGATCACAAGGCCAAGTCCCTCACCACTAGGCCACCACTGCCCACAGACTTACTGTGCAGTAACTAGTGCTCAGTTTAAGACAATACAATATAGTATGGGGCAGTAAGGAGACAAAACAACTGTTTAGGTTCCAGTTAGCCCACAGCGCTAAAGCTGCACACACATCCCTCTGATTCTGTCTTTTAGCAGGCCAAGGCGGTCTTCGTCAGTCTGTGGTCTGGCTTTCTGTCTGAGCTCCTCGCTAGTCTCAGCTCCTTAAGACGGAGTGTGCTTGCTCCCGCAACAGACTCTCTGGACAAACAGGCACCAGTTGCACAGATGAACATGAATATGAATATGTGTATGCGTGGACGGAAAAATGTATCTCATGAGTGAGCTACTGCAAAGAATCACAGTAGATGATTGAATTTCACTCCAAATGTGTTACTGACCTCTTTTCGTAATCAAAAAAAAAAAAAAAAAAAAATCTACAGATAAGTGCGTATAGATTCTCTAAGCAGGCATTATTCAACTTCTCAGCTCTCTCCCTTAGCTCCTGAGGACACAAACCGGGCGACTTCCCAGGCACAGATACAGATAAAAGCATTTTAATGTAGTGCACTGTATTTTTGGAAGGTAATCTATTACCCACAGTGCTCACATTTGCAAGTGGCATAAATGGCCTGTGTGAATATATTCATTTGAATAAATCAAATATTTAATTTCAGACAGAACAAATATTTACTTTTGAAGAAGCTGTGATGTTTTTGTTTACAAAGATCACATTTATGATGCACTTCTCAAGAGGAACCTTGTTTGCATTTGCCATTTGAATACAACAGATTCATACTTTAATAAATAAGAATGTGGCCCATTTTGCATTTAATTACCTTGCACAACTTCTCTAGCCTGGGAGGGAAAAAAAATCCTGCTTTGCAAACATGGCTAACTTTTTGGCTGGCTTCATTTAATGGGGTTTTTAGAGGATACAAATTAAAATGATGTCCTGCTGCTAGCAGGCTGCCTCCAAAGAACATAATTAGCTGGAACATCTAGAAATCAAAATTATTCAGTGTGTTTCTGTTCTTCTGTTCACTACTAATGAGATACGAGGAAGATGTAAACTATATTTGTGCAGCGAATAATTTCTCCAATGACTCATAAAGAAAGCAAGAAACGTGATGGTTTTCAGGATGCGGTTCTGTGTGTGTGTGTGTGTGTGTGTGTGTGTGCGCACATGCACAAGACTGTCTTTTGCGTACTGAGGTTAAGGTTAGGGTTGGGTTTAAGGGTCGGTGTTATATTACCGAATTACAGTATTACAGAAGTCAATGGAATGTGCTCACAAAGATAGTAATACCAACCCGTGTGTGTGTGTGTGTGTTCTCCTGAGTGCATGATATATTGTAGAAGCATGACTGCTGTTGTTCTGAGCACTGTAATTGCTGGTCCTTGGCTAGTCTTACCTGCATATTTCCCAGAGCCTCTAGCCTCTGCAGCTGCTCTCCTTTCAGGCTAATGTTGTAGTCCTTCAGGAGATGTAATGATCTGGAATGAGTTTACATATTAGAGCTGCAGTGTCTAGGCACTGTATACGGCTCTAGTTCGCTACATTAACATACATGAAGATTGCATTTCCTAGACACCTTCTCTCCAGGCACTTTGCTGTACTGCTGATGTCTGATGTACTGCCATCCTCATCAACATACTGGAGACCCTGCATTTTTTTCTGTATTTATTAATTTTTTTTATTAATTGTACCAAGTGAAAATTCAGGAATTCAATTACATTGAAAATTAATTGTACTAAAGATTTAATGCACTGATGCACTCGTGGCAAAAATGTCCAAATCTAAATGCTATTGAATAAGTCATTAGATGAAATGATGCCTGGCCATGCAAAAGTAAATGCCTGCTATTATGTTTGATGATCACATGCTGGTTTAAGGAATAATATGCATAATACATTACTGGCATACAAAACTTCTCCATGAAATATGAATATGAGCAGGATGGAAAGTTCATTGTGTAATAC
The DNA here is from genome assembly GCA_037974385.1 of Arnoldichthys spilopterus. NCBI lineage: Eukaryota > Metazoa > Chordata > Actinopteri > Characiformes > Lepidarchidae > Arnoldichthys > Arnoldichthys spilopterus. Next base: position 31,776,572 of record JBBPDA010000126.1, on the reverse strand, counting down.
TGTCCCTCTCTTACTTACATCGGTGGCCTGCACTCAGTGAAAGATCCAGAACAGTGTTAGTGCATTTAGTTTACTTCTTTCTGTCTTTTAGCAGATGCTGATAGTTCTTTTCTCTTAGTTCTTTCATTGACTGATTTGTCGCTGGTACCCAATACATTAAACAGCATAATTTGTACCTAGGGGCATCGTTAGGCCTGGGTGTTGGTGGCATCAGCTCGGAATGTTGTATGAATAGTCCCGGATCTCAAACATAAAGAAGTAAAAAATAGCCTTTGATCAAGTCATCTGTTTGTTGGACAAGGTGGTTCCCATAGCACTGCTACTGTCCCTCCTGTTCCTACAATGCCTGAAATACAGTTTGCTGACAAACTTGGTAATATGGGTAAAAAGGTAATGGATGTGGTTGATTAGTTCAATTATACATTGAATATCCATCCATCCATCTGTTTATCCATCTCATTTTAATGGAGGTTTATTTTAACATTGACAGATCAAAAGAAAAATTGAAAAAATAACTTTAAATAAAAGATAGAAACTGATTTGCATTTCATTGAGTGAAATAAGTAT
>JBBPDA010000126.1:31736993-31755742 GCA_037974385.1 Arnoldichthys spilopterus | reverse complement strand
GGAACCTCAGTAGTGCCCGGGCCGGGACTCGAACCTGCGACCTTCAGGTCCCAAAGGCAGCGTCCTAACCACTAGGCATCCACGACCTACCGCCTGTGCTTGTGTCTCTGTGGTGTCGCTCAGTAAAAACCTCACCTTGAGTTTAAAGGAGCACGACAGTAGCAAAGCTGCTTTGGACTCAAAGAGAACCTGAGGCAGTGCAGAGCACTAGGCAGAGGTCAAAACCTGGCCTGGTTCCAAATGGCTGACTTGTTAACTCATGCACTATTAAGGCAAGGCAAGGCAAGTTTATTTATATAGCACTGTTATCAAACACAGAGATCATTTAATGTGCTTTACAGAGATAAAAGAAGCATAAAAAGGAAAGTAAGCAATAAAATTAGGAATAAAATCAGATTACAGGAAAGAAGTGGAAAAAGTGCAGATAAAATTAGGATTTAAAATAAATCGAGACAATCAGGTTCATGCTCACGCTTAAGCAGGTTCCCCTCTGGTGAAACTGACTGTGGTGCAAATTTCATTTTTCAAACCACAGTAGCTCTTCTGTGGGGTCAGACCAGACAGGCTAGCCTTCACTCCTTAACTGCATCAGTGAGCTTTGGGTGCTCATGACCTGGTGGTAGGTGCTTACTTCTGCATAGCTGGAACACTCCTCAAGACCTATTTGCTACCTTTGTTTTTCTTGACAGACACTTATTTATTTATTTATTTGTTTGTTTGTGTGTTTGTTTGTTTGTTTATTAACACAATGTGCAATAATTTGAGCCGCATTTAAATATATAAAGGTGCTATAAAAATCCAACTTCTCTATGGCAATGTAGAGTTTAACCATGTTACAGATGCAGGCAAGTTGAGTGTTTGGAGTCTTTCCCAAGGACTCTTACCGGTGTAGCATGGTGTGCTTGCACAGATGTGCTACCCTCTTTGCCACTTACACTGCTAAGTAGTGATATAAGGTGTCCATTAAAGACATTAGAGTGTCCAAGGCAACTGAGTCCCAGTGTAATTTCCCCATTGGCACAGCGGGTAGTACGCTAGCTTACCTTCCTGATTAGCATGAACCTGTTTCAGGTTCAGCTGTAATTCCACAGTAAGCTAACAGGGGAATATGAGTTGTCGATGTTAGGTCACTCCTGGGACACAGAGGCTCCTAACCTTAACACACACCGTGCAGTAAGTAAACTAATCTCCCTCATACACGTGTACACACACACACAGAAACACACACACACACACACCTACACCTATTTCAGTCATGCATAATCAAAGCACAGTCTCCTATGGAGTGCCCTACATCCTGAAATGCACTAATCCATTGTGGCTAGTCCCCTAAGAGTCAGACAGAGTGGGTCTTATAATAGAGCACATAGCTTTTCATTAGAACATAGCCCGTGTGTGTATGCTGCTAATGGCAGAGTCTGGGCTTTTAACACTAGTGCATTCACAGAGGACCCCGGCAGATGGCTGTTCTGGCACTGACTGAGTCCTCTCTCCCATTCAGTAATGCGCCCGCACTGACAAGACAATGCATTAACTCATATTTTACTCTTCTACCTGCAGTCAAAGTGCCTCTACCTCCGAGGCTCTCTTTCTCTCTGCCTTTCCGCTTCCTCTCCTCCTGGCTGGCCCCTGCAATTATTTGCATAAGTGTTCTCTTTTTTTTTTTTTCACGTGCTCGGCAACCGCTTGCCTTTTAAATAATTGATCAGTCAAAAAGAAAGTAAAGCACACAGCTTTCAATCTTCCATTTGAGAGCGCGGAACAGATGAGAGAGGCAATAGGATGCGCAAAAAAAAAAAAAAAAAAAAAAAAAAGTTAAAGAAGATGCCAGTGGCACCTTACTCCCAGAAGCACAAAGAGACTCAAATAAGAGACATCAAAATGTCAGAATAGAAAAGCAGCTGTTTGTGTGAGAACACAGGGCCTGCCTGTAAAGTAAACTTTCCCCAACTCCCCCAGCCTGCACGTCTGCGCGGAGGCAGGGCTGAGATTGCGGAGGACATCACTATGGAGAGAGAGACTGAGGCGAGCAGTCAAACTGTCAGATGGAGGCAGCCAGACGGAACAAAGACGAACAGAAAGACAATTACGACCGCGCAGCAGAGTGGCAGAAAAATCATACACACATACACACACACACACACACACACACACACATACACGTACGCTCACGCACGGCATGACACGCAGGATAGCTCTACACGCGCCACTCAGCAGGACATACACTTATAGCATGGTCTGATTTCAATAAAACATGTGCATGCTCAAAACACGAGGCCTGGTGTGTGCAGCGGAACGATCATGTATAGGAACGCATGTAAACATATGTTGGAAACCATTCAAATCCTGCACTCGCCGTGATGGTGCGACGAGTGGGGTGTGCGTTCATGGTCATACGAAATATAGCCTATCCCAACTGGTCGTGATGGAAAAGAAAATTACTCAGAGGACAAACAGCTGCCAAACGGTGGCAGAAGGTTACAGGGAACATCCCCGCATGCGGCCGCAAGAGCACCACTCACAATTGGTGTGCTTTCCAGAACGGAGAATGGAAATGGGAAGACATTCTGACAGATTGCACACACACACACACACACACACACACACACACACACACACACACACACACAAAAACACAAATTCAGATTCCACCGGGAAAGAAATCCTGGAATGACTATTTTGCATCCCACACATCCACATCCTCAGTCAGTGTGCAGCGGTCCAGCGGGAAAACCGAGAGGCTCTGAGTGAAATTACAAAGCAGTCATACTGCAGCATGGAAATGAAATGAGCGAGAGGAAGAACTGACTTCCAAACTCAGTGCAGTGTGTGTGCGTTTGCTCATTGGTTGCTACTGTTGTATACCTTGCACTTAGGCTTTAAAAACAGTGATATAGTGTAGGGCCAAGCATTAGCCATTAAGGATTATGTAAGATCAAAAATCATGGCATACATACTGTGGTTGTGTCATTATCTGATTTGCCCTTCACATCATTCATTAGAACCCGGAATAATGACCATCCTGAGAATAGCGACAATGAAAATCCATGAACATCATTTTTCCCCCACTTAACTTGCACTCTACTGCCCTCTTGTGAGGAAAAGGCTGGTTAGAAACATGATAAAAAAAAGAATCCTAGCTCATGCAGTGCATTAGTCTACTTTATCAACGTTCAATCTTAAAATGTTGTGTAAAATTGCAGCAGTAGAAGTGTTGGTAAGCTAATCTGGTCGGTATGGTACAAAATAAATAGATACACATTTCCAAAACATGTCTATTGCACTTCAGGAATCTCATACTATTACTACAATTTACAACATAGCTACAGTATGCTAAACATAAATTCAAGTATATTTCAGTTGTTCACTTGTGGCCCTGTGATGGGTTGAGCCTCCTCCTCCTGCCCTGGGTGTACCCTGCCTAAGGCCCGCAGTCAGCTGGGATTGGCTCCAGCTTTCGTGACCTGGAAACGGAAGAAGCACTTTCGAAAATGGATGGATGGATGTTCACGTGTGTTTTATATATACTAGAAATAAAGTAGTTGATGTTGTGTTATCTGGTTAGAAGACACAGGTTCTTCTTTAGGTTTCTCCTCCATGTCTCCAGTCATTGCATGGATGTGTGTGAAGCTCCATCAGCACCTGATTTCATCCAATGAAGGACTGATTGAGCCCAAACCAGCGATTCAGTGGGATCTACAGTAATACTGGGCGTCCACTAGGAGAGAACAAATGCATGCTGTGATTTATCTGTCCCTGCCTTTTAAAACTCCATCCGGGAACTGCAGAAGAGACACTACTTCCCAGCAGTGTCATACCTGCAGCTCTAAAAACTGTCCTGCTGCTTTCAGCAGTTCTTGATTATCATGTCATCTTTTGGGGAGCAAGTTCTCTACTCACTGGGGCTATTAAGTCTGCTCAGTCTTTTCCAGATGAAGAGATGTGGTATGTGGGACTTTAGCGCATAGTGCTCCTCAGTGGTGCCATAAGGTGTTTGCTGCTTGACCAGCTTCTTCTTCTCAGCCCTCCTCTCAAAGTGCTCCTTTGTGTATTTGACCCTGTTAATGTTCATAGTGTTTGTTGTTTTGTAAAATAAAATCCTTTTTTTTCTAAGCTCGCTGCACTTGCTTCCTCAAACACCCCACGTTTGTGACACAAACTCTCACTGTAGAACAGACAGTCCATGGGGCCTGCGTACGCTGATCCATTTCTTTTTCATTTTGAACGGTTTATGATTTTGCAAACAGCTCTTGTTTATGTTGAACGTCCATTTTTAAACTCATACTGCTTGATTTTTCATAACAGAACGTTGGTTGTAGACCAGACGGACAAGTTGCGCTAAAAGGTGGTGTAGTTGGTCAGGCAGACGCTTCCAGTGCTGTTGCTGTGGGAACCTTTTCACAGCTTTCTGTTGCCTCGTGCTGCGTTGACAGTGCTCAGCCACAACATTAACACCACTGACAGGTGAAGTGAATAACATTAAGAATCTAGTTATTTCATTGCAATGGCACCTGTCTGGGAGGTGAGATGCTTCGGGCAGCAAGTAAACAGTCAGTTCTTGGCTGGTGTGTTGGAAGCAGGAAAAAGTATTGTTTATTTTTAGTAGGCAGTCTCAATGGCAATAGCTTTCTTAGATAATTTGTCTAATCTGTAAACCAAGTTAGCATGCAGAAAATGTAACATATCACATTTATATCATATCAAAAATTCATTCAGCTCACTGAATTGTTTTTATTATTGTCAGTAACAGAGGAGCGTTGGCTCCATCTGGTGGCCGCAAGCGGTCTGCATCCCCCGAGTACTGACCGGCCTGGCCACGCCCCTTCCAGGTGATACTCGTTGTGGGGACATCAGGGCAGGCAATATAAGGATTATGGGAACGATAGCACGTTGCGAGGTTTCGTACGTTTCCACTGCGACTCTGAGCATTTCATATTCTGTGTGTGTTTCTGGATTTTGACCTGTTTTGGATTGTGATTTTTGGATTTGCCCTTGTTGTTCCTGTTTGCCGGTATTACAACCTTTTGCTTGCTTCTTTGACCTGATTTTTGGATTGCCTTTGTTTGCCCTGTTCGCCGTGATTTTGACCCTTTGCCAGAACTTTGACCACGATTAAGCTTTTGTCTTTGATGAACCTGCCTGCTGTGTTTTTTGACCCTTTTGTTACAGATCTGGAGTTTACAAATAAACTCTTTTCATTAACCAGCGCTTGTGTCCAACAATCTTTCAAGGATCACCAGATCCTAACAGTTATATTACAACTGTAAGCAAGATTATAGTTTGACCTCTTCCAGCAGCGCATCAAAAGAGTAACTCCTTAATAGCTAGCCAGCTAGTTTAAAGAACATTAGCTATGCTAATCTAGGAATGGCACCTGCTAGACTCCCTTTAATCCTTCTTTTACAGTCAATTAATCCCACAATGGCCAGGAAAACACTTAGTTGTAAACAGTGTAGCATGCAACACTGTCATTATGTTTGACCCCTGGTAAGGGTTTGCTCTAGTGTGGTCTAGGGTTAGGTGCACATTTTTTATTTTTTATTTTTAGCCCACCCCCCCCCAAAAAAACAATCAATTTTGTATAATTTCATGGACAAATGTCCTGACATTTTCCTTTAGATTTCACTGGTATAATTCAGAATTCATTGTTCCATGATGCAGGCTGTCCAGGCTTAGATGCCCAATTAACGATAATATCATCACCCTGTTTTTTGCTGGAATGCATAAAAATGATATTGTCTGTAATTTGTGGGGGTCGGGGAGCTGCTATGAACATGCTGGAGACTCCTGGATCTTCTGGGAGAAAGGGGTAATTGCTAAAATCAATTATTAATCACCATTAGCTTTATCACATTAGACAAACATCAAATTGCTTTAAAGTTCCTAACTAATTTTCCTTTATAACTGAACTTATAGAACTTTAGAACTGCATGGAGCTGCCCACACACAGACAATCACAGCCACCAGGCCTGAAGACATGACTTTATTAATGAACCAACAAGCAAGCATGAAAAAGAACAATGCGATTGCACCCCCCACCCAGAGTCTGAAAGGCAACCCAGTGGCACAAGGTGTGTAGATGCTGTAGAGAGTGTGTTAGCCAGAGATGGAGAGAGAGAACTACTTTAGCAACTACATTAGTAGATGCCTGTGGAGCAGTGGATCTGAATGAACTTTGGTGCTGCACATGCACTGGGTTAAAGACATTCAGGAGTGCCAGAGGCTGGGCCAAGCAACTGGCTAGGGGGGCGTGACTGCGGATTGTGCAAAATAACCATTGTAAGATAAAGGTGTGAGGTCTAGCCGTCTACTGAAGGGAAACATTTAGAGTTTGTCCAAATATGAGAACGACAGTAGCCCTGTGGGTCACAATACAAGGCACTGAAAAGAAAAGGCATGAAAGGATATGCGAAGTTTGGTAATGGTGTATACTGTATGGGGGTGCCTTGGGCTCTGAAATGGTCAATATGAGTGCTGGTATTGTCGGCTGGCAACACTTTACCTGAAGGCTGGTATAATGTATTATCATCTAGTATGAGCATGAATCAGTGACTGGTAATGTTACCTGATCAAGGCAAAGATACTTGTTTAGGACAACATGGTCCATCATAATTTGCTGTGCATTTTTATGTAAAGTGTTACCAGGAGTAGTCCACTCACTCTGTCCCATAATCTTCTGTACAGATATTTCCCAATCCTGCTCCTGTAGGCCCACTGCCATAAACACTTCAGTGTTTTTCCTGCTCCCAGCACACATGATCCACCCAATCAGCTCATTAACAATCCCTCACTGAGCTGAAGTGGATGTTTTAAAGCTGGCAACCCTAACACTGCAATATGCAGCCTCCAGGAACCAGGTTTGGGAAACAACGTTCTAGACAAATGAATGGACTGGAGCAGGGCTGCTAAGCTCAGAGCAGAAGGCATTAGTTATGCTGACCATATCAACACAGAGCGTACATAAATGCCAGGTCGCTCATAAATGGTGAGATATTGCTTATTGATAGAGTTGGCGAGACACCCGTACACACACGCACACGCTCACACATACAGTACACTGATAAGTATCCATGCACAAGTGCACAAACTTAATCTGGAATACTGTTCACTAAAACAATATATAGCCAGTTCATTTAGGCGTAACTAATGCCTTGTTCACATTACACGATTGTGAAAGTGGCCGGATCTTTGCACTGTTCACACTACACAACCTAGAGACTCCCCATCACAAGTCAGACAAGTGTGTACTGTGAACAGAGCAGTGACAGGGCATCACCAACTACACCATCTTTCATCAAGACTGGTCCATCTGCTCTACAGAACAATGTTTTGTCATTAGAAGAAACCCGACCCTTGTGTGAAACAGGAGTTTAAAAATGAACGTCCAATAAACAAGCATCGTTTGTGTTGAAAAACCATGTGAAATGAAAAAAGAAAGGGATGCGGGTAAAGGACTGGATCAGCGCACTCAGGCAGTAGGAATCGTATGATCTACGTTGAGAGCTGAAGGTAAATCATTCGATTCTGGTCAGTTTCCACCGTGACGCAGCTATGCTCTCTGTCATGTGTTTTTGAGCTAAGGTGAATGTCCCTCACCTCTTTCCATTGACTCTTGTCCTGGGCTCTCATTGGGTGTAGCTCACCAGCGTCTGCTCAAGATATTTAGCAGGCTAGATATCTGGTCAGCGTCTGCGACCATTGTGGTGTTTACACCTAACGATTGTTGATTGCCAATCAAACATGCAATCAAGCCTGATCAAGCACTTAAAATCATGTAGTGTGAACAAGGCATAAGAGTATACCATTGAAACAAGGGTGATGAGAATCACATACAAATATTTAAATCAAAATCAGACATCTCTAAACCAATCATCTTTCATTGTAGGGGCAATGCTGTTACCTGACTACCTGTGATTGGACAGCTGCATATACAGCAACAATCCATTTATACAAACCTGAAAAAACTCCAACATCAACTGAGCAAAAAACATTGTAGAATTCCTCTCAGATTTTGCAATGATATTTTGGTGTACAGAATATAAATAATTTATTTCCCCATTTTTGATAAATACACAATTTATGAATGTATACTGTAGGAAAAGCTCTATACAATGTACAATGCACCAAGCATTTTATTCACACTCGTCACCAGGCTAAAGCACTGCCGATGCACAGTATACACAAACACACACAAAAGATGAAGCTCCGGGCAGAAAAGGCCCCTACAAAGTGACCCGGAATCAGGTATATCTTTCTCACATTACCCGTGCTGACTCAAGACCTCTACCTAGAAGCATCTTCCTACAACACACGTAAAGCAAAGTCAAGCCGGAAAGACAGAAATGAGAACAGGTAAAATGGACGTGTTTGGCAGGTGGGGCCACTCTAGCAGGCGCAGATTGTGACAAGCAGAGCAGGTGGTCTGATTGGTTGATCAGTCGATTGGGAGTCCAGTGGCCGTGGGGCTCTTTCACAGACCAAAGTCAAAGGTCAGGTCAGACTTGCCCATCTTCTGTCGGTACACAGCATCAAACTTGTCATTCATGGACACGGTGAAGATGTCCTTCCACAGGCCCACGCGACCTGAAGGAACACAAGGTAAGGGCTTCACATTGTGATCAGCTGAGCCTACACATCTCATAGGTATAATTAACCCTTAAAAGTGTGACTGTAATTTTATTTTATTTCTAACTTTAAGCTCGTCGATTCAATTTTAGGAAATATGTTGAAAGTGAGGAAACAATTGATTTCACATTTGTGATTATATGTTTATTTCTTATTTTATACATGTCCTTATTTCTAAAAATACATATAATTTTAAATGTTTCCCTCTTCCTCTTTTAAATCAAAAATAAAACCATGCGAGAGAGGTTGACACTGTATGATTTTTCTTACTTTTAACATACAATAAGGGATGCAACAGCAATAGTTTTGCCCCTGTCCTACACTCAGTAACTAAAATTTAACCAAAATAAAGTTTAACAATACGATTTACCTGAAAACATAACATGTATATGAATAAAGTACCACTTACATAATAACCAACTGTTTGTTATTAACTATTTAATGTGAGACATTTTTACACAAAATATCACTTTATCACCGTCATTTCCGACACAAAGATGGAATTTCCCTGTAATATGTGTGTATAGAAGATTTTTTCGCTTGTTGTAATGGAAATAGAGTGCTTGTCTGATGTGGAGGAGATTGCTATTGAAGAAATTCTATGTAAACATTGCTTGAGCAGATAACTCTATTTCTTTATTTAATGCCACAGACGTTTGTAAGAGAATTTAGGAAGAAGAACATAATGGGATGCATTTAGCACCAGCAGGCCCTTTTAAAAAAATGAAGGAACCCCCACTTCTAGGAGTTTCTACCTCATCCACACTCACCTTTTCTCTCTCACTCCCTGTCTTTCTCCATGCACACTGTTTATCTAAGACCCTACAGCATGCTCATCACCCTCAGCACCAAGTCAAGCACAAGAATCCATGCACTAAAGGAAAAACAAAATCAATAAGACAAAAGAAATCATGAAAAACACCAGAAAGAAAACAAAGCAAAGGATAAAACAATGAAACAACGACAACAAGGCAATAATTCAAAAAATGAACAATAACAATAAAAACAATATTTATCATATATTAAAAAATGATGTAAAGGTAAAACACAAATTAACACATTGAACACATTGAAGCCTCATTTTGGCACATCAGAAAACAGGAGCAGTGCAGAAAAATGTGATCATGTACATTTTTTTAATGTTTTAGCCAGATTTGCCTAATCCAGGGGTGTCCAGTCCTAGAGGGCTGGTGTCCAACACAGTTTGGTTATTTCCCTGCTCACACACACCTGGCTCAGCTCACCTGTTCATTGTCAGGTGTAGTGAGTGTGTTTGAGGAGGGGAACTACCAAACTGGCCTAATCTGTAGAGCACTGTGTTGTTACACGTTTTCACCACATGATGGTGGTGAAGGACCTGGTGTGATAGTATCAGCTGTTTTTGATGGGTTTTATCCTGTCTGTTCTCTTAAAGAAGCAAAAGCACAACAAGTGATGGACATTCCAACAAGAGAACGCACCATGGCTTATGAAATTAAGACGATTTAAAGATGAGATCTTGGGGGCTAGGTTAGGAGATAAAAAAAGCATTTACTCGTTTTTACTAAACAACTTAAAAGTGTTTTGTAAAGAAATTTAGACTTGATGTCACCTTTCCTTTTATTTACACTGTTTAATCGTTTGGGAACTGATGAGACTAATTGTTGCAGTTTTTCAAGTGGAATCCATGGGTCCCATTGTCTCCTAGTCATGAAGCACCATACATCTTCTAAAGGAGTGTTAGCTGGCCAGACAAGCACATGTATTCTGTGTCTACAAAGCTTTACTACTGTAGCACATGCAGAATGAGTACTGAGATTTTACAATATTAAGTACTGTAGATGATGAAAGACCTGAATTATCTGCCATCTTGCTTGTGTTGAGAAGAACTGACTGACCATTTTTTCACATGACTTCACTTGCAAAGACTGTGCCTTTGGTGGATGCCCTTTTCATAGCTAATTATCATACCTCATCTGTTACCAGCTCAGCTGCATAATTCGAAAGTTTTCAAATCTTGTTTTATACTGTGCAAATTTTTTTGAATGTTTTGCAGGCATCTAAGTGTCTAAATGTGTTTATTTTTTTCAAAATACCATTAGGCCCACACAGGCATTTAAACTTGGATACATGAATGCACTCTGAACTCTGCTGCGTCCCTCGCTGTTAACTCCAACCTGCAGCCCAGACTGTAATTGTGTGTTAACTAGTGGGGGGCAGTAATCAGGCAGTGCAGAGTGTGTTTAACCTGTGGGGTTTGAGCTTCATCGTTCATTGGATCGGTGAAATGTGGATCAGTGTCTTTATTAGACCTTAACCATGGCCTCTTTGTGTTAAAAATCCTCCTGATTCACAACGCAGGCAGAGAAACACTCTTGCCGCCGCTACTGGGTTCACCCTTTGATGCACAATCATGAGACGTATCTGCTCCTCGAGAATGTTAAATTACCAGCACGTAATAGATGTTTTCTTTGTGTTTATTGGGATTTTGGCAGAAATTGGCACCAACACCATCTGAATGTGCATACCATTGAACACAAGCCCTGAAGGCTGTGTGGACAGTCTTTGCTTTTGAGTTAAATAAAGTTTTAATAGAGCTGCAACAGAACCGCAGATGTTTATTTTTATGGCATTTTACAAAATGTAAACCAGGTTTGGGTTTGTACATTAACCACACACTTCCATGCGAGGTTGCAATAATTCAGCTCTTTACCTAATCGAGGCACCAGATTTCCTAAACCTAGCCCCAACCCCACCCCTCCGCACCCCTCCAGTATGGTTGCTGCCAATTCCCACTCCAGGTTTGGGGGTGAGAAATGAGTGCCTCCTCCTTTCAGACTCTTGGCCATAGAACTTAGAAACTAAGATTAGAACTTATGACCTCCTGACAATTGACAAATCAGACAGTTACAGCCCACCAAAGCCAACATTTCTGCATTGAAGACAGAACGACAAGATTCATCAGAGCAGTGTGTTGTGCTCACATAACGATCATGGTCATACGTTTCAGTTGTACCGATGCCCTCCATGGCTGAGAGTCTGAGAGGAGGAAGTGCTCTGCCCTGACCCTCATCCAGCCAGGTTGCATCATGCAGTTTGGTTGGTACTAGTCTGTGAGTGGGAAGGACTGTATTTTACTGTAGTTGTGTTGTTACCTTTAAAAAGCTGCACAGCTGGATGCCAAATCGTTGTAAATGGACTAGACTATACTTTTTACAGTAGCACATGCAAAACAATAATACAGAAACAGGTCTTCCAACTGAGAGACACAGGCAGCAGATTTGCAGGCACACCCAGCAAGGAGCAGAGCATATGTTTTGTTTAGTAAATGGGTAGAGAAGTGTTCTTACACCTTTGCCCTAAAATCCTGAAATGTATTTAGACGCGAACAGCAGAGGGAATCAGGGTTAAGGGGCAGACGGTGTCCAGCTGTGGTGTAACGTGGGGCTATGCAACAGAGACATGCATCTCTGTCCTTTGCTGAACCGAGACAGCACAATGTATATGAGCTGCACTTAGAGTAGAATGAATGGAGCCAGAGGTTCTGGGTCACATCAGCTCCCGGAAAACTGAGCAGGGTCACAGTGTTCACAGAAATGCTGTGGTGAAGCAAACCAACACACTACTGTCTGTTACAACAAGCTGCCAGATCCACATGCTTCCTTGTCTGCTAGTCTGAGTCAGCTCTATTTCTTACTTACTTTTTTTCTTGTCCTCTCTCTCTCTCTCTCTCTCTCTCTCTCTCTCTTTCTCCCTCTCTTTCTGTGTCTCTTTTACTTACTCTTAATATTTATTGCTTTATCCCCCCCTTAGTCTCTCCCCCGCAGATAAAAATCAACTCAACTTTTCCAGTCTGCCAACAACAAACTCTTTCTTTCTTTCTTTCTTTCTTTCTTTCTTTCTTTCTTTCTTTCATCATTTTTCCCACAATACATCACTTTTTTTTTTACATAATTCTCTCTCCTTTCTCTAACCCCTGTAGACAAACAGCAACACATTATTTTTTACTTTTTTCTCTGTGTATTTCTCTGTCTCTTTTTTTCTTTCTCTGACCCCTGCAGATAGACGGCTTCCCATCAAACCCACACAATTCCAAGTCTGCCAGCAAGACAATCTGTGTGATTCACGTCATCATAATTAATAACGCACACATTCTCTCTCTCTCTCTTTCTCTCTCTCTCTCACTCTCTCTCTCTCTCTCACCCCTGCAGATGGACAGGGCCTCTGAGTTGCAGCACTGCTCAATCAGCTGGTTGCAGCTCTCTACCATGCTCTCCAGCTGGGCCTTATCGCATGAGATGCCCAGAAACCGCGCCAACTGCTCCACAAGCGTGCCCAGATCCTACAGTGAGAGAGAGAAAAAATGAGACAGAGAGAGTGAGCTTCATACATCATTGGATAAGGTAAAATATATAGCAGTGTCTTCATTAGACCTGACCCATGACCACCTTGTGTTAGAAATCCTCCTTATACGCCGCAAACATCGCTGCCGCTACTCTCTCTACACAATCATTGGATATATCCGGTCCTCCAGAACATTAAATTAATGGCATGTAAAAACAATAAGAATGTTTTGATGAGATATAGCACAAAAATACTGTGATACAATTTAAAAGTCATATTGCTCAGCCCACCTTTAACAATGCCATCTCTGTCAAAACAAAACCAGCTTTGTCATTTTCATTTTTTTAAATGTAATTTAAATTAAATGTTACATTGACTTCTACTAACAATTACAAATGCCTTCTCATCCGAAGTTGATTTTGAAGATGCAAGGTTTAGTTCTGACAGCGATGGCATATGGAGGCTCTCGTGAACATTGCTTTTATTTGAGATGAAAATCCTTGCTCAAGGGAACCTCAGTGGTACCTGGGCCAGGACTGGAACCTGCAATTATCTCAGCAGTATGTTTGCCCACCTGAACCACTTTCTTGGCTTATGGAACAGTAACCTATAGAAACATATGACCTTTGACCAATATCCTGATGATAAAAAAAGGAGTGGAACCTGCTGTTCTCTGTCAGCTGTGCATTAACCTATAGGAAATACACATAACAGTCATTCAACCTAGGGCACATGACACGGCGTCACCACTTCTGCGCATGTGTATGGATGTCTGCACTGGACTCTGTACCGTCTCCCCATTTTTCTCCTATAGGTCAAACTCAACAGATAAAATGTAGTTGTGCAAATTCAATACTACTCCTCACAAGGGGAACTGAACACTGTTCTCACCAAATAACCGCTTTCTAGATCATTTATAAAGCATTCCAGCTGAGACCGTCTGTACACTAGTCATGCATTTGCACCAGCTAAGGCTGGGAGTGTTGTACAGCCTCAGTGTATAGATTTTGAGCACCGACCTTCCAAAAGACAAATTGGACTCAAAGTCTGAGCAGTCGTTGGCTCTGCATGTGTGTATTAAGAACTTGCAAGGCTTGTTGGTACCTTGTACATGTCCTCGTACTTCAGAAAGAGAACATTGGAGTCCATGCGATGCTCCCAGAACTCCTGCACATGCTCAAACCAGGAGCCATATCCTACTGCAGGTGCAAAAAGAGATAGAGATGGAGAGAAAGAGAGAAAGAACTTGGTCACTGTGGCGTTCCCTCTGGCAGATGCACATATGTTATAAGCCCAATTACACACTACATCAGGTTTTCCTGCATTGCATATTTATGAACGTGTGGCCCTGCTCACATTTGTCATTCATGAAGCGTCGGCAGAACTCTTGGAAGGTTCCACGGTAGCTCATGGTTCTTAAGGAACGATGAAACTGGTAGTAGGAAACCACCAGGTCTTTAGGATTCCTGGCCATGTAGATCACCTGAAACACACACACAAACAAGGACACTGGAACCATGGTCTCAGAAAAGTTGATGTGTAAGCTTATGGGGAAAAGTAGGCCTGCCTTACACTCAGTCATGATTTAAACCACCACCACTTTCTTTTTGCAGTTGAAAGTGTTGGAAAAAAGTGTTGTACACATATGTGAGAACAACTAATTTGCAGAAATCACCCTGACCACACCTCCTCACCCATCATTCGATATGCTACACTATACTGCATAATATGCTATACTATATTACATAATATACTTTATTAATTATTATATTATTAATTTATATAATTATTTTTTAAGGTATTTTAGTAGCAAAATGTGTGTAAAAACTTGACGGCCTTCCACCTTCTGCTATGTCATTTTGTCTGTTTAGCCCACAGCCCACCACAAACAGTTCCAAAGCTCACCTTGCCCTCTCCGTTGTGCATGGCCGTGGGGAGGAAGCGATAGGGCAGGTGACTTTTGATCAGGCGAGGTGATGTCAGCTCCTGCAGCATCAAACAAAAAGCAAAACTGCAATGTTAGTTCATCAGTTTAGCAGCCAGTTTGCACAAACGTTGACCTTCTTGACCTGCTGTTAATCAGTTACTACTGTTGTGGGAAAGCCTCTTTTGCAAATTGGGTTACCATTATATAGTGTAAAAGCTTAACTTGGCAATCATAATGTCACAGCAGTTCTACTGTGTGTGTGTGTGTGTGTGTGTGGGTGTGGGTGTGTGTGTGTGTGTGTGTGTGTGTGTGTGATGTATATCCATATACCTGGATAATATCTAAACCAGGCTGAGGGTACTCCAACACTGGTAGCTGCTCATCAATATTCATGAGTCCGATCTCATCGGGGTCCGCCCCCTGGCTGACAAGATACACTACCTCTTGCAATAAACTCGTACCTTTGTGAACATGAAAAAGAAAAAAGACAGCTTAAGTTAAATGCATGCACACACACGTATACATATATCAGACAAAACATTATCACCACCTGCCTAATACTGAGGTCCCTCCTGCTGCTAAAACAGCTCTGACTGTGGTGCACTGTGTGTTCTAACCCCTTTCTATCAGAATCAGCATCACTTTTTAAACCACAGTAGCTCACGGGCTAGCCTTCTCTCCCCACATGTATCAATGAGCCTTGGGATGCACCAGCTGTCCGTCCATGAATCACGTTTGGTGGGTACTAACTACTACACACTTGAAACACTCCTACCTGCTGTATTGGAGATGCTCTGACTCGGTTGTCTAGCCATCACAATAAGGCCCTCGTCAAAGTGGCTCAGATTCTTATGCTCACCCATTTTTTCTGCTTCCAGCACATGGACTTCAAGAATTGACTGTTCATTCACTACATAATATATCCCACCCTTTTGACAGGTGCCACTGTAATGAAATAACTAGTTAATGTCATTCACTTCACCTATCAGTGGTGTTAATGTTATGGCCGATTGGTGTATAATGTATAAGAGATTAACCTTTCCTATAGACTTCACTGTATATTTTAGCCTTGCTTCTTGATTAAAATATTAAGATCACTTTTTGCAGAGTTTGCCCTCCTTGACCTTCATTAAAGAGGCATTCTGAGAAGAGAAGAGCTTTCATAGTACTTGGAAAAGCAAAGGCCTGGTGACACAAGACATGCTGAAATGAACTGACGTTCATTTGGTTTGGGAATCAGTTGATGTGGAATAACAATGAAATAAATGAAATAAATTCACTGATTTTAGCCCCAAATTATAAAAAAGGACACAGTTGGACCATACACACACGTCATATCAGATAAGTCATAGCAGAGTCTTTATACGCTCACAAATGGTTTATTCAGATTCTTCCACACCAGAAATCCTCTGAATTATCCTAATGATGAAAACAAAAACCTGCGAAAAAGATCCTGTGCCTGTGTGTGTGGGTGTCTGTGTGTGTGCGTGTTATTTTTTAATAGGGGGTAACCGAAAGGAAGCCACAACCCCACCCCAGCTGGCAAAAGGGGATGCATTTTTGTCATTTTGCTAATCATCTACTGTGTATACACACACACATCAGCCACAACATTAAAACCACTGCCATATGAAGTGAATTACACTGGTGACCTTGTTACCGTTACCGTCTTTCTGGGAGGTGGGATATATATAAGGCAGCAAGTGAACAGTCAGTCAAGTTGATGTGCTGGAAGCAGGAAAAATGGACAAGCGTAAGGATCTGAGGGCCAAATTGTGATTTATAGACGACTGAGTCAGAGCTTCTCTTTTGCGGGGGGTTCCCGGTGTGCAGTGGTTAGTATCTACCAAACGTGATGCAAGGGTCATTGGCGCCCAAGGCTCATTGATGCACATGGTGAGTGAAGGCCAGCTGATTCCACAGAAATTCCAAAAAATGCTTATTATGAGGGGTTTTTTTTGTAGTTTTTTCTCTTTTCCTGTAAATTTACAACGTAAAATGGGTTTTGTGTAATATATCCAAGGTCCTCATGCCATTAATCTGTGTGTATGTGCAAAACAGAAAGGGAAAGGAAGATCTACCTAAGCTTGTACATTCATTGGTCAAAATTTTACCCTTTAGCCTTTGAGTCAATTCGCAGGTCATGTGTTATCTGTAGCAAAAACAGCCACAATCCTGTACGCTGGGAAACAAGAAAAGCCTGCATGATATAAAGGCCCTGGAGACAAATTTCCCAAATCCCATTAAATGGCATCAATTATTAACAGGGTTTTATATGACGTTCTGACTTCGGAGAGAAAAACACCATCCTTGTCCTGTGTTTTCACTGGCTGAATTTATAGACACAAGAGACAGAATGACCCTAAAATTTGTGCTTCAGCATGAAAGGTGTGTGAACTTGGTGCACTTAGACAACCACCCAAACAGGGCCGTGTGAGCACACACAGACATTACAAAGACTGGAAAAAAATTGCATGCAACGGCATTCCTAGAAAACGTAATTCCTGAACGTCCCTACTTAATGAATCTCTTCCATGAAATAAAGAACAAACATTACTAAATCTTTACTGAGAAACTACTTCATAAGGCCAGTGCTTCACAGGCAATAACACTGCAGTGAGGAACTGAATGTGCTACAGCCCTCTCGTAAACATGCTTGCGTGCTAAAGTGCGGGAGAGAGATTTAAGGGTTAGTTTTCTTCCGACACTCCCATTATATACAGCCGTCCCGCTATCGCAAGGCAAATGTAAACAGTGACACGAGAGATCCTATCGTTCTTATTCCCCACACCCTCCCCCCAATGAGTGAATGAAATAAATATAGTCTGTCATTTTTTTAATAATTTAAGAAGAAAGAAGTCATTTTAACGGAACAGGAAAAGTGTTTATTTAACTCTAATGGACTCTAACACAATGTTACACAATTTGTGTTCCTGGCTTCTGCTGTATTTCAACTGCTTATGTTCAAATCCTATGTAAAAACAGCTTTACTCATCACAAACTTTGATTTTATGAACACATCCCACAAAAGTTAGTAATAGTATTTATATCGACAAAACAGGGTAATGTTTATCTTTTATTCAAAGTCCCAGAAAGTTCTAGAAAGTTCTAAAGGATTCCAGAAAGTTCTAGAAAATTCTTGATAATTCTAAAAACTTCTGGACAGTTCTCACAGTTCCAGAATATTCTGGAAGTCTACTTAGCATGGTCTTAAAAATGTCAAAATGTCATTGTCTTGAGCACAGAAGCAAAGTATTTGTGGAACAACAGCCATTTTCCACTTCAGGCAGAAGGGATTTGGAAACACACTTTATACACAGGATCAAAAATAAATGTTTTGAAAAATAAAAGAACCAGTTTTGGTTCCTATAACAACCTTTTATAGTTCTTTAGAGCAGTGTTTTCTCAAGGACCCCATTAAAGAGCCAACATATTTCCTCTGTATTGCAAGGTGGGCTGGTGAAAAAATCTGGATCAGTTGGAGAACCACTGCTTAGGAGAAACAATATTGTACATAAGATGTGTAAAGTATAAAAAGCCTTTCCATAAAGTGAGGGTTTAGGCAGAAGAACCCTATGGGAACAGCATAGACACTACTGCTTAAGAGTGAAATACATGTAACAAAACTTTTACCAAATAATATTACATTTTATATTCATAGGCCTGAAAATATTGATCCATTTACTGGGATATGTTCACAAAATCCAGTTTCTAACCAGTACATAGGACAATAGAGTTTTTGGTCTGGCAGTAACATACTGCAGATATGTTGAGTCAGCACCTACTCAACAAGATACACGGTCATTCTGTTGAAGTTAAACATCTGACCAGTCAGCTTCCAAGTTATAGGCAGGACAGGGCAAGTTTATTTATA
>JBBPDA010000126.1:31699241-31715729 GCA_037974385.1 Arnoldichthys spilopterus | reverse complement strand
GTGGGATCAGACCAGACCCACTAGCCTTCACTCCCCACACGCAGCAGTGAGACTCTGGTGCCCATGACCCACCAGTCATCCTTCCTTGGGTCACTGTTGGTAGGTACTAACTCTTGGACACCTGGAACCCTCCACAGGACCTGCTGTTGTGGAGATGCTCTGACTCAGTCGTCTAGCCATCACAACAAGACCCTTGTTGAAGTGGCTCAGATCCTTATGCTGGCCCCTTTTTCCTGCTCCCAGCACAAGAACTGACTGTTCACTTGCTGTCTAATATAGCCCACCCCCTGACAGGGGCCATTGTAGTGACATAACTAGATGTTATTACATGTTAGTGCATGTTATTCACTTCACCTGTCAGTGGTGTTAATGTTTTGGCTGATCAGTGTATATTTAATGCATATTGGACACGCAGTACCTATGACTCCATGTCCTCTTGTTGTATGGAAACAAACGTGTGGGAGTCTTCACCACCTTGCCTCCTAAGGAAGGTTGCGTCTCTGTTTGATGGCCGCGTGCTGTGTTGGTTTTGATTTGAAGAGGCTTTTTCACGGCGACTTTCATAAGCAGCTGCATGCTCCAGCACACAATCACTCTCCTCCAAACACAATAGCCCATTCTAGGATTAGATGGGTCTTTGAAGCATAGAATAGAGGGCTTTGAGAAGTGAGTGAAAGCTTGTTTCCTGATGGGAGGAAGAGAAAGGAGGGGAGAGAGGCAGAAAATAGAGAGAACCGTCAGATGACTTCAGAACGCCTCGAGAGTCCAGTCAGCCCTCCACCTCCTGTGGAGAAGCGGTGTGATTGACATTCGCACGGGCGTGGGTGGCTGGCAGAGTTGTGTGTGTGTGTGTGTGTGTGTTTGAAAGCATTTATGCATATCTGCCTGCTGAGTGCACTGTATGGATTCGTCTCTGTCCACCTCACATCAGCCCAGCAGCCTCTGCTGTGACCTCTAGTCCTCCTCATGGGAAGAGTGGTAGCACTAGGTCATGCAGACACATAAGTAGACAGGTCTTGCTGGTGCTTTCTTTGAGTGTTATGCATCTTCACTGTAGCTGTAGAAAATATGCTGGTGAATAAGAATAAACAAATAAAAATAAATATTTTAAAAATTCAAAAATGTAATAAATCAATTTTATAAAATAAAAATAAAAAATCTATTCATGTTTCTCCCCTATCATGCATTAAAGCTCTGAAATATAACATTATTATAAAAACCTAAATATGTTTTGCGTCCTCTGTCATTAGAGCTGATCTAGAGAGTGTGCGGTACTGGTGAGGTTAGAGTAGGTGTAGTAAAAGCTCCTGTTGTTTTTTGTAGCAGCAGAGTCAGGACATGAGGGTGCCCAGGTTGGTGAAGAGGGCCTTTAGCGAGCTAACTAGCCTAGCTCAGTGCTCAGACGAAATGAACGTTACACCTTTACACGATTATCATCAGTTTATTTAGGGGAATTCGCTTTAGTTCTCATGCTGTGAAAGGTAACCTACATACCTGACAGGATCTGATGGTAGTGTCTCTTAAAAATCATTTTACACTGTAATACTTCAAAATGGTGCAATAATCAGGTGACAGTCTAAAGAAGTCTGGGCTGGGCTAAGCTGCCAGTGTGTCAAGGTTCTTTCTTTTTACTGATTGGCAAATATATATTGAATCACAGCCCCAGCAATTTTAACATCATCAGTGAACACATTTTACATTTTTTTTCCTGTGTCTAATAGGCACATTATGTCATTCAATGTGCTTTACAGTGGACAAATGAGCATAAAATGAAAAATTAGCAATAAAATCAGAATACAGGAAAGAAAAAATGAAAAAATGCTGATAAAAGTAAAATAAGATTTAAAATAAATTAAGACAAAAATGCACGATCAGGTTCATGCTCAGGTTTGCGCTTGGAGCCAGGTCAGCCCATTCTGTTCCCCTCATGCTCGTTTATTCAGTCTTTTTATCTTCACTAAAACAGCCACGGGGTTTTGGGAACAATCTGGGTTGCCAATGTTTAGGTCAACGTAAAAATGCAGCAGGAATGAGTTGGATGTGTTGTCTGCTGGATTTATGAAGCCATCTCTTCAACACAACCTACAAGACTCTTACATGTCAAAGCAACAGTGGGTTTTATCTTCATGTGCAGTTCAGCTGGGTCCATTCCTGAGAGTAACTGAGCCAGCTAGTTGTCCAGAATTTGGAGGAAAACAGACTACACAGGCTGATGAAACCAGCATTATCACAGAATTTGGTATAAAGCTGTTTCTAGTGCCTTAAAACACTTCCTCCCTCCCTTGTTCACTGTCTAGAGTTGAGCAGAAAGTTTTTATTTTTAAGGCAACGGTTAAAACTCACTGCTGTTTTTTTTCAGGGTTGCCAGATTGAGTAATTAGGATGCCTGGTAGAATGTACTATGAAAATAATTATTCATCAGCAAGAGTCTGGCACACTTGAATTTGAAGCTGAAATACAGGCCTGGCCTCAATTTAAATATAAAAAAATCAGGTTACACCACAGTCACAGTATTGTTAAATAATTATTATTTTTTTATAATTTTAATTATTATTTCAATGAGATATTTTGCCTAAATCATTTTTAATTAAAATAAAAGCAATACGTAGATATTTTTGCAACACTTTAAAATTATAACGATCATTATAGTGATAAAAATATAAACAATAAGAATAGTTAACAGTAAAAACAACAATAATAACAATTTTTTCTACTGAGTCAAATATTACTGATGTTTTTTTTATTTTTGCAATTTTTTGAAGAAAATGAAAATATTTGAGATTCAGAATACTATTAATTTAAAAAATAAAAATATTTAGCAGTTGCAGCCATATTGAAATCTGAATTAGATTAATGAACACATTGCTGTGTCACGTCCTTGTGGAATTACTACTCTTTCATGTTCTCCTCAGCTCCTGAAGTGCTTGCTCAGAAGCCCTACAGTAAAGCTGTGGACTGCTGGTCGATTGGAGTTATTGCCTACATCCTGTGAGTATGACATTTCATCCTTTCTTTCTTTCATGGTTTAAGCCCTCAAAACTCATATTCAGTTTGAATGTGAAGAGCGGTGGTCCTGCCTGGCTCCTGGAGATCCACTGTGAAAACATGGAGTTTTATCTGGAATGTGACTCAACTCAACTTACCCTCCTGGACACTTCTGCTAGCAGGTCAGGGGACCTGGCCTAGGTTTAAGACCACAAGTCTGAGGGTTTGGTGGATCTCCAGGAGTAAACGCTTGGCCCTGAGCATCACTATTCTTAGAAACACTTCCCCAGATCAGTTACAGATGTTGTTTTCCAAGTGGCCTAATCTCCTTATATGGTGTTTATGTTTTAGTGTTTTGGGGTCTGACTCATTAAAGCAAGGATTGAATGTCCCCTAACAGAATGAGGTGTGTGTGTGTGTTGTCACACACACATGAGTAGTCATATCATGTCAGATCTCTCTCCATTCCTTGCTCCCCATGTTTCTTCTCATTTTCTTGCTGCTGCACCTCGCCGTCTTTCTCTGCTTGCGTCCTGTTCGCTGCAGCGTCTCGAGCACGCTGAGCGCCTACAGGCTTTTGCTTTGTTTGGATTCATTTGAAACCAGAGTGTGTATTTGGCCTCTGTGCGTCTTCATGGACTAAATGTTCCCACAGAGAAAGGAAAGCACTTGGACAATGCAGCTTGAAAAGCAGGTTGCTGAGTTAGGATTAGGTTCAGGGAGGCCACAGTAACACGCAGATCACAGGAAAACCTGCGTTAAGACAGCAGCACTGGCGATAGTGTGAGTAAGCAAGTGAGTAAATAAATTCTACATAGTTCTTTCTCTTCCCAATCAGCTCGCATCAAACCTTCCTCACGGGGCTCTTTCATCTTTGCCGCACAGTGTTTGTGGAGCTGCTTGAGCACTTGCTCAACAAACTGGGTGAATCAGCCGTCAGCGGGTTAAGAGTTTCTGAGACAGTCTCACTTTTCTTCCCCCGTTCTGACTCACACTGAGCTTTTACGGGCTCAGAGTCACCGGTTCTTTTCTCTAACCCCCCGTTTAGACTCATTGATTTTTGAGTGGTGTCCTAGTGGTGAGGACGCTGCCTTTGAGACCTGAAGGTCGCAGGTTTGAGTCCCGGCCTGGGCACCACTGAGGTTCCCTTGAGTAAGGTACCGTCCCACTACACTGCTCCCCGGGCGCTGTTGGTATCTGCCCACTGCTCCATGTGTGCACGTGTGATGGGTTAAATGCAGAGTTGTGGTGCTTGAGTGTGTTCACAATGACAAAGAGTCACTTCATTATCTGGGCCGAAGCAGAATTTACCATTTTCTATACAGCCATTGAAAAGTCTGGAGTGAGCATTTTCATCATCATTTAGGGATGTGTAGTGTTATCAGAATGTCATATCTGTATATAACCCTTTAAAAAATATTCTTGGCAATGGACAGAAATGTCATATTTGAAACTGTATGAAATTAAACATTGTAAATATTAATATTAAAATTTTAGATGCAGAATGCCTTGGACACCCATCAGCCATAACATTAACACCACTGACAGGTGAAGTCAATAACATTGACTACGTTGTTATTCCATTACAATGGCACCAGTTCAGGGGGTGGGATATATTAGGCAGCGAGTGAACAGCCAGTTCTTGAAGCTGGTGTGCTGGAAGCAGGAAGAATAGTCGAGCATAAGAATCTGAGCCACATTGGAAAGGGCCTGTGATGGCTAGAGCATCTCCAACATGGCAGGTCTCATGCATTGTTCCAGATGTGCAGTAGTTAGTACCTACCAGAAGTGATCCAAGGAAGGACAGCTAGTGAACAGGGCACCCGAGACTCATTGAGGCATGTAGGGAGCAAAGGTTTGCCCATCTGGTCCCACAGAAGAGCTACAATGCTTTAAAAAGTGATGGTGACGCTGATAGAAAGGGGTGAGAACACACAGTGCAGCACAGTCAGAGCTCTGGCAGAGATGTGTATAAGCAGAGACATTGACAATAATCTTCATAAATAGATCATTTTAGTGTATTATGTTGTTTCCATATTGAATGAAGTAATCGTCCCTTTATGACATTTAAATCAGTTGCAGTTGTGTATGAAAAAAAAAATAATAATAATGACTCAAACCACTGATTCCAAACTTTTGAGAAGTATTGAACATCAGCTGTGTAGGTTGGACTGTGGGGGCTTGAGGGGGGTGTTTGTTTATGTCATGTTTGTCAGTGCACTGAAGTGGACCTGTCTTAAACTGCATGGCGCCAGCATTCCTCCCTTTTAACCAGCATCTCAGAATCGAGCCCTACACAATTTCGTCTTGCCCTGCAGCCCTATCTCACGGCTGATTGGCCTCCTCTCAGGTGTGAAGATTGCATTGGCAACCAGGCACAACCAGCGCTAATTCTCTTAGCGTCTGCATAGCTAACCTGACGTCAAGAGAAGAAAACACAAAGCTAATTGGGCCGAAATCAGGCAGAAAATTGCCAGCCTTCTCTTCTCCTCTACCACCGTTAGCGTGCATACCCATGGGGAAAGGCATTTTAACGACTTTGATGATTAGAGGGGTCCTCCACAAAATATATTTTTGAAATCTGTTCAGGCTCTTTGCTCAGGATTAATCTGCTTAATCTGCTGTCGTCTTTGCCAGCAGGCTATGGGCTCCGCCACTGCTTAGACGAGTGTTTATTTTGGCCCTTATATTTTACCCTATATTAACAGTGCCGTGGCCTTCAAGTGTTGCATTGACTGTAGAGTTAGCATGAGATGGCGTAGCACACCGATAGAGCCTTACAGTCAGTCCCAGGTTCCCATGTAAATGGAAAATATGGGATATTGGCCCTGCTTCTCCCTCACTGGTGCTTCCCCAGTACAAAGCAAACACTAAAACTAGATGTTGATGGAGATATTTGTTTAATACTTCTTTATGATAAATATTGCTTTATATATAGAAATATAAACTATTTAAATTTATTTAAACAGCAAATCTCACGTCAAGTCAAGTAGGCCTTTATTGTCATTTCAACCATATACAGTTTAAACAGTACACAGTGAAACTAGAGTGGGTGCTGCAGTGCTCATTGCTAGCTATGATGTAATACATTAGACCTCATTCACCTGCTTCTCCTTACGGTTTTTCTTTATTTTGGATGTGTACGTATCATCTTGAAAGTGCATAGATTCTGTTCTTACATAAAAACAAATCCCAGAAAACTTGGTGAATGTCAGAATCTTGGTTCATACTGGTGTGTGTGTATATATATATACTGTGAATACTGGAAATTCACAATATCCATTGTTTTTCACTTGCACCCTCTGGTACCAACTCTTTCATAGTGAAAGTGACTATTTGTCATTGTGAACACACTCAAGAACCACAACGAAATGTGACCTCTGGATTTAACCCATCACACGTGCACGCGTGGAGTAGTGGGCAGCTATCAACAGCGCCCGAGGAGCAGTGTAGCGGGTTGGTACCCTGCGCACGGGTACCTCAGTGGTACACGGGTCTGGACTTGAACCTGCGTCCTCTTCAGTTCACAGGGGCAAGGTCCTAACCACTAGGCCAACACTGCCCAAAATGTGTGTTGTCAGAGGTGGAATGGTCTTCAATTCTCACACACCACCTCACTGCTGAGAACCTTCACTGGCTTCCTGTGGAGCCCACATCAGATTCAAAACACTGATGCTGCTTACAAATCAAAAATGGTTCAGCTCCTGTTTACCTATCTGCAATGATCAAACCACAGAGAACAACTTGCCTTCTTAGAGCATCATCCTCAGCCCGACTGGACCCCGCTCTTCTCAAAAATCAAAGACATGCATCACACAGTTTCGGCTCCTAAGTGGTGGAATGAACTTCCCCCACAGTCAGAACTGCAGAGAACCTCACAGTCTTCAAACAGTGACTTAAGACCCTCTTCACAGAGCACTCAGGACAATAACTGCAGGTTTCAACAAAGGTTTACTGGTGTAACAGGTTTTCTTTGTAGCCTAGAAAGCGCTGTGTATATTGCTCTGGGTAAGAGCATCTGCCAGATGCTGTAAATGTGAATGTAAGTGATGCTATAGCACCAAAAAGGTGACTGATCTCTCTGAATGGTTCTCTTTCAGGTTGTGTGGTTATCCACCCTTCTATGATGAAAATGACTCCAAACTCTTTGAGCAGATCCTGAAAGCCGACTATGAGTTTGATGCACCTTACTGGGATGATATTTCAGATTCAGGTAATTGGTGTAATTGTGGCAGGACTATGCCAAAGCCTAACCCTGTCTATAGAAAGCCATACTACTGAAATCTATAGGGGTAAGTTAGATCATGATGGGCACACACACACAAGCAGACAAAAAACACAAACATGCATTCTCCGTTACCCATGAGTAACATTGTGGTCTGCCAGTAAGAGTGGAAAAATGTGAGCATAGTTTTACAGGAAAGCGTCTGACCAACTCACCCTGGCATGTAACAAGCACTTCAGGCTCTGACATTTCACTTCTGACGCCTGTTTACTTCAGAAGATTAGTGCACATCTGCCTGTTTCAGTAATACAGTTGTTGTTTGTGTATTTTTGCCATGGTGTAAGTATTCAGTACAATGCTTTTTCAGTACTAGCTAGGATCCAAAACAAATACGGTTTTAAATGAGCTCAATGAGACAATTGTAGTTTCCAGTCAAAAGTCTTTCATGACTGCATTCCCAATTCTTTAGGTGCAAAAATGTTAATCGGTGTTAATGTGTTCACAAACAAGTGGTTTCGTTAACTAAAGAGCTAATGAGCTGCTGCTCCCTGACGACTGTTTGAAGTGGCTGAGCTGTGAAATGAAGTGTCACATTCTCAGGTTCGTGCTTCTGTTTCCTTCAGCCAAGGACTTCATCGGCAGATTGATGGAGAAGGACCCATCCAAACGCTATACCTGCGAGCAGTCTCTCCGCCATCCATGGTGAGTCTGACTGTCGACAATGATATTGTGCAAACAGCCTGTTTTGGATTCACGGGTCTCTTCATTTCCACACATTTATATTTACCTGCTTAATCAGCATGCAGTAGTTTAGCAAAGCCAATTGGAATAGAGGTCAGTTAGATACGGTCATGTGGAAAAAGTAAGCACAGTCAATGGAAACTCTTTATTATTTCAACATATTTAATACAGCAACAATTTCACCCTCATGGATATGGAGCTAACAGATAAAACAAACACCCGTTCAATTTGAGAATGAAAATGATCATTAGAAATGAATTGTGACCGTTTTTGCTACATAAAACCATATAAACGTCAAAAGTTGAGCTCATGGGGGAAAAAGACAGTTGAAATATAGAACATGGGTTCTTTAAAACACACACACACACACACACACACACACACACAGCTCTTGTTTGAGTATTGACGCAGAGCTCCACACAGCATGAACTGATGAGTTCAGGAATTTGAAGAAAGGCAAGTCATAGATTCTGCAGAAAACACCTGTGCAAACATCTATGTTAAGATAAACGCTAATCACCGTTAGCTAAGATAAGGTAAGTGGGTCAGTAGTAAGGCATGAGAAATCTTACAGTCCAGCTATGCAATCGACACTTTTTCTTGCTAGTGAGGCACTGGTCACATGAGAAGAAACATGCTGGATTAGCAGTACATGCTAAAAGTCTGCTCGTTTCCGCAGCCTGATCTTTCTCAGAAATAATGCCTTTTAATTACAAACCCATCTTAACACAACATGTCTAATTTACCATTAGATCTTTTTAAACGTAATTGTCAGTTAGCATGTCCTCTAGAGACCCACTTAGGGAGCTTTTAGGGGAGTCGCAGAGAGGTTTAATTAAGGGGTAGAGAGATAAGGATGCTGTGGATGGAAGTGTGCTTTAAGAATGGCGTGGTAGTCGATAGTCACGATCTCATACGGTTAATAAATAAAGGACTGGATTTGTCAAAGCTTTCCTATGGGGAAAAAACTCACAAAGGGTCTCAAACACTGAAGTTCCGAAAAGATTTTTCATGCAATTCGAGAACACAGAGACTGATATTTTGTTAACAGTCTTAATTATTTCCTATAATTTTCATTTGAAGGTTAAATGTGTTTTTGTCATGAACACAATCGAATCAATACAGTTTATATAACAAACTGTGAGGTTCATTTGCAATAAATGTTATTTACATTAACTAATCAGTTTAATCCTCTAACAGGTTCAGACCAAAAAAATTCTCTTTTTTCATCTTTTACACAATGTAACACAGTGTTTGTTTCTGGCTTGTGTTGTATAGAACTGCTCATGTCTAAATCCTCTGTAAAAATGTTCTGTTCATCACAAACTTTGATTTTTTCGACCACAGCCCACAGTAAGTTCATATTTATAGTGGCAAAACAGGAGAATTTGTATTTTTTCCAGACAGTCCCAGAAAGTTGTAGAAAGTTCTAGAAGATATCATAAAGTTCTAGAATATTCTGGACAATTTTAGAAAATCCTGGCCCGTTTTCACAGTTCCAGAATGTTCTGGAAGTCTACTTGGCTTTTAAAGTGAATGGAGACGGTTGTTACATTACAAAATGTCTCAAACAATCTGATCACAGAAGCAAAGTTCTTGTGCAACAACAGCAACTTTCTATTGATTTTGCCATGAAACACATTGTATCCAGGAACTAAAATAAAATCGACTCTGTAGTGTTATCTGCAGTTGTGCTGTCTATGTAAATAATTTTGGAGCATGCTGAATACATGATATGCCCCTCAGCCCTTTTATTCTTCCTTCTCCTGTTTTTTCAGGACATTCTCTGATCATTTTATACCTGCTACTAAAACAGCAACAATTTAAGATGTGGAAATGGTAATTTGACTCGACTTGCTCTTCAAAGTCGCTTTGTCTTCATTGTGTGAATGTGTTTCCCAGGATTGCTGGAGACACCGCCCTCTGCAAGAACATCCACGAATCCGTCAGTCGTCAAATGCGTAAAAACTTTGCGAAAAGCAAATGGAGGGTAAGTTTAGTCCTTGAACGTCCATCACGGCATTGGTCAGGGGTTTAAATATGGGCACTGTATCGTCCCTCTTATTCTCATAACGTCTTCCCCCTGTGCACCAACAGCAAGCCTTCAATGCCACGGCGGTGGTGAGGCACATGAGGCGACTGCAGTTGGGCAGCAGTATGGGTAGCAGCATGGATGCCGGTCACGCGGGCAGTGCTGCCCAGAGCCGACAGGCAGCAAAGCTGACGGCACCAAACCAAAACCAAACCCAGACTTCAGCATCAACCATCAGCCAAAACCAGAAACCTGCTCAGAACCAGAACCAGTATCATATTAACAGCATGTCTACAGAGTCTCCTCCTATACCACGTAAAGACTGTAAGTGGGACGTTCACGGGACACAGTTTGTGTGAATTTGCAGTGTATATATATATATAAACTAAAACTGATTTATGATTTATTCTTATTAAAAATCTAATTATGTGGCCGGTTCTGTAAACTTTCTGTAAAAAAAGTTCATATAGAAAATCAGAACCAGAAACATTCTTCTGTTGTAGACATCACTTACCTTTTTACGTTTTTGGCAAGTTAGGGCTGGACGATTTGGGAAAATATCTATATATTTATTTTTGTGTAAATATAAATGTTGTTTTTTTTTTTTACAGTATTTAAATTGCAGTTTAAATGTTTTCTTTACATTGATCCTTTCTCACCCACTTTTTCTGTCACGAATATGTTTGGAAAGCTTGTAATATTTTAGGGGTTTTATTTAAAGAAAGTAATACTAAGAAACAAAGCACAGAACTAATACTGGGGTCAAAACAACAGCAGGGGTCAACACGAAAGCAGGGTACTTCCAACAGGGTGCCATCAACAGAGAACAGACCAAGACTGAGGCAAACACAGGAGGTTAAATAAGGACACAAATGAGGAAACACCTGACACAGGAGGAGACTAAAGAAACAAGGGCCGTGTGTGAGGCGGGACTAGGGCGTGGCTAAGGAAGCACATGGAAAAACCAAAGCAAAACATGGGACAGGGACAAGTGGCAAGAACAGACACCACATTTTCCCTTGAGGCTTGAGTGCTGTATTTAATGTGCCAGAGCAGCAAATCTCAAGATCTAGATCAGTTTATTTCCAATTAATTCAGTATCATTTCAAGTCGTTTCTCATGTCACATTTTTAATATTAATAACTGTATAGAATAATATGATACGATTTAAGCTGCAGCCCTCGTAATATGAAAACTGCAAACCCTACCTCAGGCGATTATTAGTGCAAGAGAAATTGGGCAAGAAAAAAAAAAAGATTGGTGAAATAACATGACAGACATAAAAGAGAAGGTGGTATAAGAGACATAACATGGGGCAGTTACATGACATATGAAAAACAAGATCTGGAGGAGAGGATTGGATTATGGACAGTATTTAATAATTAAACAAGATTAAATTGAACAACAAGCTTATCATATGAGCTGGGTGCCCATCAGTGTAGAGGGTATTGTAAAAAGTGGCACCAGATGTGGGATGTTGTTTTTCTTAGAGGCTGTAAGTTTTTCTAGATTCGAATGTTCTGTTAGCTCAGCCAATGAGATGTGGGCACCTTGTGATATGGTCTTAATGGCAGTGGTTAAAGCCACGGGTGAGAAATTATGAACCTTGTCTTGATTATTCACCAGTTAAGTGAATTCCATGTTTTAAACCTTATTCGTGTCGATACAGTGTTTAGAAATGCTTTACCTATCATTCATTTGCAGGTACGGCTCCTCCCCACACCTCCTGTTCTCTGGCGTCTGCGGCCTCCTCCCAGACTTCAGGGGCGGAGCCCTGCCGGCCACACCCCTCTTCAGTTACCTCAGTGAGCACTGTGCTAACTGGGACCAAGTGACGCCAGGTCCTGCGGGGAGAGAGCTGGGAGGCCACCGCCCTTTAAGCCCCGCCCCTCAGCCCACCCCCCGCCCTGCCATTAGGACAGGCAGAGGACTCATCCGCCCACCAAATCGCCATAATAACCACAGAGAGACTCAACGCTACGTGCCGCCCAATGCACACCGCGACCCGTCCTGCTAATCGCCTTCCAGGGCCACCAGGGGGGGCACAACGCATGTGGAGGCAGGACGAGCAGGCGTAGCTGGTGCGAATTAATGTAGTTGGACAGTCTTGAGCAGAAAGCGTGTTATGAATGTGCTATGAATCACAGCAGCCATTTTACCCTTCAGATAGGACTCGGAAAGAACTTCAGAGGAACACGTGGGCTCTCGAGTATGTCTGCCTTTAGCACCAGGCAGCAGCATCAAACTGTTCTTCTTACTCTATATCTATAGCTCTTCCCACCTTTCCCTCCATTTTCTGTCTTTTCCTCACCCCTCTTGGCACTTCCTACAGGCTGTGGTGTGAGTTAGCAGAGAGGTGGGGGGGGGGGGGGGGGGTGCATCTTTCTTTCTAGAGCTATTTCTCTGGTTTTCAGTGATTTGTCTTGCTGACCTGCAGAAGTGCTTTATAAATCATGGTAGACTGTTTTGAGCCGTTATCCAGGTCAGAGTTCAATCTGTTTGCACACTGGAGCTACAGGCTAAATAACTGTCGTCCTGCAGCGCTGATGGAGGTAGATTGTTATGGGTTTTAGGCCATCACAAATATCAGCTCATCTGTTCATGGACAACTCCACAGTCCCCCCCCCCAAAAAAACATTTCTGCATGATTAAATCGTTAGGATGTTAACAAAGTTGTTCCGAGTGGTTTAACGTGAAATGCAGTGTGAAATCGCAGAGGTGGTGAATGGAACCAGACATCTGAAATGTTGACTGCCTCTAAAAGCCCCCCCACAAAGTTATTACAGGAAATGCTTATTAATAAGCCATTTTAGAAAGTTTTCATTCATTTTTAAATGATCGTTGACAGTGACAGGGCTACACGCAGGGCCCTGTAAAGCAAAATTGATTTTTCAGTATTTTTCAGTATTTTTCAGTATTTTTCAGTATTTTAGATTTTCCAGGTATTTTACCGTCGTCTACATTACATATAAACCCAGAAGACACTTTTTAAGGTTCACTGGTGTTTTGCAGTAGTAACTATAACGGCTGAACTTGAGACAGTGTGGACATCGTGAGACCTGGTTCCTTTCATCCTGGTCAATAAAACTCTACAATAGTTCATTTCCCATTAAACCACTCGATTGATTTTGTTCATGTCAAACATTGAATTATGAGGAAATTTTGAAAGATTGTTGTAATTCCAACGTATAAAACACACAGATACAGACGATGACATATTCCTTTGAATCTGCTGTAGATATGACTTTCGTTCATTACTCCGCAGGCGTCCAACCAGTGATTACTGAAAACGGTAGAACTGTTACACACCCTCTCGCACAAACTTAGTCACATTACAACAGTACACACACACATACACACGCGCACACACACACACACACACACATCCCTTGAAAAGCCATTGCAGCATCACTCCAAACCCAGTGTACGAGTTCTCAGGGAGTTCCACAGCTGCACTGGGCATTAGGATCACACCCACAGGTTTTGTCCTTAGTCACTTTAGGACATTCAGGCCTGAGCCACTGAGAGAAGGTAGAAAATAGGGATCATCCTGTTCATCGGTGTATCAGGCTCTGTCCGTTAACTCTAGCGAAGGTCCCGGTTCAGGCCAATCATAGCATCCTTATAATGATTGTACCCCATTTTTGCTGTGGCCAGGTGGTAACATATGTGGGCACATATCATGTAAATAAGTCAGGAAGCTATAGAGAAAGTAATGTAAGTGAAAACAGATGTACAAATTCAGACGGGTTGGAGTTCAACTAAAAGCTAAGGGCTAAGTTCTGGCTCAGCCACCTCCTCAGAGGAGGATTTTAGAGACCTGTGACGTTCTGCTCTGGATGGATGTGCTGTAGTGTCCGAGTCTCCTCGACAGTAACTGATTCTAGCCCAGATTCTAGTCTCCTGCAGCCTTTACTACGTGCAGAGAAAAGACTGAAGGGTGCGTCACGTTCTCCTAAGTGCCATCGGATTTTTCATGCAATTTCCATCAAGGTCTTTCATGAATGTCCTTTGTGGTTTCCATAGTCGCCATCGCTATCGGTCACTGTACACTCCATTTTGTTTTGTCTCTGTTTTCGTTTGCTGTTGAAAGGTGTTAGAGTTGTATGGCTGTCTCTGTCATAGCTACAGTCCGTCCACGCTGTGTCCATGATAAATGTGGTTATGGTGAGCGGTCGCGTTCATTAAAGGTTTCAGGAGCTGTTGGGAGCCGGTGGAGAGTATAGCGCCCGGTGATGACCGCTTCTCTGTGCTTTACTGTTGACTGTTTTTATAATGTCGGTTAGCCAGAGACCTACATGGAACTCTGTGTGTCTGTGTGTCTGTCTCTGTCTTTGATTCGACTCCTGTGTTGGTGTATATTTGCGCGTCTGTGCGTCCGTCTCAATGTGTAAACTGCTTATTCGTACTTAACGCTGATCAAAACGTCCAAAGGAGGAAACGTCCGGTAAACGAATGTTAAATCTATTCATTGGGTGTTTGGCCACTTTCTCTGATCGCAGTGACCCCACACCCACATTTTCATTAGCCATGATGGTCACACACACAGCTTCACCACCGCTCAGTGTGGCAGATGAGACGAGAGCAATGTAGAGTTTATGCCTAATCTGTGTTATTATTTCGTGTGTGTTTGCTTCTACTGAGGTCGTCTCGTGTGTGTGAACGTCCAGAGTTCTCACTCTGTTGGTCCAAAGGCTTTGTAAATAGTTTGTGTAAAGTAGGCTAATCATGTATTGTTTCCGAGGAGAGAAAGTGTTGATGGCGGTGTGTTTGCGCCTCTTTGTTTGTGCATTTTTAACTTGTCAACATGTAAAAAAACGATGTGACGTTTTAACCTTTAAATGTAAGTAACCTTGAAGACTTAAACCTCTGAGGGGAAGTAAACGCAACAACGTTTCACGTTCGGTTCCTTATTATGTAAAGTTTAATCAATTAAGAATTTTAAAACGTCCTGGTTACTTACATTTTTAAGTAAAAAAACTCGAATTGTTTTTACTGTACAAAATGTAAAGAGTGACCTTTATTTATTTTAATCTAATTTCCAGTCAACATACCCATTAAGTACAAGTACATTTGTTTTCCATCGTGGGACGAATGGCCGACCTCTTTTTGATAGGAAATTACACACATTTCTGCAGCATTTAGTAGCGCTGGTGGTTTTGAGTATTTATAGGTATTTCTGAAGTACCTAAAATACTAATATAGGTAAAAACAAATACAAGTAAGTAAAGTTAGATAAACACTATTATACTTACAATTTTTGGATGGTTCATCAGTTCGCGCAGAGCTTTTCTCTTGTCAGATCATTTATTTCTCTATAGATTTGAGGCGTCTTTGCTCTTTTAGCTTTAATGGCCGCCTGAAAGTGTTGCTGGCTGTTGGCTGTTGCATTAAGATGTGGTACGAGCTTTAATTTTATCATTTTTAGTAAGAATCTCTGTCCTTTTCAGGCCTTTGCAGTTGATTTTTTTTTAGGTAAGACAATTCTGTGGCTTGGAGAAAAAAGATGACAGTTCTAAATACTAAATATAGAATCAGATACCAGCCAATAAACACTTACTATCTGAGTATTCAGATAATTTGGTCCACCCATAGTTTTTACAAGCTTCAGTTTTTTTGAATATTTTTTTCACACTTAAAACCTTCTTATAAATTTCCAATAACACAAACAGCTTCTTTATGTGATTTGGTAATGTTTTTCTTTTTTGTCTTTTTCTTCTTTTGTCATCTTTCCAGACCCACAGTGTTTGGTCATCTTCTCCCAGTGAAAAGATGGTCACAAACTCCTGATAATTTTCTCACATCTAAAGCAAATAAGAGGTGTAACAATGCATCGAAATGCTGCAATACAAAAATATGACATTATGTTGAATGGATGTTTTGTTCTTAATGAAATTTTATGCGACAGCATCGTTTGATGATCAAAGTTTGTAAACAACCAGCACCAATCAACAACCATAAGCATATCCATGTCATACGCCATGTTCCTGCTGCTTTCCTGCTCTAGTACCATTAGTAGATTTTACCAGAACTGGATACAAGCTTTTTCCTTCATTTCAATTTTGGTGAAAACATAGAGTCTATCAAACAGTGAAACCCAGGATCGTGAATTGATTTGAATCATGTGTGATTGTCACACCCCTACAAGCAAGACTGGGGCTTAATTTCCTCTTTTCTCTCAAAAATGTATTTAATTGCACAAAAAAGTGATAAAAATAGCAACTTGTACTTTGTGGCTGTTTTGACTGGAAATTAATGAAATGAAGGGTGGTCTCTAACTTTTGCACAGTACTGTATGTCATCCTGTCCTATATAAACACTGCCTTTCTCATGGAGCTCTGCAGTGTATGGCACACATGTCTGATTCGAATACACACCTTTTGTTGTTTATCCACAATTTGTATGTTTTATTGACTAGTATTCAGTAACGATCTCTCTCTCTCTCTCTCTCTCTCTCTCTCTCTCTCTCTCTCTCTCTCTCTCTCTCTCTCTCTCTCTCTCTCTC
>JBBPDA010000126.1:31674478-31689333 GCA_037974385.1 Arnoldichthys spilopterus | reverse complement strand
AGAGGTCACATTTCGTTGTGGTGCTTGAGTGTGTTCACAATGACAAAGAGTCACTTTCACTTCACTTCACTTCACTTAAAGCAGCAATAGACAATAGATGTGTAAGTTAGCCCAATCTTCACAATGCAGATAAACTCTGTTTAAAGGTCTGAGGATCTGAGGAGAAGAGTGAATCAATAAAAGAAATGTAAAATGTATCAATGGAGGGTGTGATTTAACCATTTAATGGCCACACCAAGAAAAAAGCACTAAAAAAGTTATAGTAGCAATAATGTGAGTTTTTTTTTCAACAACCCTGTAGTATAGGTTTCTATTAAACGATTAATATCCATTTTAATCATAAAACTCTGAATACATAAACAAATTAGGAAAAATTAAATAAAATACTTGTATTCTCTTAAAATTCTCCAAGAAATCCGTAACATTTCTTCAAATGTGCAACTACCAGCCTTTGTCTAACTTCTGGTGAGGGAATTCAAAGAAAAGGTCTACTCATTAAAGACACCGTGAAGTCCAAGGGATCTAAACCAGGTGGTAGAGATGGAACAGTCACGATAAGTTCAGTTCAGCGCATGTTTCAGTTAGATACAGGGACTTAAAATGTGCTCGACCGAACAACTGACCAGAACACTAAAGGGTTAAAGCAATTAAGAACCTGAGTTTCACAAAACGATCAGAAACCCATTGCTCATCTGTCTTTGAAAGTGTGCACACCTGCATTTTAAACATGCTGATCTCTTTTGAAGGACTGCAGAACTGGAGATGAAGCTTCCCAACTCTGAGAGAGAGACGCAGACATCTTTACCCTGTACCACTGCAGCAGCAGACACGCAGAGCAAGAACCTTGAGGAGGAGGTAATTATTCGGCATCTGAACCGACTTGAGAACACACAGGTATCCAGAAAAGCCAGAATATGCTGAAAAACAAACATGATGATGATGTGTGTGTTGCAGTCGGCCTCTGAGGTGGAGAATCTGAAGGACCAGATGATGAGCTTGTTTAAGGAGCTGCAGCAGGCTCAGAGTAAAGTGGATGAGGCAGAGAGCATGAAGAGGAACCTTCAGGACAGGTTCACTGTGCTAAACCCTCTCTGAAGTCAGGAATCAAAAATGCCCCGGCAGTAACGACCCATCTCGGTGGAATGGGCCATTCTGCGTATTAGATTGTTTCGTGAATGATTTGGGTGTTTCCTTGATGAGATTACAGCAGATCTCAAACCGTAACTTCAGGCCTTCCCGCTGGCCCTCTTTGCAGGTGTAAGGATCTGGAGCAGGACGTGAGCACGCTGAAGACTCAGCTGGGTGAGAGGCAACAGATCCAGGCTGAGAATGAGAGGCTGAAGGTGCAGCTGGAGAGCATGCAGGCTGCCAACAAACTGGAACAGAGGAAAACTCAGGAGGAAAGGTCAGTCAGCTGCTCTGCTGAAATCCAGCAGCCTTGGCTCACAACTGTATTTTGTCCAAAAGTCCAATTGAAGTTAAATGTCCTGCCTTCAGTTGCATGAGGAAACCTGTCAATGGCACGATATACATTAGCTTTGTGCCAACATGATGCATGGCTGAGAATGTAAATCGCAGTTTAACGATGAGTTTACCTTTCTGCTGTAGAGAACTGGCATGAGACTAGAATAGAAAATTACTAAGACTCATCTTTCTCTTTCTGTGTCCCCTAACAGGAATAATCTGGCGCAGCTGAAGGACGCTTATACCAAGCTGTTTGAGGATTATAATGAACTTAAGGAAGAGAATCAGAAAAAGGAGGTAACGTTTCAGCACAAAGCATCCAAACATGTGTATGTTGCAGATGACCCGCTATACACCAATCAGCCATAACATTAACACCACTGACGGGGAAGTAAATAACATTGACTACCTGTGGGGCAGTGGAGGCCTAGTGGTTAGGACATTGCCCCTGGGACCTGAAGGTTTCAGGTTCAAGTCCCACCACTGAGAGGTCACGTTTTAGTCACATGCTTGAGTGTGTTTACAATGAGAAATAGTCACTTTCACTACCTAGTTATTTCAAAAAAATGGCACCAGTCAGGGAGTGGGATATATTAGGCAGCAAGTGACCGGACAACTGGTGAATCAGCAACAGGGTCATGTTGAGCGAAGGCTAGACAGTCTTGTCCGACCCCACAGAAGAGCTACTGTGGATTAAAAAGTGATGTGGACTCTGATAGAAAGGGGTCAGAGCACACAGTGCAGCACAGTCAGAGGTATTCAGCAGCATTAGGGAACTACTCAATATTAGGCAGGTGGTGTTAATGTTATGGCTGATTGAGTTTGTTTGATAAGAAGTTTCTGATATTCTAGTTTTACTAGTTCTGCTTTAAAGGTTTCAGAAAATTGGTAGAACACCAGAAAGCCAATAATAAGATTGAAGTAGTGATGTGTCTGGAATGATCTGTAGAAAGATTCAGAGGGAAAGTGACTGTGGAATATTGAGAAATGATAAAGGAAAAATTCAGAATTCAACTTATTTCAACAACACATCAAATCTCAGGTCAGAAAACTTGTCAAAAGTCATGGAAATAGATTCACCACCACTGATAAAAGCAATTTATAGATGATCCATTTAAAAAAACTCTTCACAGAGTATATAAATAATAAAATCTAAAAATATCGAAATAATTAAAAAAAATGAATGCACAGTGTAAATAGGAAAAAAAGTCTTTTATTTTATATAGAATATTTAAAAAGAAGTGCGTGTCTGAGTGTGTGTCTGCAATCCTCAGGGCTCTGTGTCTCGGGAGGATCATGCTGATCTTCAGGCGACACTGACCGCAGCAGAGCAAGCTCTGGCAGACAAACAGCAGAAGATTGATGAGATGAAGCAGGAGATCTTCCAGAAGGAGAAAGAGATGGAGACCATCTCTGTCTTTAAAGCCCAGGTGCAGGATGTGTGATCTGAAAGTGGGGTTTATGAGTAGCTGTTCAGTGGGTGATGACGCTCACCTGTATGTTGTGTGTGCGCTGCACAGGCGGAGGTGTACTCCTCAGACTTCTATGCAGAGCGAGCTGCGCGGGAGAAGATTCACGAGGAGAAAGAGCGTCTGGCTGCTCAGCTGGAGTTTGTTAAGAAGCAGAACAGTCAACTACATGAAGAGATGGAGTCATTGGGCAGGTGCGGTCTTTTTATTTCTGTCTT
This sequence comes from Arnoldichthys spilopterus, assembly GCA_037974385.1. Classification (NCBI taxonomy): domain Eukaryota; kingdom Metazoa; phylum Chordata; class Actinopteri; order Characiformes; family Lepidarchidae; genus Arnoldichthys; species Arnoldichthys spilopterus. Next base: position 31,686,182 of record JBBPDA010000126.1, on the reverse strand, counting down.
ACCGTGCACCTTTCCTCCACCTCCATCTGCCAGGTGACAAATAATTGCTGGTTTCCATGCAGGCAATCCATGAACGAGATGCAGCGGAGACATGTGTCTCGTGGAGCTAATCCAGGGGGTTCCTCACCTCATCCCCTGCAGGGAGGCAGAGGTAAGCTGGTCTAACACTGACTTAATGCATATCTGAGGTTCCACCTGCTTATTTACCTCTACAGTTGACATGTAGGACCACCAGTGGTCCATCAGGACCAGTTTGAGAAACATTGCCCTGAAGGGCCTGTACGTGGGCTGTGTGGAATCTGTGGTGTGTGTATATACACCAATCAGCCATAACATTAACACCACGGACTGATTAAAGTAGATAACATAGACTCTAGTTATTTCATTACAGTGGCACCTGTCAGGGGGTGGCAGCAACTGAACAGTCAGTTCTTGGGTGTAAGGATCTGACTTTTGACAAGTGCCTAATTTTAACGGCTAGACGACTTCTGGGTGTGCAGTATTTAGTACCTACCAAAAGTGATCCAAAGAAGAACAACTGGTTAATTGGCAACAGGGTCATGTGCACCCAAGGCTCACTGATGCATGTGAGGAGCAAAGGCTGGTCCAGTCCCACAGTGAGAAGTGAATGCTGACTCCACAGTCTGCAGCATGAGGGACCTTCTCTGTATTAGGCAGGTGGTTTTAATGTTATGGCTGATGTATAAAGATCGACAGCAGTTACTGAATAAGAAGCTTACATATCAACAGTCCTCTCCCACACTAGCAGGAGATGCAGGAAGTGGGGGGTGCTTAGCTGATTGTTTATCCATAACTAATAAATAAAAATGTAACTTTTATCATCACTATGTAACGGAGTTGTGTTTTATTGTTGTTCCTGGGGACAAAGTGTGTTTTCCCTTAGGCCCAAAATCAATAAAAAATGACTGTTGTTCCACAAAAACTTTTGTGATCAGGACAATGACACTTTCAAATGTATCTGCTTTTTAAGAACATTCTCCATTCTAACCCTAGAGAACTGTCTAGACTTTTCTAGACCTTTCTAGAATCTAACCCAGAAAAGATCAAATATTGCCCGTTTTGTCTATAAATAGGAAACGTTTGTGGGCTGTGGTCATAAAATTAAAGTTTGTAATGAATACGGTCGTTTTTACAGAGGATTTAGCAGTTGAAATGTAACACTTCGCATCCAGGAACACCAACGATGTAACACTGTTATCGTGAACCCGTTCTCCAGTTTCTGACCCAATTTCTCTCCCCGTCGCAGTTGACTGGCAGCAGCAGGTGAATATTCCGGAGCACGTGTGTCCTAAGTGTGGGGAGATGCTGCCAGATCTGGACACTCTGCAGATCCACATCATGGACTGCATCATCTGAGGCTGTTATCTGGCAACCGCACCGAGCCAGTCGGTATTGCTTCTCTTGAATTTGTAGTTCGGCAGGACGGCCTGGTGTAACCTGATGAAGCACTTATGGCGTAGCGCCACAACGTTTAACATAATCTCCCTAGAGGCTTCTTTACTATTTATCCTCAGCAGGGCTTCCCAGTGTACGGCATTAAGGAAAATGTAATTAAACAAATGACCGAGGGCGTAGGACTGTAATGTGTTGTGGTGGAAATGTATGGGTTGAAATGATCATGAGATGAATGAAGCTAGAGGAAAGTGAAAAATTGAGAATAAGATCTATACACGTTTAAAGAAGGAGAAAATTGTTAATTTATCCTTACAGATCTGAAGAGAAATTGGGACTGGGACCTTCTAAAGATGGACTTGGTTGTGATTTGTGCTTCGATTCCCTTTTCTGCTCTGGAGAAGGTCGTTTATTTAAGCAAAGGAATCTGTTGGTAGCATATTTATACCAAAACACAGTTATTAGCCGGTGGCTTTATACTGGAGTGAAGGCGGGTATCCCAGTCTGCAGGGTGGATTAAGCTTTAAAATGCACTTTAACCAGTTGTTTTCATACTCTTTGAGGCAGGGTATTTCTGACATGATGCTGCAGCTAAGTGCAGATCTTCTGTGTAACATGACCGTGGCTGTATACTGTAAAGTGTAAATGTGAAGTATAAATGTAATGCAATAAAACACTTCGCCCTAGAACATGAACCCCAAGTCTGTCATCTTCGCTATATGGGAATCACTGATCTGCACAGGGGTTTACCCGAAGACTGGAGCCACTGGCTCCATTGTGTTGGTAAGACATGAGCTATGGAAAGCTCGTTACTGCGACTCGCCCGTTTATTACAGCTGCCTTGTATTATCAGTCATTAACTTTTGTAAACCCACCCAACAATCTTAGGGAACACCTTACTGCAGGGCAGCGCTCCTGAGGCTACATGACCTGTACAGAATGACCGTTGCCGTTGACCTGCAGTAACATTTATAAAGGATTATTCCAACATCACTCATCTTTACACTTTCTGGGGTGAAACTGAGGAGAACTGCCTTAATGATGAGTGACGCGTGTTGGATTAAACCGTAATAACGTTTACTGTAGGTCAGTAAAAGGCTAATGTAAAGATCATGTAACTTATGAACGGTATCCTACAGTAAAGTGTTACTGGTTTTGTTTCATGTTAAATTTCAAGTTTTATTTACCTGAGAAAAGTACAGAGGAATGAGTTTACCGGGTTGACTCACTCGCTTCATAGTAGTTTGTAAATATGATCAAATTTGAAATTTTTTGTGCCTGTAACACACTCAAACGTTTTGGCATGTGGCAAAGTAAGAGAAAATGTTATAGAATATTTAAGTCACTGTTTTGAAACATTTCACAATAAGCAGGTGAACTGGAAACAGGTGAGGGCATCATAAAAGAGCAGCCACCAAAACCTCGGTAGGTGGGTCATGGCTCACCACTTTGTGCCAAATGGTGTGTTAAAGTTCCCAGTTTAGTCAACACATTGTACAGGAAACATCTCCAACTCATTTTAGCTAGAAATGTAAACATGTTTCCAGTCACTTGTTGCTAGTGAGGAGCTTTATTTGCATCAGAAACCAAAAACAGTGAACTAGGTTTTCTACAGTAAACGTAGGGCTCATGCATTACTGTGAGCCGACCCAGCCCTATTGGCCATTTTTCATTTTGGACTCACTGGCTCCCCTTAGTGTCGGATCAAGATATCACACCTATGCACATGTGCAAGTCATCCTCTAGGCCCGAATCAGTGGCCAGCTTCCGATCACAGGGCCACAGTCGGCTGCATATGTTTGTTTGACTTGACCGTTTGCAACCCAGCAGTGACACCAAGCTGTCCACAACTGCAGCAGCTGCTACACTACTATAGGGGTCCCACAAGTGATGGAGGAATAGATGAAACGGTTGCTGTTGCGTGTGGCAAAACTATAGCAGCACCAATAGCCTGCGTTCTTCACCGGCACAAACCAGCAAATACAATTCAGACTAGTGCAGACTACACACAGTGCAGCAAACGTAAAGTTTAATAACTTAAAACTCTTAGCAGCACAAGCGAATATCAACGCTCTCGTTACGTTTAGCTCGACACTGAACAGCTTCACCAGCACGTAGGGCAGGGGTGTCGAACTCTGGTCCTGTAGGGCCGGTGTCCAGCACGACTAAGTACTTCTCCTCCTCAAACACACTCACTAAACCTGGCACTTCGCAGGTGAGCTGAATCAGGTGTGTTTGAACAGGGAAATCCCCAAACCGTGCTGGACACTGGCCTCCAGGACCGGAGTTTGACGCCCCTGATCTAAGGCCATGTTAGATGAGGCTTGGGGCTAAACTCTGCAGGGCGTTAGACCAGTTACACCAGTAGCTGGGTGTGAAAAGCGGAACGGCTGCCAAGACCCTGGGGATGTGGGACATGCTCCCATTTACGAAGCCAAACAGCATTTTATTTAAATGACTTCTGTTTATTAAGTTTACAAATATGGTAACAAATCTGGTTTTATTGGAGCGCAAAGCGCAGTTTTATACGAAGCTTGAACATCTGATACTTAGTGCAAAACATACAGTTAAATGCTGCCAATGATTCCCTACATGTTTTTGTTTGGTTTTCGTTTTATTCAACTTTTTTTTTTTTTCAACATTTTGTACAATGTTAAATAGTTTACGGAAAAAACCACTGAACTGAAGTCACTAGATGATCTAGAGACACAACATTGCAAAACAAAATCAGATAGTAGTACAAAAATGAAAATAACTTAATGATCAGTAGCATTAAGTAAACATGTTGTTCTGCTGTTTTTCTTTCCACAGGAGATCAGATGGAAAAGAACACGTAACTGTTTCATTCAAATTGTGTGTGTGTGTGTGTGTGTGTGTGTGCGGAAGCGAGCGAGCGAACGCTCAGTACTATGTGGTAATATAATTGGAGACCAAAGGAGCATGCAAGGTCTTTATACCAGAAAGACGAGCATGTTCATTATCTGAATGTGTCACGTGGTGCATTGAATGGCATTTCCACATATCGGCACTTTGCTGAGCGTTTTAGTAGGAAGGCGAAAGGAGTAAACAGAAACGATGATGATGATAATATACGTGAAAGGAAACAAACACTGAACGACAGTAAAAGTATCTCCGTTCCAACAGGGAGGTGACGCGTCGCTGAATTCAGTAACGTCTCCATACTGTTCGAGTAAACCTGGGAGACGTGAACCGATCTCCTCTTCATATTTATCTACACACACATACAGTATTGTGCAAATATCTTAGGCTCCTGAACAGGGGGGGGGGGGACTGAGCATGTCATTTTTGCTCAGAAGAACAGTAAACAGGAATAACTGAAATGGGCTGAAGGGATTTTATGGTCGTTCAGTACTTCCTGTTGTTGATGCCGTGATGAGGAAATCCATCGTGAAGGCCGAGGGTGTCCAGGAGAACCAAGCGTTGTTCTAAGCTCAACAAGTCAACTAGTAAAGGCCTTTGTGTTATTTATGTTGTAGGAGTAAAAAACACGAAGATAATTCATCAGGAGCCTAAGAACTTTGCTAGATCCTGTGTGTGTGTCATGTCCTGCACTGCAGTTACTAAACCCAACTCTGTGGTAAACAAAAACGATTGTGAAGATTGAGCGCGAACGGACAACACTGCACCTGGCGTCTGAACCGGGGGTGGCACTCATTCAGTAAGCGTTATGCACTTCGTGGATTTGAAGAACTGTGATTCGTTCACAGCTTGACCTATCAGAACTAAGCAACTGTGAACGGAGTCTTGTTTTCTAGATTTACAGGTAAAGCACTGAGCACAACGTGGAAGTGTCTAAAACAACTGTTCTGATATTACATATCGAAAGTACATCACAGCCACACAGACAGTAAACAGTGGATCTATCCCATAGAACTGGCTTAACGTGAACTTCTCCTGTACCAGACATTGCGCTTTAAACGGCTAAAGGGCTTGTAATCTAGCGGTTCCTCACCGGCGATCAGTAGTTCAGATGACCGGGTGGAAGTCCACGCCTCACTGTTCGCCGGTTTGTACTCGTCACAAGCTGAGCCCGACGTCGCTCACTCCTGTCGCGCTGTGGATTTTTACAGCTGCTGCTGATTCGTGGCGGGTCTTCTGCTCTACATCGATTTGACTAGCACTTTGCGACACGTCCAGCGGGGCACACAGACAATAAGAATCTAATCACGCTCTACTGCTGCGACTCGGACTAACCTACATGCACAAGTTTTTTCTTCTTTACAGAGAACAGAAGAACTGTGGAGATTAACCAGCTCTGCTCTTTACATTGTGAGTGGTGTCGTATGACGGCTACTTAAAGATCCTCTAGAGAAGAAGCTACTGATCTGCATGTAGAAACCAAAAACAGTTACCACAGTTTTCTGTACAGCAAAATGAGAACCGTAAGAGATGTAGGGCAGCGTCATTGAAAGTGGGGTGGGGTGGGGTGGGGTGGGGTGGGGTGGGGGGGGGGGTGTTACAGAAGAACTGGAGACCTTAATGACAGCAGTGCTGTTCAAAATGCTGCAGCAGAGCAGTGACGGTCTTGTGTTGGTATGGGGCCACCTAAGACCACCTCTTGCCTTCCCAGTCCTATATCCAAGCTGAACTACACTAATCCCTGCACTGCATGAACGTCACATCTGCAATACTGGCCTCACTGGTCCAAAACCCACTCCAAGAAAGTGAGAAACCCCTCACTACACGTTCCTCAGCTCACCACCGAACGCAGTCAGTCAGTGGGGCTCGCACACCTGGTTAACTGCTGTCGGAACAACTGAGTAATCGATTATTCGTTCAAAACACGCAACATACTGCTACACTCTTACAGTTTTCTTCCACTTCCCTCATTCTGGCACCTCCAACAGACTGATCCGTCACCAACACAAGACTGCCATGGTCTGCTGATGGCTGCAGGACCTCTCAGGTAAAAAATAAGCACTGTGGTTTGTTAAAAATGAAAGCGATTGAACATAATCACCCATGCAAAAGTGGGCAGCCTTAGTAATGGGCACGGTTATGCCCACCTCGATACCAAACACGTTTTAATAAGGTGAAAACACAAGCCTGAACCACTAACCTTTAACCAGGGACCAGGGACCAGGGCACCAGGGCACCAGGGCACCAGGGCACCAGGGCACCAGGGCACTGCGCATGCTCCCCTCCCCTGCCTTACTGCTTGGAACTGCCGGCCTGGTTTGGAATGTGCACCAAGCTGAATCAATCGCAATCCAAGAAGAAGCATCTGCCAACTATGTAGGGTTTGTTCACACACTACCTGCGCAGAGCGAAGCCAGACTGAGAAAACTCCGGGTGGTCCTGCAGAGGGTCCGAACTAAGCAACCAGTTCGGTGCTCAGACTGTGCACATTGGCAGCTCAGTGCTGACTGTTATGTTTGCTCACCTCACGTACAAGTGTCCAAGCTTCAAAGCGGTTCGCGACCCCCTTCCTACACGCGCTTTAAGGAGACTAGTACGATCATTCCAGCACTGATACCAAACTCTCTTCCCCGCAGTAACCGGTTTAGTCCACATGCCAGCGCTCCAACCACCTCCGCTGCCTCCACATCCAGTAACAAAGCCAAAAAAAAAAGAAAAAGAAAAAAGAAAGAATGATAGCAAGGCACTAGAAACTCCAGCACGCTTTCTGGGCACTGGGGGGGGGTGGGGGGGTGGGGGTGAGGGGGAAACGGACCGGGTTATTCAAGTATGTTAATTGAAACCATTTTACATTCACATTTATCTAATACAAAGAAAGTACAAAGGGAAAAAAAGTTAAAGTGTCTCCAATAAGTTGTGTATAAGGTAATAGCTAGCCTTTCTTCACCTTTAAGCTAATAGCAATAATCCTCCGAATTTCCACCCTTTTAAACTAATGTTGTCCAACAACATTTATAATAATCACAGTGTTTCAACATCAAAAACTGATGAGTAAATACAGGTCCATACAGAACACGACTCTTCTCATTCAAACGTACATTTCTAAATCAACCTGTCCTAAGAGGCTCCTAGCGTGGTCATGATTATAAAGCCGTTACATTAGTAATAGAGGAGTTGATTTAAAGCTTCGCCGGCCTCCAAAACAGTACGCTCTGAAGAGCCAGACTGGCACACCCCTTTAATCCAAGCTCCTCCAGTCCCACATCAATCCCGCTCTGAGAACACTAGACAGGGCAGAGAGGAAACCAGGCAGGAGATGGAAACCACTTCTTTTAGCTCTGACTAGGCAACGTGATCCATCTGCCATCATCTAGCCCTGTATGGGGAGGCACATAACTCGGTGGCAAAGTAAGGGAGGTGTTCGATCCACCATAAACCTTTTCCTCTGTGCGGCCCTGATACAAACACTTACTATAGGACAGATGACAAACTCGAGGGTCCAGACAACACACAAAGCAAGATGTGATCTGAAGTAGCACTGAAGTCTAATACATGGGGGGGTGGCTGAATGACCTCTCTGCACACAGAAATCCTTACTAAAACGTAACCAAATTTAAAATCATAACCTATTTCATAAAAAGAGAGAAGCTATACATGGATTTTCATTAATATTCTCTATCGAAGGCCACTTCCCGCGCTTTAAAATGGGCTCTGTCTCTCTATTACTATAGTTATTGCATTGCTACATGGCGTTGGAGAGGACACTGGGGCAGCAGTGTTGTAATGGAGAGGTGAGGCATGTTCTGTCCTCTTCCTTCACTAGTATTAACCACTAGGCTCCGGAGAGCTCGGCTGATGGGACAGTGGAAAGGAAAGCAGAGCCTGGAGGCTGGGAAAGGACAGGTTGGTTTACATTTCCTCAAAGGTTAGTAAGCTACAACCTAACACAGACACCCTCTATTCTGGAGCAAACACTTGGGCCCGGCAGCAAAAGAAGCCATCACTACACACATTAAAGAGATTTAGGAAAAGAAAAGAGAAAAAAAAAGAAAAAAAAAAAAAGGTCACAACCTTCTTTGGCCACTTAACATTGCACTCGTGTGTGTGTGTGTGTGTGTTTTCTCTCTCCCCCTCTCCTCACATTGTTGTGCGTTTGCCCCGTAACATGTCCGTGAGAGTGCAGGAGTGATGAGGGGTCTCCAAGAGGTACGGGAGAGGTGTGTGATTCTATGTGTATGTATCCACAAACCCTGGCTTCTCCTCCGACGATACGCTCTCGCTGGCCCTCCTCTCGCTCCTGCCTCTCTCCACCTCTCCCCCAATTTGAAAAATACTTTCCAGGGCAAACAGGCCAGACATCTTCCCTGACTGCCCTGTTGACAAGTCAGAGTTCGCGAAGCTGCAATGCAACCCAACGCATGTACCCAATTCCACGCCAAAATCACCACCGGTCCATGTGTTTCTGCCCCAAAAGCTCTTTCACCCTCCCTCAGTCAAGACTCGTTGTGGCCTAGCACTGGCGAAGCCCAGCCCTACGTGGTCCTCAGGTTGGGTCCTCCTGGATTGCTGACCGACTTTTGCAAAGTGCTAATGTGGAAGGCCTGCAGGGCAGCCGGGGTTGAGGGGAACTGGCCCAGGGGTTGCGAACCGGCCAGCAGGCCCGCTGCCTGGGTGTGTGCAGCCGAACCACTGACCCATGAGCCGCTGTAAGGTGCAGAAGGGTAGCCATACTGTGGTGTAGGGCACAGGGAGCCCTTACGGGCTCCCAGAGAGGTAGCAGGGGGGTTGGGCATGGGCATGTGGCCGCTCAGAGATGAAGCGATGTTGGGGCACAACTGACCCGGGGCGGAGTACTTGCGTCCCATGTTGGCAGGAGGGATCATCTGAGGAGACACAGGAAAATTATATGCTGTGGTATGAGACGGAGATTTTGCTGATTTTAGAGTCACAAGTGCTACAGAAGCAACAACACTCTGCTATTGGGAGCAATTAACACTGCTAATTGAACCTGCATGGTGATTGTGCTGTGGTCTCATAGAAGTCCTGAGTACTGACAAGAGAGGAGATGGTGAACACACTGTTGCGCCTGCTGGTCCCAGGTGCTATGTACTGTAATGTCAGCTGATTATGGATCTGGCTACAATCCAGCAATAGTAGAAGAAATACCAGCGAGTCCTACATCCTCACTCACATTACTGTTGGTGAATAGGCCTGTGCTATAGGATGATTGGATATTGGCAACGGTTGACAAGTCAGCCTAGGATTACACTTTTCCTAAATGTGCAGGAGAGAGCTACTCCAGGACCAGGTTTCAGAGCCACTGCAGTCCATGAGGTTCTAAGGAGTGCAACGGAGAACCTGAAACAACAAAATCTTCTTAGAGTCTTACATCATAGCTATGGCCCTGAGAGGGGACCTGCTGTTGATGCTTGGCGCCCCTCTTGCCCTGGGACAGGTTCATGGCATCCCTGGCCCAGTTGTCCACCAGTTTGTGCAGGTCGTCGGTGAACGTGCCTTTGCGGCTCTGGGTCGCAGTGGTGGGCGGCTGAGTCTGGTTCTGCCCCGGTCCTGGCCCACCCACTGTATTGGTGCTGCTCGTCCCTATATGGGGAGAAGGAAAGAGAAAGAAGAGCAGGTCATTTATGCACGTTCCATCGTAGATATGCTGCTGTGACAGTCTAACAACAAAGACCATGTCAATGTGTTCATGTATATTTTCATATACATATCAGTTCACATGTGTATGGTATTAGTCATGGCAGTGAGAGGCCCTATAGAGCACCTGGGAGTCCGCTCTGAGGCTAAAGGGGCATTTTTATCTCCCTGACTCCAGCCTGAAACACAGGGCATGGTGAAGAGTTAAGACACTGTTGTCTGGATTTACAGTTAATCTCGGTTAAGATTCCAGCTTTGCTTTCCATGGCAGCGTTGCTGTGAGCTACAGCAGTGTTTTTGTGACATTAGAGGGAGCCAAAGAGCAACAAATGGTGATGGAACTCAATATTAGGCTTTACTGCATTACCTTAAATGAACTGCGATGACTCAAATTCTACATGGGATGCTGCCATTAATAGGCATTTTGATTTTTTTTTTCCCCAAACATGGTTTTCCTCTGACAAGTCTGTTTATTCACAAGCAGCAAGATGCTGTAACTCGTTCTGATAGCCGCTGTTTCTTGTTGGCATTTGGGAGAGAAGTACTGTTGTCTGTTCAACAGCCTTAATATTGACTACAGCCAATATGTGCATTCCTAATTATGGCACTCGTACCCAAACCTCTGTGCAGAGAAAACTTGTGTTCAGCACACGAGAAGAAGTATCTCGGGACTTTCAGACATGTCTGAGGATAACGATCGAACATGCACAACGACTGCCCTGTTCAAACTGTCCATGTCTGTGAGCGTGTGAGAAGCTGATGCATTTGTGGACAAAAATGCAGAAAATTAAAGCTGAAACCAAAATAATGAAGACCACTGGTTTTTCTAAATGAAAGCCTGGTGCACGGTTTGCTTGTTAGGAAAGGACAATGTGCTTCTTTTGCAGAGCAAATGCCTCCAATGAAGATGCAGTAGAAGAGGCAGGGAGAGAAAAGCGCATACGCTGCACCAAGCCTGAAGCGCCAGTGGAATTCTGGGGGATGGAGTCCAGAGCAAAGCCATGCTAACAGTGAGTGCGGGAGGAAAGCTGCACACACAGCTTGACTTCAGCATTTAACTGGATGACTTCCATTCATTTCGCCTTCACTTGACTTCAGGTGACGTTCAGAGATTTGGGCTGTCTGTGTTCTTTACATCTGAGCGGAGGACTTCAGTTCAGACTGGGGTTTACTGAAGATCAGGGCTGGGTCTTGAAAATCAGTAGCTTTGTCTGAAAACTGGAAAACACTACAGATTACAGAAAAACTTGCAATGCCCAAGTAGTGTGTCCAGCATCTATAAGCCGATTAGCATTTACTGACGATAAATATTGTAACGACACCCTGCACTAATGAAGAGAACTCCGTGTTCCTTGCTCGACCCATGATGAGTGATTAAAAAGTGGCAGAGTGCAAAGAGCTGGGGCGAAACCAGGCAGGCTTCATTATACCTGTAATGGGTGAGGATTTACATCCTAATAGGATAAAGTGCATGTGCAGGGAGAAGAATGTGTCTTAAGGTAATAAGGGTTAGTGCAGGGAGATGGGGGAGTAAGGGGCTTTAAATTGGCTTGGGTGTAAGAGGATGAGGGCTCAGCCTGGTCCATTAAGAATGCATTAGCTGCACCGTTGTGGTGAACACAGCTAGGAACGGAGACGCCTTTGTGGTGACGCAGGGGCTGAGAGGAGCCTTGAGTTTTTTCAAGTGTTTTGGCGAGAAAAGCGCGCACACACACACACACACACACACACAGACACACAGACACACACACACACA
>JBBPDA010000126.1:31614437-31628862 GCA_037974385.1 Arnoldichthys spilopterus | reverse complement strand
CCACAGTAGCTCTTCTGTGGGATCAGACCAGACCCACTAGCCTTCACTCCCCACACGCAGCAGTGAGACTCTGGTGCTGCGGATTCACCAACTGTCCTTAGTTGGATCACGTTTTACTACTGCACACCTGGAACACAAGACCTGCTGTGTTGGGCTATGACTCAGTCGTCCAGCCTCCACAATAAGGCTCAGATCCTGAAGCTCGCTCACTTTTTCACTTTCTGCCAAATATACTGCCCCCTCGTACTGTGCCACTGTTGTGAAGTAAGTAGTTAAATGTTGTCAGTGGTCATAATATTCTGGCTGACTGGTAAAAAGAGATAAATTGTGCTGTAAAAATAAATAAATAAATAAAATCACACTGAAATGACTATGGGCCGCGTTAAGCACCTATATGTGAGAACTGACCTCGTCCGACCCCGACCCCAACCCCAGAAACCCACGTGGACAGTCTTACCCCCCAGTTTGGTTTTAAGAAGCAAATTCATGATCATGTTGGGCTCCTGATATTTTAGGTTAGCTCTCTTTTCCCCTCTGGCTTTCCAAGAAAAGCCAGGACGCCTTTGTCCTCAAAACATACAAAAACACACCCAGTGTCAGACGAACGTGGCAGAGGAGCGGGAGAGCTGCCTGCACACAGCGGAGGGCTGATGTTAAAGAGCGAGTGCACTCACGGCAGAGGGAGGAGCTGAGGAATAATCAGCTTACCCTCTTCGGCCCGCTGCTGAAACCCAACCCGGCAGTCCGGCCTGATGGACAGGCTGATCGTCACATGACTGACTGAAAGGCTGCGCTGCAGTTTCCAGCAGCACTGTGGTAGCTTAATACATCAAAACACGCGAGGACCACGGCCCCCGGGCTGAAACATACTGCCTTTCTGCGGCAGAGCAGGGAAGAGTGGGGCTCCGGCTCGGACGGAAGTGGGCACCAAGTCCGCTGGCTGTTTGGAGAAGTCAAAAATAAACTACGGGCCGATCATGAGTCGAAAAATCCTCCCCCCATTACAGCGTGAGCCAACGCTTCCTCCCGTGACTGCTCCCTCTCCTCTCCGTGTTACCACCGCAAACATCATAAGACTTTCATATGACCGCTTCAAAACAGCCTCTGTCAGTCGGCAGCGAGCTTCTCTCATCGCCTCCTTTACGAGCTCAAAGACGCCCGAACTGCTGCAGCACAGATGACAGCTCTGTGTCTGTCTGGGCTATTTAAGGAAAGTACAGTAATAGAAGCTTTTAGCCCAGCAGACTGAACGTACGCCGCAAACCTCTGGCTGCTGCTGAAGGTTGCCGTGGTGTTATTGACAACACCGCTCTTGAACCTTGCAGATCGTCGTCGGCGGAATACGCACAGTGTCGTTTCGCTGGCGGAACTTTCCTGTTTGTACCTGAAAGCGGCGGCTGCTGCTGCGTGAACGTTGCATCCAGGTCGACCTGGATAAAAGCTCTCATCGCGCTAATGAACGTTTACCATAAACGTCCCAGGATTATTATTAGTAGAAAATATGTCGCTGTTGCTGGAGAAAATACCCCGTATCTCCCAAATGGCAAATTTACAGAACCAGAAAAACTCCTTTCCAACATTGCATTCAGAAGGTCGCAGGTTCGAGTCCCTGAGCACCACTGAGGTTCTCTTGAGTAAGGTGCCGTCCCGCTACACTGCTCCCCGGGCGCTGTTGGTAGCTGCCCACTGCTCCACGTGTGCACATGTGATGTGTTCACAATGACAAATCTTCACTTTCAAGCTGAAATTTAGAGGTAAAAAGGTAAAAACAGCTTTTCACAGCTCACAAATTTTAGCATAGTGTAAAAGGTCAGATGACGATGTCCAGTTTCAGAAAAGTGAGGTTTTGCTCATGATTTTCTCTTTGTTTATTGACTTATTTTTGCTTAAAAAATGAACAAAACTTCACCACAGCGGGCAGCCAGCCAGCTCAGACGACACCAGGACTGATCTTAGATCAGATTCCATTGGGTTCTATAATGAACGCGGTCACAAAAACTGACCGTAGAGGACTCCTAGCCCTGAGGTGGACCGTGCAGACAGACCTCTCTGTTTAAAAAGGCTGCCCACAGCGCTAAAGTAGTAAACCCAACACCATGTCCTAAACCTCATCCACAAGTCTGCACAACCTTAATGAAGAACTGGATGCAGTTTTGGAAAAGTTGTGGGTATATATTTTGTGAAAGAATTCGGGTGACCACTGACCGCAAGACAAGGGACAAGTGCAGTGGAGCCTAGTGGTCAGGACGCTGCCTTTGGGACCTGAAGGTTGCAGGCTCGAGTCCCTGGGCTCCACTGAGGTTCTCTTGAGTAAGGTACCGTCCCACTACACTGCTCCCCGGGCGCTGTTGGTAGCTGCCCACTGCTCCACGTGTGCACGTGTGAAGGGTTAAATGCAGAGGTCACATTTCATTGTGGTGCTTGAGTGTGTTCACAATGACACAGTCACTTTCACTCAAAGTCTGTAGCTCCAGTTCCAAAACGAAAGAAGCAAAATTTAGGCTAAAAACAGGTCTTGGCTGATCCACTACATCTGGATTCAGCCGAAAACTGTAAATTAGATGCGTTTTTCCTGCTTATAGAAATCAAAAGCCAGTTTGGCGAATAAACAGGAAATTTGTGATTTAAATGAAGTGATCATGTGATCCATGCATTTCATTTAGCTTACGCAACGTTTGACTCCACTCTGGACCAAAACCACTGTACGCTGATGATGAAGGTCAAGTCAGGGAGATGAGTGTTGTCCTCTCTTAGAATCGCATGTGCCCCTCCCCCTCCCCCCTCCCAGAGACCCTGCTGGCGAGTTGTTGACGACATGTTTACAAGAGAAAAACTTGCGCTGGTCACATGAAGTCCAGGTCATCAGTTCACATTTCCAACTGGCTCATTCTTTTTAATTAAGCAGCTGTAGCAGTTTTGGGTGAAACCAGGCCTCGCTGGCCTAAAATTATGCCGTTTCAACACCTCGCTATTAAAAAAAATCAGCATGATGATGGATACTGGAGTGTACTGGTGCTACACACGGCAGCAGGGAACAGAAACCTACAGTGCCACACAAACCGTCGTGCGCTCTACATTAGGCCTGTGTGGGTGTTGTGGGCCTCCGCAGTGGCCCGGAGACATGGCATCGCGCAGCACGGCTCTCGAGGGGCTTGGGAAAGAGAAAAATGACGGAGGAAATGAAAAAGGAGAAACGCAGCAGCGAGGCATCTGCTTTGAATAAGGGACAACTACCACGTCTTGCACAGAGAAGACGGAGAACTTACTGTAAAGCCAAACCAGCTTCTTCAAGGTTACTAGTGAGTTTGGCTCAACCCACTGGCTTCAGTTCAGCTGCTCCTTAGTGTAGCTCAGTGGGACGTGTGCGCTGTAACGTACGCTAAAGCCACGTTAAGGCCAATGAGGAAGTGCAGCTGCTCAGGTACTGACTGAAGCCCACCATGCAGGTCATCAGCTTAACAACATCAGGGGCATTTCACAAAGCAGGGTTTACCAGTTTAGCCAGATAACTTCCGCCCGTCCAGCAGGAAAAGAGCTGCGGGACATTCTTTTCGGATAATCCTCAACTTTGGGCGGCGAACTGAGACACGGTGCTTTGTAAAATACCCCAGGGACTAAAATCCCAAACCATGTGAACTATGCCACATAACCGCGATCACCAGGAACCAACTAAACATCTGGAAATCTCTCTTAGGACCTTCTCAATAGGGTGGCATTCAAAACATCACCTCCTGAGGTTGCCAGATTGGGCAGGAGTATTACATTGGAGCATTTCAAACAGGTTTTATTGACATGACTGAAAGTGAGATTATTTTGACATTATTTGTCATTGTGAACACACCCTGGTGTACAGTGCACCACAAAGAAATGTGACCTCTGTATGTAACCCATCCGTGTAGGAGCAGTGAATGGGGGGCGATACCTTGCTCATGGGTACCTCCGTGGTTCTTGTACCGGTCTGGGATTTGAACCAGCGACCTTCGGGTCACAGAGGCGACTCCCTAACCATTACACCACCACTCCTGGTCAAACTCGCAGCTCAGTAGCAACCAAGTCATGACAACTGAGATTCTACTCCAGGCAACCCCCAACAGATATGACGCTGTTTACATATTTTAAGTGCCTCCATCCACCGGCCCATTTACATCAATTAAGGCTTGAGAGGTTTCCATCTCAGGCTCATCCCCACCAGCCGAGTCAATAACGAGCTCCTGCCATAATGAGCCTCAAGTACTGGGAGCATGACGTGAATCGAGCTGCCGTCCGGGTCACAGGTTTCAGAGCTTTTTATGAGCCCGGCCTGCACACACGAGCTCCGCAGATCACCACAGAGGATTTCCACATGCTGAGTAAGTTTGGCCTCGTTCAGCCCGAGCAGCGTAGCACTCCGAGGCTAACGGAGGCTATAAATAACCCAAGAAAACAATAGAAGGCAAAAAAAGAAGCACGGCGAGAGAAGGGAGGGGGGCTATGACAGAGACGGGTACAAAGAACGAAAGGCCGAGAAACTTGGAGAGTGAAAAAAGATGGACAGAAGCTTCAATACGGCTCTTTCATAGTGAAGCTCTGAAGCAGGTCCATGTCTCGTCGTGCTGGAGGCTGCTAACTAGGTCAGGGTGACAACGCATCCTTAGTATTTTCCCCCCTTTCCGTCACTGGCCTTGGACTGCGAGGGTCAGGAGGTCCGACGAGCTCACCATCAGAGCCTAGCACACAGCAGGGTCAGTGTCACACGGAGACAGCCTCCATTGTCCAGCAAATGGGGGCACAGTGACTGCAGACCTGAGCCCGGTTTACCACAACCACCACCGCTCTCCTTCATTTTCTCCTCGACAAAAATAACAACAACATCTACTTGGAAAAGAGCAGAGCATCGCTACTCTGTGGCGCCATCAGCCAGGAAACCGGGCATAAAAATACTCATCAGTGGCTGTCGTCTTTTACAGTCAGTCCAGTATTAAGTCAGGATCTCAGAGAGTCGTTTTTCGGGGGCCGGGGAGGTGCAGTCGCAATACTTTCAACAATAAAGCAGAAAGTGAAAGAAACGTCTTCTGTCACTGTGAACACACTCAATCACACAAAGTGCACCACAACCACATGTGACCCATCACACGTGAAGCAGCGAGCAGCTTTGAGAAGCACCTGTACGGAGCAGTGTAGCTGGACGGTATCTTGCTCAAGGGAACCTCAGTGGTACAACCTTCTGTTCACAACTGCGAGGTCCGAACCACTAGGCCACCACTGCCCAATACCAAAGGCAGATGAGAATTTGAGAGCCCCAGATAAACCGATGCAGGTTTCCCTCCACCAACATTTCAGAAGTTAGTGAAGTACACTCAAGCACCACAGCGAAATGTGATCTCTGCATTTAACCCATCGCACGTGCACATGTGGAGCAGCGGGCAGCTAACAACAGCGCCAGGGAGCAGTGTAGTGGGAACCTTAGTAGTGCCCGGGCTGGGACTCGAACCTGTGACCTTCAGGTCCCAAAGGCAGCGTAAATTACATTTATTCATTTGGCTGACACTTTTATCCAAAGCGACTTCCAGGACGGAGAGCAGTGTAGTGGGTCAGAACTTTGCTCAAGGGAACCTCAGTGGTGTCCGTGCCGGGACTTGAACCTGCAACCTTCAGGCCACCACTCCCCACCCACAGGTTAGTAACATTAACAAAGTGCCCACCATCTGTAAACAGAAAAATAATCTATTTACTGTATTAAAACACCCTAGTGAGGTAGTGCAGTTGTTCAAAAGCCTATACTCCATCGTCAAGAGGAGGCCAGTCCAGTCTAAAGTGAGGCTTATGCTCACACAAGCAGTGCAGACAGAGCAGCGTGAGAGAAAACAACTTTAATACGCAGAACTCTTTATTTAATAAACACCTGGAGAAATAAATATCGTGCTGAGGCCTTTATTAGACGCTTTACGAGATCAGCTGTTAAAGATACCTTAGCCCTCAGGCCTCTTAGCCCAGGAATACAGCTTAGCACGGTAATAAACACTTCAATCGGGCTGATCACGTAATAAAACATTTTTCGATTTCGATACTGTGGGACAAAAGTATTGTACTGGTTTAAAATTCATGCTAGAAATTTTGCACCGATACAATACATATATTACAAAGTCGTGAAAAACATTTTGGCATTTTTCTCCAGCCAAACTAGGCCGCCCTCATTGCCCCCCCCCCAAAAATGTTACCGCTATAACTTACCTCTGCATTTAAGAACCATTAAGCCAGTTAAATAAACAGCACAAACGATAGATTTCCGGAACCGTAGTTAGGCCTCGTCTAATCCCATAATCCCATGAGCACCAGGGGAACGCTGCAGCTAATCTGCATACCAAACTCAAGCCATCCCCTCTAATCGAAAACAAATCTCTTTTTCATCAATATAATGATGTCCCTTATTTGCAGCAACCTCAAAAAAAAAAAAAAAAGAGAACTAGGGGCGGGGCCAAGCAATCCTCTCATGCAATCAAAGGTTGTTTTGTTTTGCCCTAATGCTTTAAATCAAGCGATGGACGCGTTCGAGGCTTAAGAATCCGGAGAACGGAAATAATGCGCGTAGTTCAGGAAGAAATGTGACAAAATCTACTTTGAGATCAGAGGAAATGGCCTTTGGGACACATTACTACTCAGCTCGCTCATACGTCAGGAAGTGGAGCACACAAATACTTGGTGTCAGTATTTTTTTTTTTTTTGCAAACATTTTGCCACAATCAGACCTTGTATCTCCCAAAAACTTATGTTTGAAACGTTCTTGAACTTATAATGGAGGTTCATGGGAAATGTACTTTTTACACTTTCTTTTGCTCCATCCATTGTAAAATTGACAATGTAAATTTTGTAAAAGTGTAAAAACGAAGATACAAGGTTGTGCATCCACAGCCATGTGTGAGCGATCTATAAACGGGTGAAAATCTCACGCTCCATGTGTTTATTACAGGGACAAGGCTGAACATGTTCATGATGACTCATCTATTCGTAGAAAGTTGATGTAAAACGAACTAGGAACTTCCGAGTAGGGACTGCGATCACAGGGACCCGATGATAAAAAGCTTCTTCTCCTGTAACCTGTTAAATACCGTTACATTTTATCCTGGACTGTCCCCGAACGCGTAAATCATGTACAGATCCAGCCTTAAACAGTGCTCATGACTACGTTCAGCCCAGCAAAGTACCCGGTTTATCCCTAAATGCATTCCCTGCCCCATGGTACGTCTGAGTGGGTTATAAATAAGCTGACTGTCCCGAAATCTTTCAAAAAGGCTTTCAATCCCATCAACAAAACTCGAAATACTTCAAGCTCACAGCAGATGACGGTTCTCTTGTGTCAGAGCTTGGGGCCCTTTCATAAATCACTGAACAACAGTGTAGTCACATGAACACAGTCAGGTGGCAGCAGGCCAGCCAAGCCTAAAATGGCCCCACCAGTTGCTCCCGAAAGCCACAAGAATGCTGTTGAAGAAAAGTCCTGAAAAGAATCACTTATGAAAGAGTCTGTGCCGACGGCCGCAGTGAAGGAGGCCTGCTCTGCTTTGGTGACATGAGGTCTTCTGCTAAACTGGCTCACCTGGACGGCTACGAACAGCTCGAGGGGTTCGCTCCTGTGGTCGCCACGGTGACGTCAGAGACGGATACCAGAACTAGGCCTACGCCTCCTGAAGGTCTGAGGACTGCGTGAGGCAATGCTCTTTGGCCGGCCCCCAACCCGGAGCCAAGGGGGAGATTAACGTGGAGCCCGCATGCACTCGTGAGTGTGCTGTGCCTCGTACGGTCCACGGACACGTTTGTAATCTTGACGGAGATAAAAAGCAGTAACTCAAGCTTCGCTTTGTGCTCATACACTTCCACACTCTGAAAAGCCTCTCAGCGGCACAACACACCACACCCACTCACTCATACAGGATTAGATCATCACAGGACAAAGAAAACAGCCTTTAGCATTTAGCATTTAGCTTCCTCTTCCCATACAGTCGTTTAAGCTTCACCCAGGGAAAAGAGGCCTTGAGCCGCAAAGACGGAAGAGCAGAGACGTCCAACTGGAATAGTGACTGTGCTCGGTCTTTTTGTGGTTCTCCGCCCCTCTTCCCCCTCCACCCCCAACTGGCCTACATACTGCTAAGTGTGTTATTTGAGCATCGCAGAATGAAGGAAGGAAAACGGTCTAAAATATTTGGCGGAGGGAAAGCGATACAATATTTAAACACTCGCGCTGACTGGGTCGCGCCACGGCTCTTCAGAAGTTTGGCCATGACCCAGAAAAGCAATGGCAGGTCCAAATATTCAGACCACCCCCCAAACGTTCTGGTTTGGACCTCAGCACGGCACTACCGTTACACGCCGATTGTGGGTAAACGGTTCCATATGAGCCTCCGTAGATGCCAAGGGGCTGTTCCTGAAGTACATTAACCCAGTTCCAGATCCAGAACCTCATGGCAGGCGAACACCAGAGGGGATCCAAACAGCCACCAGCAGCAATGGATTGCGCAGATTGGGTCATGACTCATTGGAGTCAGTCATTAAGCAAATAAACTGCATATCATTGCACATCATGAGCTCACCGATGTTTGTGTCACCAGGATACAGTCAGTACATAAAAGCATGAGGCTCAGAATAAATCCTGGATCACCGTGATCACTGCCCTCGCAGCCTCATTCTGTCTATCGCTGGTTCCTTCGAGAATCGAGGTCACCTCAGATGTACGCATTGAAGCAGCCCTTAAGTAGAACGGTTCTCTAGCACAAGCTAGCACGGTGTTAAAACACAAAAACTGAAACCACGGGTCAGATCGGCAGCAGGTGTTAATGGTGGTATTTGGGGCCACGATTCCAAGCAGGAGATCGAAAAAGTTAATAAAGCCGACACCATGTCACTGCAGTGTTTAATAGTGATCTTGGTGGCTACCTGCAGATCTCATGCTCTTCAAGTGGAAGTAGGTAGGAAGGTGGAAAGAAATCGGTCAATGAATGTCCTGCATTGGTGTCAAACTAAGGAAACACAGTATAAACACAATCTGACATGATGTAGCTTTTACCAATACGGCCTACAGGGACCCCATACCTAGGGGCCACATCCAACATACTGCAGGAGGGGTTAGCGAGAAGGCTGAGCCAGAACAGAAGACAGCTCTGTGAATAGCAGGTTACATGCATCTCGACTGCCAATCAAGTTGCATAAAAACAATGACGTTTCTGGCTTTAAGATCAAAAATGACAATCATATTTCTCGTGTAACTGGTTTCAGCAGGTTATGCTTTAGGTCTCTTCTTCAAACTTCTATCCACATCCCACATGAGTAAATATGTTGTGATGCTAAAACATTTAGCATTGTATCTCGCTCTTCTTGCTGGCTAAAGAGATGAAGCCATGCTTCAGCCGTGCTACAGCCACACGAACAGAAGCCATTAAGCTTTAATCACTGTAACACTGAGCAGCCGGAGTAGCTGCATCACTGTCTGGTTTGGGAATTGCACTTTCACGGAACGAAGAGTGTGTGAACTGGACATGGTTGAAAGTCGGTTGTGCGATTACAGCTTTTAGATCACCTCATCAAAAGTAGAACCGAATAAACTAAACTCTTAAGGGCCTGGATAAGCTGGGCAGTGGAGCCTAGTGGTGAGGACGCTGCCTTTGGGACCTGAAGGTTGAAGGTTCGAGTCCCTGGGCACAACTGAGGTTCCCTTGAGTAAGGTACCGTCCCACTACACTGTTCCCCAGGTGCTGTTGGTAGCTGCCCACTGCTCCACGTGTGATGGGTTAAATGCAGAGGTCAAATTTCGTTGTGGTGTGTTCACAATGACAAATAGTCACTTTCTCTTTAGTAGCACGTGCTCTACGTACCAACCTGGTCGGATACACCGTTAATAATGAGATTCTTCTATATTGCACTGTAATGTATATTTGGCCGTGTGTTGAATCAAGACTGTGGGAGCTGATGTGGGCAGCACCTGAGGAGCAGTGCTTGGGGATGGAACCTTGCCCATGGAAACTTCAGTGGGAGTTGTACCAGTCTTGGATTTGAACCAACGACTTTCAGGTCAATGGGGCAACTCCTTAACGGTTCTAGCAGTAACCTACCGAAGACGCTTTTATGCCAAACTGCTTTTCAGCAAACCATCAAGGGCCCTTTGTAAAGAGCCGCTTCCACGTCTGGAGCAGATCAATCTGAGGATACAGTTCCTCCAGCACTCAAACACGACTCCAGAGCTAAACCTGATTTAGCTTATCGGTGGTTTCCATTTTCATCGCATAGCACGGCTCAGTGAAATCAGCCACACACCCATGAAGCCCTGCTTTCCACCAAACCTTCCTCTGCTTGGGCTCCGGATTTTATTTGGGTGTTAACTCATGAGTCCTATGAAAATGTAGGTCAAGGGGAGTGGAGCGGAGTCATCAGAGCTTCCTCCTCCGCTTGCTCATGTTTCAGCCTTAGAAAGACGCGGTGGTGCTGGTTCGAATTGGAGACGCAGCCGCACCAACTGTTCACAAATCGCGCGTCTGTTCGTCGGACAAGTTTCAGACATTTCCAAACATTGGTTCGACGACAACCTGAGTAACGGAGCCAAAAAAAACGGAGCCGCCATCTTGCCCAAATTAAATCAGACACCGATGAGTAGAGATCGTTTCCAGCGGCTCCGACCAAACGAAGACGGCACATCACCGGAACCGACACCGTGTGGAACACGGGAGGAACATGCCTGAAACCTGAAAACCCCACACCATCAGATCAGACTGGACCTGAATGTGGAAGAAGCTGCTCCGTAACTGCACATCTGATTGTACCCGAACACTACGCCACCAATAGCACGTGATTAGTGACCAGCCCTGTCCGTCATAAACACTGGGTGTGAAGCCCTGAAAGACACAGGAAACACATAAAGGCTCAGTTGCACAAGTGACGGTAACTCATCTGGTGTCGTCATGGGTCCGTTCAACAGACGTTTACTGACTCATAGTATTGCGCAACTGAACACATACGATTTAAACACTCGAGCACGTTACAAGCAAACCATTCGCTGCAGTTACGATGTAAATGTGAGGAATGTTTCCGCAGCCAGGCAGGATGTGTGCGGAGAAGCTGACACAGGTGAGGGTCACTGGGTTTGTGTTAGTGGCCATTTAAAAAGATTCAATCAAAAATCCTCAAAGAACTGAGCTACTGTATAATTACAGGGTCACGTTTTAAATTACAATACAGCTTAAATTAGCCTCTGGAGTCAGTCCTGTGGTGCCAGCACGGAACAAAACAAGGGCTCAAAGACGTAATACACAATATCACAATTATCTGGTTATTTGAGGATATTTGCTTTAAACATTCATACTGCCGTCAGACATATTTAGATTTGATTGGTATTTTAACCTATATTTCAGAAAAGATGTGTGTTTAGGTGACTGAAAAACTAAAAAAATGTTTTTTTATTTCTCTCCATTTTTAAGCTTGCAGAAATTAAATATAGATTAATTTAATAATCAATAAAGACGTATTAATTACAATATTTTTCCAATCCAGGTAAAAGTAGAATTACTTGCTGCATTGTATTTTTTTTTTAATTATTATCAGAATTGTTATTAGCAGAAATGAACGTGCTAATGAAATATCAGGTATCGACCTCAGCTTACACATCCCACACTGGTGCAACCCAACTCTTATTCACTGATAGTCTCTTATTTTCACTATTTGAATAGAGTTGGAAGTAGATTCACGTGATAAAACACAGGAACAGTATTGTAAACTAGTGTACTACATCAAGCGTGACCTCACAGATCTTCCCAATAATCTCCCCAACATCTACACATCACCACCAAGGTCGCTTCTCACCTCTGAATGAACTCTGAGAACATCTGGTCTGAACCAAACCGAGGGTGGAGGCTTTTAGTTTAACAGCTGTAAGCCTCTCAATAGCTGTACCTGTGTAAAAGGGGCTTTGCGAGGACCCGAGCTGTACGTGAAACAAGGAAAGCACTCAGGTATAATTGCACGTCCTGCCAGTGGTGCAGACACTAATATGCACCTTCTCTCTATAAATGTCACTAGTTAACATGTAGAGTTTCATAAAAGCCCTTAACTTACAATTATAACAAAGCACATCTACAGCGACTACCTTCACGAGACACCACGAGACACCACGAGCCGCTGAACGACCTGGAAAACACGGATTTCTCATTAAGATCCTTCACTCGTGGCTTTTTTCAGCTGAAGACGCATGTTTTACAGATCATTATCTGCTCCTTTGTCTTCCAGGTGGTACAACGGATGGTAGAGCAGAGGGAATAAGGGCAGAACTATGAAGACAATTCCATACGGCTCCTGCAAAGACGCCTGGTGCACGGATCAGAGTCAAGATGCAGAGAACAGTTCACATCAAGTCGAACAGGCTTTTAGTGTCATTTTATTGTCAATGACACAGGGGCCGAAGGAATGTAGCAGCATATGTTCAGTATGGCTAATAAAGTTAGAAAGTTAAGGAATAGTTAAGTGTGTGTGTGTGTGTGTGTGTGTGTGTGTGTGTGTGTGGACAGTCCCTGAGGGTTTAAGAGTCTTCTTGCCTGGGGGATGAAACTATTGAACATTCTAGTAGTGAAGGCCTGAACGCTTCAATAACTTTTTTTAATTAGTTCCCTCCTGCCATATCGTCGCTGTCGGAGAAAAACCTTTTATCTCCAAAAAGTGGTTTCGCTCCGACAGCGACAATATGCAAGACAGCCAATCAGAATTCGTCTGAGCTGTGCAAATGTTCAAAATTGTGCATCAGGCGAATTCTGATTGGCTGTCGGTAGCATCAGAGGCTGGACAACACTCAACCAAAACACTAATTGAGCCAATCCAGAACTAGCACTGAAACAGGCGGAGCACGTCGAGGATCAGCTGGGGAACGACCTGCAGCGTCAATTCTTCCTTTTCTGGAAGCTCTGGCTTGCACACTGCTCTCTCAGACACACGTTACGCACAATGGTCTGAAACCTATGTGAATCCACATATATACAGTGTAACGAGGCCCGGAGGCTCTTGAAGGCTCTTGATGTTCCTCATTCTTTCCATGAAGAGGTATCAAGTATCTCCAGTGATGAAGAACTCAGATGTGCTCCTGGAGCTTCTGGCCACACTTGGTCCAGCTTGGAACAGAACACAGGCCTCACAGTGGCCCTGAAAAACCGTCCTTCTCTAGTAACCGACCTTCTCATGGTGACTGTGGAAATTTGGAGTCAAAAAGCAATAACCAAGTGATCAGTGAGCAGCTTTCGAGTGACTGAGCATCAATAAACCTGAGCTACACGACATAAGCGGCTGCATTTACGAGAGTTGGCAGAGCGTCGCGGGCAGCGAGCCACCTCCTAGCACCACGAAGAAACGCAGCGTAGGCTATAAGTGTCAGCGCGCGATGATGGATGGGACCGTTCAGGAATTTTGTGTGTTGCAAGAGCTGGCGAGAGAGCGCACATCTGAGGCTCGGCTATAGAGCCACCCGCAGAGATGAAGGGGCGTAACCCAAATAATCAAGCCCTTCTCCTCCAGGGCTCCATAACATAAGGGTTACATCACATTCGCAGGTTTACAAGGGTTCACGAAAACACGGCACCGAACTGAACGTGCAAAAGAAGAAAACAGAAGAAGGAAAGGAGGGAGTGGGGTCCGGTTTCAGCCAGAGGACTGTGAATAACAGCAGATCACATGCTCCAGGTATTCTGAGAGACGCACTTGGCCAGGAAAAACATATTTATAGCCACTTCTCACCACCAAATCTTTAAATAAGTGGAGTGTACATGGACAGGGGGTCCGCTGGCTCCTGAAAACACAAATATTTCCTACTACACGTTTACTCCTGGGGTTAAAATATGGGCTAAACTACAAGAAGTGAAGTAAACTCTGCAGATGGGTTTGTTAGCTCGGACACACGTTCTGATTATATCTGTACATAACGGATGAATGTGAATATGGTGTGGGTCTGGAATGTTGGAGGATGCTGCTGTACTGTTGCTGGACAGCTTTATTTTTGGAATGAGCTGAAAACGATGCAACCGGTTTGGTTTTCATAGCTGTAAAAACCTTCGTGCAACAAAAATGTCTTTTTACACCGAAAAGAGCAGAAGTTCTACTTTCTGGTAGATGGCACAGCTGTGGAAACTTCTGTCCATCCAAAAGCACAAGAATAGAAAAGAGGCCAGAAGAGAGAGGCCATTATCAGGATCCACTGTTACAATATTTATTAGTTAATTAATTTATTATATATATATATATATTTCCACCTCTGAACGGCTGAAGAAAAACTAAATGAAGACTTTGGAGTGGCCTAGTCAACGTCCTGACCTGAATCCTATTGAGATGCTGTGGAATGACCTTAAAAAGGTGGTTCATGCTAGAAAACCCTCAAATAAAGCTGAATTACAACAATTCTGCAAAGATGAGTGGGCCAAAATTCCTCCAG
>JBBPDA010000126.1:31348645-31363124 GCA_037974385.1 Arnoldichthys spilopterus | reverse complement strand
CTCCCTCCCTCTCATCCTAACTTACTCACTCACTCTCTCTCTCTCTCTCTCTCTCTCTCTCTCCCTCCCACTCCCCACTCTTTCTCTCTCTCTCTCTCCCCCTCTCTCTGCCTGCCTCTCTCTCCCACTCCCTCCCTCTTTCCCTTTCTCTCTCTGTCTCTCTCTCTCTCTATTACTCTTTCTTTCTCTCTGCCTGCCTCTCTCTCTCACTCTTACCCCTCCTCTCTCTCCCAAGCCCTCCCCCCCCCTCTCTCTCTCTCACTCTCCCCACACCCCCACTCCCTGTCACTCTCTCTCTCTCTCGCTCTCACTCTAACCCCCCCTCGCCCCCTCTCTCTTACCCCCTCTCTCTTTCTCTCTCTCTCTCTTTTTCTCTGTCTGCCTCTCTCTCACTGTAACTCACCCTCTCTCTCTCTCACTGCCTCCCTCCCTCTCTCTCATTCTAACTCAGTCTCTCTCTCTCTCTCTTGCTCCCTCTCTCTCTCTGCCTTGCTTGTTCTCTCTCTGGACAGGTCATATATTAGGCTATGAGAACCTTTTTTTTTATTCTTCTTTTGTCAGGAGCAACTTTTGAGAAATTCTTGCACCCACCCACCCCCACCACCACCACCACCACCACCCCACCCCCGAATGAGAAACTGTCAATTTAATTGGCTGTGATCTCGTATGCAAAGCTGCTTTCACTTATTGCGCTGAGGTCTTATCCTTTAAATATGAATAAGATGGTCGTAAGAAAAAAAAAAAGCTCTGGGTCTTCTGCAGCCTCAACGCTTTGAATTAAAGCCAGACACACTGGGTTTTGCTCCACATTATTATTACGTTTTTCTCTCTCTTCTTCTAGCGCGATATGTTTCTTTTTTTCCCCTCCAACCTCGTCCTCTTGCCGAATATTCCTGCTTTTCACAAATTGTACCCCGAATTCTTCTCTCTCTCTCTCTCTCTCTCTCTCTCTCTCCAGTCTCAAAAGCATGACTGTTGGTCTCTGAGGAGTCGTGGGGAAAAGCTCTTGGAGCCGCAGTTCTTTCTCAGAAGTCACTTAGCGCTCCTAAACAAAACACACATCTGCAACCAAATCTGTAATCAAGTCTGCTCCAATCCAGCCAAGCAGCGCCCTTTCAGGAGGAGGGAGCGGAGGAGAGCGCAGCCATCAGCCCCATTAACACACGCTCAGAACAGTGTGGGCTGTGGGACAGAGCCCCACCAATGTGTCAGCTGCCCGATAAAATCAGCAGAAATATTAGTTTTCACAGACGTCTCTTTACATGTTATTTCATGATGATTGGACCAATAGAACGGGGGAAGAAAACGATCAAATGTGAAATAATATTATATATTATAGTGCGTTATTGCAATATTTGGCTCCTTAAAGGGGCTTCCCAGCCTAATAGCGTGTAATATGTCATTTTTTGTGTTAGGCAATGTTCTGAAGCACAGCGAGATACCTCTCAGACTCTTTGGTTTGATAGCAGGCGTGTCCTACGCGCACACTCAATGCTAACTTCCGTTTCCGGGTCGCGGGGAAGCTGGAGCCAATCCCAGCTGACTGTGGGCCTTAGGCAGGTTCACTCAGGACAGGAGGCTCCACCCATCGCAGGGCAACACACAGACAGACAACCATTCACGCACACACTCACAATTTAGAGCAACCAATCAACCTACTGCAGCCTTTGGACTGTGGGAGGAAACCGGAGAACCTGCAGGGAACACCCACCAACCCAGCTCGCACACTCCACACAGAAAGGCCCTAGTGACCGAGTCGGGGATCGAACCCAGGACCTTCTCGTTGTAAGGCGACAGCGCTTGAACTGAATCCCATCGCTGCAAATTTTAAGGTGTCGAAAATTATCAGATCGTTGGCTCAAATGATCGATGTGGGACTGAATCGTGATGAAGCGATTTTAGTAGCTACATTGCTAATTTTGGCACTTAGCTTGTCCTCTTTGTTTGGTGAGACGTTTCTGTTGTTGTTGATCTTTCTTACCACTTTGGTGATGATTTGAAGACCCTTTTCTACAGTTCGTGGGCTTCCCAGCTGTAACGTTACCTAACTGGCTTCTCTCTGCACTCCCGTGAAAAGGGCACGCGTGAAAAATCCACCCCAGAGCAGCTGCGATTTTGAGAAGCTCCTCCCACGTTCAAGGCGCATCATTCTTAAGTCTTTAAATTGGAAAGTCTTTCTCTAGATGATGTGGCATCGCTGTAAGAAGTGATTGGGTATGTTCACAACAGCTGCATCCACCTGATCGGATGTTCACAGGTTCCTTTGAGCAGGGTACTGTCCCAATACACTGCTCCCCGGGTGCTGTTGGTAGCTGCCCACTGCTCCACGTGTGGATGGCTTAAATGCAGAGGTCACAAACTTTGTGTGATGGGGGAGGGGGTGTTCATAATGACAAACAGCCTCTCCCTCTGCATACAGAAGACTCTTCTGAGTCCTGCTCAGGGTCCAGATCAGATGGTATAGCACTGTGTATGGCCAAGGTCCGGGCTGTGTGTGCTGGGGAGTAGATCAATGGGGCCTGGTGCCGTGAAGCCGGTGTGTGTTCCCTGCCTTGCCTGCCTTTAATTGAAGTCTCGTGTTGTCGCTGTCGAAACACGAGTGGCTAGATGTCGCTCGAGCGTATTAACATGGGTGCCGTAATGGGGTCAACCTCGACTCGACCGTTTTTCCCCCCCTCTCTCTTTTTTTCTCTTCTCTCTCTCTCTCTCTCTCTCTCTCTCTCTCTCTTTCGGTCTCACACACACACATGAAGATACATGAATGTCCTGACATACACACATTCATGTCCGCGCACAGCCAGAGCAACGTTAACACCGGTTGTGTAGAGGCAGGTAGAGGCAGTGGCTCTGATTAGCTGATGGATCCCAATTCCTGCCTCAGAGTGAGCAGTAGAGTGAGGAAAGAAGGGGGGGTAGACAGAGTGAAGGAAAGAGAAGGAGGTATATATGTGAAGAGAGGAGGACAAGAAGAAGAGAGAAAGAGAAAGGACACATAAGGACAAAGTCGAAGGGAGAGAGAGAATTAGAGTAAGATCAGGGGCGGAGAGAGAGAGAACATGCATGTAGAAACAGAGGTTTAAAAAAAAGAGAGAGAACAGGTACAGAGGAAGGCTAAGAGGGGAAGGAGAGAGAAAGAAAGAGAAAGGAACACACACATATATACAGTGGGTACGGAGAGTATCCAGACCCCCCTCAATTTTTCACTCTTTGTCAAATATTTATGTCATATATATGTTATATATAAATATAAAGAGAGTGAGAGAAAAAGAGAGAGAGCGGTTAGGAAAGAAAGAAACAGAGAGAAGAGAATATAGGAAAAAGCAAAAAGAGCGCAGAAAGAGGGATGAAGAAAATGAGAAAAGCAGCAACAGAGTAGAGAGAGAGAGAAAGGCAAAGCAAGCGAGAATATAGAGACGAAGAGAGAGAGAGGGAAAGATAAAGAACCAAGAAAAAGAGATAGAAGCAGAGAGAGAGAAAAAGAAAGGAACACACACACATAAATATATATATATAGAGAGAGAGAGAGGGAAAGAGAGAGAGAGGGAGGGAGAGAAAAGAAATGAAAGAAAGAGCTTAGGAAAGAAAGGAGCATAGATAGAGAGAGAGAAAGAGAGAGTGCAGAGGGAGAATAGAAGAAAAAGCATAAGGAAGGAGGGATGAAGCATACGAGGAAGGGAGCAAGAGAGTAGGTAGAAGCGGGAAAAGAAAAAGGGACAGAGAGAGCAATAGAAGTGCACAGGAGAGAGAGAGATACATAAAGAGACAGAGAGACAAAGCAAGCGAGCCGAGCAGCCCTTTCTGGCCCTGTGTCTGTCGGAGCGAATGGACCATGTGACAGGACATGTCGCGTTGAGTGACAAAGCTGAAAAAAAAAGCCTGCGAAAAAAAAAGTGGCAGCACAAAAGTGAAACGCTCTCCACGGTCTCCCAGCAGCTAGACTCAGAGCGGAGAGAGAGAGAGGAGAGAAAGAGCTTGAAGCAACATAGAAATAGGAGGCTAAAAATGGCGAGTGTGTGTGTGTGTGTGTGTGTGTGTGTGTGTGTGTGTGTGTGTGTGTGTGAAAGATAGATAGGGGAAAGGCAGAAGAAGATGTGGCCATGTGGCTTATATATACAGCCGCCTATATAAATACATGCATGAGGAGATCGTCTGTATAGAGGCTGAGAAGAAGAGCTACTGTTAGAGAGAGAGAGAGAGAGAGAGAGAGAGAGAGAGAGAGAGAAAAGCCTGGTGTTCTCAGAAGGGTAAAAAAAATGAATGGAGATGTAGGGATGGAGAGAAAGACAGCAGGGCATTGGGGGTGATGGGGGGGGTGAATAGTCTGAATAGCGCGCAGTGATAACGTCAGATGCTTTATAACTTACAGTGGCTGCCTTCAACTGCAGCCTTGAGGCAGACATGAGCAGCACTTCACCATATCACACTGAGGGCCTCTAACTCTGACGGCTCTCCCTCTCCTTCTTACTCCTTACTATAGCCTCAGTTCATCCAGTATAATGAAAGATTTTAAAGGAAATAAGGGATCTATATCTACATATATATATATATCTCTTTAAGCAAAACAGCCTGTTTACATGCCACAGTAGGTGGAGGTCAATGCTGTTACACCCATGAACCAGTTACACCCAAGACTTATATTTTATATATTTTTATATAAAATCATACCTCAAATTAACATAATAATAATCACTCTCTAGTTATTTCACTACAACGGCACCTGTCAGGGGGTGGGATGTATTAGGCAGCAAGTGAACAGTCAGTTCTTGAAGATAATGTGCCGAAAGCAGGAGCGAAAGGATCTGAGCCACTTTGGCCTTAATATGAACAGATGACAGAGCGTCCTCAAAAACAGCAGGTCTTGTGGAGTGTTCCAGGTGTGCAGTAGTTAATACCTACCAAATGTGATCCAAGGAAGGACGACTGGTGCACTCATGGGCACCCAGTTTCCCAAATCTAAATGTTCGTGCATGCTTGTCCACATGCAATCATAATCCATTGTTGTCCTCATCACTATAATATACGATGCCTTCAGTCTTTGTTTTGTTCATTTCTGGTGTCAGCCTCAGCAGAAACGCGATACCTGGCTATATGTGAATGTCTGTGGAGCACTGGTTCTGTGGTAAGTTGTTAGCATCACTGTTGAGCCCAACTGCCTTTAACTTAACCAGAAAAATGTTTGTTGTTCTCCCAGTTTCACTGTTGCAGCCTGTTTTACCAGTATGTGAGTGGCATGGATAATGACATCAATGCATACCCTCTCTATGTAAATGAGCTCTATTCTGATTGGCTGTCCTGCATTGATGCTGCATTCCAAAGGCAGTCCTGGCAGAAACAGTCCTTTCAGCATAATTGGGCAGGGCTTAACTGCTGTTGGCTGAGTTGGGGGTGGGTGGGGTTTAATATGTAAATGTACTGGGTTTTGTGACATCACAAAAATAGTGAATTCTTAACAGACAGTTTTTGCAGCTTGTGGAACCAGGTTTACGGTCTACATGAAAAGTTGGGAGAATTTGTTTTTTCCATGACATGGGCTGTTTAAAGGGATATATTACTGATAATATCTGTTCCTCAGCACCTGCCCATCGACTTCTGTTATGGGTGTGTTATGAGACCGTGGGTTTTCTGTTCTTGTCCTGGGAAATATGTGGAAAACGTTGTCTGTGCTAATTGCCAGTACTCTCCAAATGCAGCAGATTTTAGGTGGAAAAATTCTTGGGTGTTCCTTTCAGTTGCTTTGTTCTAGGCCTTCCACAATCAGGCCTTCGGTAACTCGGCCGTCTTCAGTGCTATTCAAGGGCTTTTTTTTTTTTCTTTTGACATCTGTAGTCACTTTACCGGGCTCACACACACCCAGCTTCTTTGGCATGGTGTTCTGTTTGTGTTTAGCAGAGCTAGACAGACAATAAGAAAGATTCACAGTCAGCGGCGTCTGTGTTTGCCACAATATAGGCTTATAAACAAGTAATAGCGTCAAGTTATATGCATATAAACCTTTAATAACCCCGCAGTGTGATGGCCTGAGCGAGTCTGTGGGGCCAAGCTACCATACACACAACTGCTGTTTGTGTATGTGTGTGTGGACACAGTCCACTCTCTCCGCCTCCCTCCCACCTTCTCTCTCCTCTCTCTCTCTCTCTCTCTCTCTGAGCTGGAATGTCCTCTCCTCCATGGCCGCTTTTGACAAGCTGAAACGACGCCAGCTTGCTTTTGCTGACGGTAGATTTTTTTTCCCCCTCTTCGTGCTCTTTGAGATTGCAGGTCTGGACAGTATGCAGATAACTGTTATGAATGTAGCCCTGTGTGTGTGTGTGTGTGTCTGTATGTGTGTGTGTGTGTGTGTGTGTGTGTGTGTGCATTAATGAACAGCTGAGACTCCATAAGGCCTAACTGCCAGCCCTACATCCTGTTTTTAGTTATCCTTTAACCAGCATTCCTGCACTGAATCAGCCTCACACTGCAGTGTTTCAGTACTGTGTCACATAAGCATGTGCCCACATGAGAAAGAAATGTGACAGACACCAGTAACCTAACCTTTTATCCCAGTTTCCCAAATGATCACGATTAATAAGAAACTCTGTTTAATTAGTGTAGTCTGTAGTGACACACACAGGCGTCAGTTTGGCTTGAAAAGTGAGGGGGGGGGGGGGGGGGGTTGCAGTGTTGTTTGTTGAAGGGGGTGGTGGTGGTTGGGGGGTGGGGGGTGGTGGGGTTGGTTCCAGTTGTGTTTGTTGACCGTGGGGGTGACCACTGTTTCTCTGTACCCCTCATGATGGTCCCCATGAACTACAGAAGCTGAGAAATCTGTGTCTTCTTTGCCACATTCGTTGGCATTGTTGCAAGTTAGGGAGAGTGGGTGTGGCTAAGAAGAGAGCCATGAAACCGATCGTAGACACAGCAGAGACCCGAAACGCTCAGCGACCCCAGGATACGTCGCTGATGATGCATCCCAGTGCTTCCACAGGAAGTATTCTACAAGATGCTGCTAAGGCTCCTTGAGTAGGTGAAGTGAATGTGAGTGTTTTGTCATTGTGAACCCACCCCATCACACAAAGGACAAACATCCAAACATGGAGCAGTGGGCAGCTATCAACAGCACCCGGGGAGCAGTATAGTGGGATGATAGTTTGCTCAAGTGGGGCCTGGGCCTGGACTTAAACCTGCATGGAGGTCCCCAACCACAAGGCCACTTCTTCCCAATAGTAATATGTCCCACAAACATTCTTTGCATCATTGTAACGACAGCAGTGTGTTATGGAGCAGTGTAGATTCACGAAAAACAAGCGAAAGGCAGTCCGTACTTGTTGGTGCCTACCAACACCTGGAGATCGAACAGCTGAGGGTGCTGGTGTCCACAGTCAAGTCAAGTCAAGTTTATTTCTATAGCGCTTTTTACAACTGATAGGATGAAACCTCGGGAGGAACCAAGGCTCAGAAGGGGGAACCCATCCTCCTCCACACTGCTGAAATGGATCATTGCAGGAAAGCTTCTCTGATGTCTTTATACTGGTGGTGAATAGGACCAGATGTCTTCAACGCAGATACAGCCTGTATAATGTATAATGTTGTCGCAGGTTCAAGTCCTGGCCTGGGCACCATGGAAATCCCCTTGAGCGAGATACCATCCCGCTACACTGCTCCCTGTGTGCTGTTCATAGCTGCCCACTGTTCCATGTGTGCAAGTGTGATGTGTTAAATGCAGAGGACACATTTCAGTGTGGTACTTTTTGTTGTAACGAATGGGTGTGTTCACAATGACAAATGGTCACTTTCACTTTTTCTTGTTCACCACGACACCTTGCATGTGCCCCTCCACCATGACTGGTTAAAAAGATAACACACTTTAGGCCGAAACCTTCTCAGAACCAATATCTGAGGCATCAAGCAGTTCACTTTAATGAAACAATGTAGATTTTAGAGGCAGTACAGTGTTCAGACGTCCGGCAAGTGGCTGTGGTAAGTTTCTCCACTTGGAGCATTTCACGCCAAGCCTCTCGGGATGACTTAAGCACTTAATTATGCAGAAAATCTGAATAATCTGTGAAATTAGTAGCATTTTTAAAGAGATCAGCAGACCTTTGGCCCATTTTTGGCCCAAACAAGACAATGGTTACAATAATCTGAGTAATCACCACTGTCGTGTCCCTCTGTAAGATTCTGAGGCTGCTTGCAGGTGTGGGTTTGGGGGCAGCTTCGCTCAAGGCCGGGCCTTCATTATTCCCTGTGACCCTGTGCCATTAGGCATTTTCCTCCATGCTTTCAGAGAGGGAGAGGGAGTGCAGAGAGGCTGGCTGGATGAAGCCGTGAGCGCTCTCTCTTTCCCTCCTGTGTGTGTTTGTGAAGCGGCGCCGCTATTGAGAGGCAGGCTCTGGGGAGCCGGCGCTAAACTTGATCAAACCGGTCTATTTGTCTTAAAGCTCCCAGGACCTGCCTCTCTTCCTGTTGTGTAATGCAGCCCGTTCCACTGAAGAGGGGGGGGGGGTGAGACAGAAAGAGAGAGAGAGGGACAGAGATAGAGGAAAAGACAGGGTAAGAGAAGAAGGGAGAAGGAGAGAAAACGAGAGAACTAGGGAGAGCAAAAGAAAGACATAAGGAGAGAGTGAGAGAAAGACGGAAAGGGAGAAAGGGGTAAAAAAAGAGAGAAGGACAGAGAAAGAGAGAGATGACAGAAGGAGAAGGGCAGGCGAGAGAGAGAGAAACAGATAAGGAAAAGGGGAGAGGAGAGGAAGTACAAGAGGAAGAGACAAGGAGATGAACAGAGAAAAATGGAGGAGAGGAAGTGAGAGAGAGCGAGAGATAAGGAGAGAAAGAAGGATAGAGGGAGAGAGAGAGAGAGACCGATAAGGAGAAACGAAGAGAAAAGAGGGGAGGGGAGTGAAAGAGTGGGAGATAAGGAAACAAACAGAAAGAAAGAGAGAGAGAGTACAGAGGAAAGTGCGGAAGGGAAAAACCTGCGATCTGCCGGCACACGGCACACGGCACACGGCACATTCCTTTGTGAATATATTGCTGTCCCATGCTCTTTCTAGACTGTTCCCTTTCTTATTTTCATCTCTAAATCCTGAGCTTGTTCCGGAATTTTCTTTACAAAAAGAAGAAGAAGCAGAAAAGCAGGAGGCAAAACTGCTGATGCACTGAAAGTTCTGCGAATATTCCGATCTCCGATGTTCTCCAAACCCCACCTGAAACCCCAGCCGTCCTTTACACTACCTGGTGAATGGACCAGTCCTGGCCCAGGTACCACTAAGGTGCCCTTGAGCAAGGTACTGCCCTGCTACACTGCTCCCTGGTTGCTCTTGATAGCTGCCTGCTGCTCCACATGTGATGGGGTAAATGCAGAGGTCACATTTTATTTGTGGTGCACTTCGTGTGATGGGGTGTGTTCACAATGACAAATAGTCACTTTCTCTTTTCACTTTTTTATGTAGATTTATAGATATTTTTGTTTGCTTCTTTGTTTTGTTTTCTCAGTTTAGTTGGGTCCAGTGCATCCCCCACTTAGATAAGACCCCAATCACACAGTACCACCAGCACTGGGAGGACGAAGGCGAGCATGTGCCTCTTCTAGGGCACGAGAAGCCTCACTGCGTCGCTAACACAGCTTCACATGCTTGGAGGAGAACGCCAACCAACAATTCCTGCACAGCCACGGATGGCTGTGGCATCACCAGGCAATGAACGCATTTCGTACAATGGGAAATTTCTGACCAATCGGCAGCTCCATGAGTAATTTGATGTGAAATCCACTAAACCAGGTAAAAAAAAAGACCAAAATAAAAGGGTGAAAACATCCTCGGTTTTGCACAACACCTGCCTGCAACTTGCAGCTGGAGGTCCTGCAGGTCAGGGGGTTAAACGGGGCACTCGTGAAGAGAGATGTTTCTGAGCTGAGGCATTTATAGCAAGTATCAGTGTGTGTGTGTGTGTGTGTGTGTGTGCTATATGTGTGCCCTTGGCTTGCACTGTGTCATGCAAAAAGGCCTGAAAAATGTGTGTGCATGTGTGTGACGTCCCACATAAGTGTAAGAGTGACTGGAGGCTGCAGGACGAGGCTGAGCGCACAGCGGGTTTTCTCCCT
The DNA here is from genome assembly GCA_037974385.1 of Arnoldichthys spilopterus. Classification (NCBI taxonomy): domain Eukaryota; kingdom Metazoa; phylum Chordata; class Actinopteri; order Characiformes; family Lepidarchidae; genus Arnoldichthys; species Arnoldichthys spilopterus. The sequence continues at coordinate 31,353,049 of JBBPDA010000126.1, read as the reverse complement.
CGTGTGATCTGTCTCTGTGTTGTTGCTGAGCGATGTGTGTGGGAAGCGTAGAGGGGTGTGAGTGCTGTGTGTGTGTGTGTGTGTGTGTGTGTGTGTGTGTGTGTTGCGCTCTGCATCCACTCAGCCAGGGAAAGAGGTAAAGAGTGCGGAAGAGTGAAAGTGAGGGTGGGGAGAGGGGATGGGAGATGGATGACAGGAGGAGGTCTCTCCACACAAATGCATTAGCCTCTTTACCACATCTGCCCGGCCCTCGGAGGCCACAGGCCAGCCGCACTCAGCACAGGTCTATGCGCAGCCTGAGCGTCGCGCTGGATTGGCTGAGAGGTTAATGGAATATTTGCGAGGCTGCGCGCTCATATTTGGACACGTTTTTTCAAGCCTACATATAAAGCAGTGCAGGTTTAGTGGTTTTCTCCGCATTCCACACCACCTGAACACTGATCGGTTCAAGTAAACAGTCGGCCTGGGCGTGCAGCACGGCGGCATGAGGAAATGGACTCAACAGATCAAAGCAGATCTAATGTGAGGCTGTGGGCAAAAATAGGGACTGATATCTGATAGGCACAGTTACAGTCTGACCTCACTTTTATCAGAAGTTCCTTTTTGGTGCTTTACAGAACCATTTTTTAAATGTTCTATAAAGAACCAAATACATGAGGTTAATTGTCATGGATAAGAACAATTAAAACCATGCTGAGAACTATTTAAAGTGTCCGTATCCTATTTATGCACCACTTACGTATCAAAAACAGTCATAATTCACTATTCCATGACCATTTTCCAACCTCTCCCTATCCATTGGAATGAGGCTGTTTGGCTACTGTACCTTTAAGGCTGATATATGTAAACGTCCTCTTTTCTCATTGGCAGTGTATTTATTAAAGGCTTGGCCTTAACTGCTGTAGCCTGTATAAGCAGGTATATCCAAATTAGGGCTGCATCAATGCACATGCTCCTTATATATATATATATATACCTGTATTAGAAAAATATAACCTGCAAAACACACACACACACACACACACACACACACATATATATAAAGCTTATAAATAAAATCGAAGTATCGAGTCACCTAAACATGCTGCTCTTCCAGTGTGTCCAGTGCTGATTTTTTTTTTTTTTAGCAGATGTCTGCCAATGCTAATATGGCTCCGATATCATTGTGTATTGTTTTTTGTGACATCACAAAAAACAATAAACTCGAAGTAGGCTCCTTTTGCATTTTTTGCAGGGTTTGGTCTGGATATTGGTTTACTCACAATATTAAACTCTTTTATTTAAAAAAAATGCAAGAACAGTTTGGTTTTTCCTGATATGGGCCCTTTAAGCGTTCCGATGGTTCTTTGAGTTTTCATGCTTCTATATGCAGAAGAACTGTGTAAAGCTGTTTATCAGGGCAGTAAGTGTGTTTTTGCTTGTATAAACAGCAAACATCATTCGAATAAATGTAAACAAATATTAGCATAGCTTAAAAGTAGCAGGAAGTTTGTGTCCTCAAGAAACAGTTGATGTCATTTGAGCTAAAGGAACACAGGTTTGGTTTCAGGTTTCACTTCGATGCCCCCAGCCTTGGTATCTCCACCGGCCACACTCCAGATTATATTTAACCAAGGTGTGATCAGACAAACTAGGTACTGGATAATGGGTTCTATAGTTAAGGCGTCATTATATATAGAACTATACCAACTTATGTTTGAACGATTCTTTGCAGAGTTAAATAACGGAGGAACTGTTGTATATGGGTCTTTAAAGAACATTTTATACTAAAAAAGGTTCCACTGGGAACCTTTTTGGACCTACATAGAACCCTTTTTGAAGTGAAAGTGACAAAGGCACGCTCCCTGTCTGGATACGTCCTTTTTTAGCTAGTTTCCCTATCAGTTTCATAGAAGTTGTGGAATAATTTACAGTAATAAATTTACTGAGGAATCATAAACCGACTGGTTAAACTCACCCTAAAGGCCTCACTATTTCTATCCTGACGTGCACACGGTCCTGCTGTTCCCTCTCCCCTCTGGAGCTCTGAACAGCTCTTACCTAACAGCCTGAAGGCTTCACTGTACTGTCAGTCACCGCTATCTCTTAAGCACACATCAAGGACGAGTGAGGCAGAGAGAGAGAGAGATGCACACACTCAAAGGTGCAAGCTGAATAATGGCAGTGAGCTAATATTAACCCCTTAAACCGAAAGCTTACGACTGTTATTCATGGTAAAGAGGAATTCTACTCATTTTCCAGGCCTTCAGTGGTATCTCGTCCAGAGAGGGTTCGGAGAGAAATGGCTCGGATTACTTTACAGTGGTGTTGAATGGAACCAGGGGTCTCAGGGTCTACAAAACACCTATAGACATTTCGATTATTAGCTAAACCCACCAGCGAAGCTACACATGTCTTCTGATTTGTCAGCAAAGGTAAAATAGTGGCAAATTTGTAAAAAAGTGTGTTCCTTCAGTACTATTTTACTCTTACTATGCCCCGCATGTGCCCCTCCATTATGTATAGATTTTTTTAAAACATAGATTTTAGGGCAATATTTCTCCAAAATATCATAAAACAATATTTCAGGCAGCGTATCCATAACCATTTACTGCAATACCTTTCAGTCAGGGAGCTTCAAGGCACATTAAACTCTTTGGCCTTCTGGTTCCATTCACCACAACTGTGAACAATTGTGTGTCCAGAGCCAATAGACTCTTTAGCTGTTCCCAGCAGGGTGGGGGTGGGGGATAAGTTCTAGGCCTGATGATTCCTCTCTGCTTTCTTGTGTGTAACTGTGTACTGCCTCGTAAGCTCATAAGCTATATTAGTTTTGCAGTACATCTGATACCTCATCACTTGGTTCAAACCTGATTAACCCGTTTATAATGTGTCACTCTAAACAGGCCACTGACAAGCATACGTTATGTCACTGGATTCCAATATCATCTCACTTTAGGCAAGAACACGCTGATTTCTGTCACTCCTGGCTCATATTATGTGCCACCTGTCACTTTAGTATTAATATTATTTGCACAACTCCTGCTGTACTGTATGCACCATCAACATTACCTGTACTTAACTGTAAGATTATATTTTTCCCAGTTCTAGCTAGCTATCTGCGTGGCTGCCTTGCTAGCAAAATGCAGAGAAACGGAACTAAAATAGGAAGAAAGAGTGCAGTTGTGTGTGTGGGTGTGTGCTAGAAACAAAATCACACCTTAAATATGTGTAGCATGTCTAATGTGTCGATATATCTACCTAAGTTTTCCTAGAACAGCGTATTTCACAAATTACTGTTTATGTCCTAATTTTGTCTGAAATTCTGAAAGTTGGTGGTATTCCCCTTTAAGGCTTATTATTCCGTTCTTACTATGAACCTCATACGCAGGTTATGTCGCTGTGAGAAAGAGGAAACGAAGCGTGGGCCCACATTCAGCTCATTAGGGGTCAAGGGGTTAATTCTTTGCCCTGCACTTGCAGTCTACGGAGTATTACGAGAAACACAGTGAATGACCGAGGATTGCGCTGTTGGAGGCCTTCTCAGGAAAGGTAATGCTGCTCTGAAATAATATAGCCACTATTGATGCAGCTCCTTTTCCCCTTTTCCCTCTCGGGCACTATGACCATTTCAGGTCAGGGATTAAGCTAGAAATGGCTAGTTTAAGGAGAAGCTTCCAATTACAGGTTGTCTTTTTTTTCCTCCCGAAAAATTGGCATTGTTATGTTGTGGGATTTTGAATCCAGCACTTAAGTTTCTTTCATGCATGGGCCTTCTGAGCGCTGCACGGGTGTAGCATTACGCTGCATATGAAAGCGGATACGGCGGGGTACATGTGTACCCGTCACTTAATCCAATCAGCACAATGGGGCAAAGCGGTGCAAGGATAGCTGAAGCTCTGCGCTTTCAAAATGGAGAGAAAAGGAAATAAAACAGGAGGAAAGATGAGTTGATCAGGTGCAGTTGTGTGTGTGGGCGTGGGTGTGCGCTAGGGGAAAAAAAACGCATCTTAAATATACCGACCATGTCTAATATTTCTCATTAAAGGGCCCGTCTGATGGAAAACCACCTTTCTGAAACTTCCCATGTAACTGAAAATGGTCGAACTCGTTCATTTTGTGATGTCACAAAAGCCGATGCAGTTACACATATCTGGCTTTCGGGCCTTCAGCAGTTTAGCCCCGCCCGTCCTTCGCGAATGTTTTTTTTTTAAGCCTGTGCTGTTTACTACATTAGGCATAGTATAGGGCAGCCAATCAGAGCAGAGCTTATTCGCATAGATCAGCCTCAAAGACATAAAGGGCCTGTTTTAAAAAAGGGAGGAAACAGTCACGTAAGAAATGTGTTGCAGGTTCGAGTCCCTGGGCACCACTGAGGTTCCCTTGAGTAAGGTACCGTCCCGCTACACTGCTCCCGGGCGCTGT
>JBBPDA010000126.1:31318883-31328959 GCA_037974385.1 Arnoldichthys spilopterus | reverse complement strand
CTCCACGTGTGCACGTGTGATGGGTTAAATGCAGAGGCCACATTTTGTTGTGGTGCTTGAGTGTGTTCACAATGACAGATAGTCACTTTCACACATATGTTGGGTTAAATTTCACTGTGGTGCACTTTCTGTGATGGGGTGCGTTCACAATGGCAATAATCAAGCCGAGGATGGACGCCAGACATTTCTTGACCGAACGACTTTATTTGCAGGAATTTAATGGCTAAATTACTTTTATTTTTTTGCAGAATCCCAGTTCTAAGGCCTCGCTATTGTCAATTTTGCTCAGGTGGGTTCTGTATAAAGTGAGGAGTCCCTGTTCGGCAGGTGAGGCTGTTCTTCTTAATCACAAACCCACTTACTTTCACGCTGTCTTCAGCTTGCCTCTCACTCGAGACTGACTGGCTGCGAATTCCACGGCAGCAGTCGCTCCTCAAGCATATTTCCAGTGCCGAAAAACACTGGAATACAACCTTTTGATCTTACACTTTTCAAATGCGACTCGCAGGTATTATCGTTCGCCTAAAAGTATGTGAAAAAAGTGTGACTGTGCCTCAGAGTGTGTGTGCATGTGTGTGTGTGTGTGTGTGTGTGTGTGTCTGAGCAAGTGTGTGTTAGTGTGCACCGGTTTTATTTTTGGTTCCTGCGTAGCTGTCAGAGAACATCTCCTTTAGAGTGTGTTGATTGTGGAGAAGAAAGGCGCTGTGTTTGTGTCTGAGCGCCGTGCCTGAGAGACGGGCCGCCGAAGCCTCGCCGCAGCTGTGCAGCCCTCATCAGAACAATAATGAAAAGCTGAATAATTGATACATTCCTGCAGAAATGCATTGTTTGCATTTGAATTAAACATTACAAGCAGCCGCGTTGAGCTTTGGCAGAGGAAACTATGCCGTAATGTGCAGAACTTCCACAAAATCAAATGGGGAGAGCGAAAAAGAGAGATTTGCCCCCTTCTCTCTGTCGATCTATCTATGTATCTCTCTCTCTCTTTCTCTCCCTCTCTCTCTTGTCTGTCTCTGTCCCTATATGTTTATGTCTCTCTCCCCCCTCGCTTGCTGCCCCCCCCCTCTCTCTCTCTCTGTCTCTGCCCCCTACCTTAGATTTTAATATAGCATGAATTGGGATTAACAACTGTTGTCAAAACGATCAAAATGACTGTGTATATATAGTTACACACACATACATGCATATGTATTATACAGATATATATATAAAACATAAAAAAAGTTACAAAAAATAAAGTGACATATACACACATATATATGTAAAAGATGATCCATATCTATATACGAAGGTAAATGGAAAAAAGTGTAGGATTAAAAAAATGAATAAGACAATTTCTTGTTCCAGATAAAGAAAAAAATAATAAAAGAAGAAACTCTCTCTCTCTCTCTCTCTCTCTCTCTCTCTGTCTCTCTCTCAGGGTCTTCTAGGGCTCTGTTTTGATGTAATTTGTATTTGTATGTATTTTTGGGCGTGTCCAAATCCGTTTTCCTATATTGGCGGTAGAAAATCAGACTTCGCGCCAGTTTGTCCTGAATCTCTTTCATTTTCCGAGGTGTGTTTTGACCTGCTTGTGCACGAGGTGAACATGTGTGAGAACATCATTTACAGGAGCAGTACCTGTGTCTGTAACGGGCGTCGTGCATCTGCACGTCACTAAAACTCGCTGCTTAAATACGGTTTGATAATACACCACCTGCCTCTCCTCATTTAAAAAGCACCACTCCTACAAGCAGGAAACACGCAAAATCATTTCCTATTTTGAAAACCTGCTCACATGGCGTGAAATAGAAGAACGCACCGGTATTAAACTAGCAAAAACACGTTGCGACTCGTTTCCCACTGGCGTAAAATGGGGCCCTCTGAGTTTTTCCAGTTTCCCCTGTGGGACTGTAGTCTTTGGGGCTCAGTATATGGTGAGCACTGGTGGCTGACTGATGGTGGATGTTGGCAGTAAGTGTGGTGTGTCCTGCACCGTTGGCTCTTGTTAGCGCTGTTTTGACTGAATGAACGTGATGAATGGCGCCGGCTGTCAGATGTGAGAGAGAGCCGAGAACCATCGCACAAAGAGAGAAACAAAAGAGTGCAAAGTGAGCAAATGGCACTCTTAAGAGGGCCCGCACAGAGAGTGGCCTGATTTTTGTGGTGTTATCACTCTGGTTGGCCATTTGAACTGCTTTGCCTTTTCAGTTGTCCACAGTTTAAAAAGAGATAATGTTTGAATTTTCCCAACATGATCAAAAAATTACACTGTTATGAGTAAACGTGGACGCATTAGTGCTACAAAGGTGATCTGACAACTAGCATAAAGTCAGTATGTGTATGCTAGCCGAAGAAGAAGAGAAGGTTGGATCCTGCCAACGGTCGGCCTTGTTGGTGCTAATTCTCTCTCATGGGCTTGGTGTTTCCTTATAGGTCTAATTACTAGCTGGAGGTGCAGGCTGGGTATGCAGGGATGGCTAGGGGTGTTTGAAGTGGGGGAAGGGGCTTAATCAGGACAGGACAAGGGACATTCAGAATGACCTCTGCTCTCCCCTCACCCCACTCCAACCACTAGCCTCCGGACAGCCAAATGTGCCGTCACGTCTAAGAACACATCCTTCTCTCTCTTTGAGTCTCAGAGTGATGTGGAATGGGTCGGTGAAAATATCAGGCTTGCACAATTTCCCTTAAAGCCTAGATGTAGTTGACAGGGGTGCACTAAGGGGTGGGTAATGCAGGACAACTCCAAGGGCCCAGAACAGACAGGGACCCCTCAGAGAACTGTGTAAAGATAATATTGAGGGCCCAAAACTCAGTCCAGTCCTAATTTAGCCTCTTCAGTTTTAAAACTGAAGCTATGAGGCTACTGTTGCTAATAAACAAGTCAAGAGTCACACCCCTCTTCTCTCGACCCACTCTAACCGCATGCAGCTCTTCGTGAATGTGGTGCAGACTTGTGGATGTGGTTTAGGAATCGGAATGACTTCGTGTGAGCTACAAAAATGACTTAAAACTTCACAGACACCAGCATTACAGACAACACAGGGAGGAATCTCAAAATCAGTCCTCCTTACAACAGAAAAGAGAACTGATCGTGGATCAGATTCCTCGGTACTGATCACGCTCATTGTCATAAAAACTGATTCCAGGTCAGGCCTACTCCTTAGTGAAAACAGACCCAGTTCTCTAAAAAGTCGTTTAACTGCGCTGTGTGGTTGTGTTCGTTTTCATAGCTCACAGTGAGTCATACTGTGTCCTAAACCACATCCACAAGTCTGCAGCACCTTCACAGAGAGTTGGATGTGGTTTGGGCTGGGTGGGGATGTATTTCTGGGAAACATTTGGGTGACTTCTGGTGTTTGTTAGGTGCGTTAACGTTGCAGCTCCAGTTCGAAAGTAGTGGAGCAACATTTGGACTCAAAATGTTTGAAAAAAAATATTTGGGATATTTTTTAAATTAACTATTCATATCACATGATGGTAATGTGTGAGGCTGTATGTTAATATGAACGTATATTTATGTATCAGTAAAACTTAGTAAACTTGGCTCTGTCGAATCCCAACTTTCTCCACTAATGCTTTATTCCCTGTTTATCCACGCCCCCACTGCTATTTTACATATTCTCTATATTTACCGTGTGTCACTTTACATATTCTCTGTTTCTATATATTCTCCATATCATTGCTGTCAGACAAAACCTTGTATCTCAAAAATGGCAACTTTGCAGAATATGCACAAAACCTTCTTAACTTATAATAGAGGTTAATGTGAAATGTACCTTTTAAAAGTAATTAAGATCCATTTCTTTCACTCCGTTCATTGTGAAATTTTGACACAATGTAAATGGCAGCAGTTGTTTTTTAATGTGGAAAAAATATAAAAAATGACAAAAAATGGAGATACAAGGTGTTGGTTTAACAGCCACAATATTCTGTTCAATATTTAAAAAAAAAAAAAAAAATTCTCCATATTTAGCATTTTGCCTCGCAAATATCTTTTTTTACAGATTTCATATTGTGTATATATCTTATTACATTTTGTAATAATAATAATAACAATAATAATTATTATTATTATTTTAATTACTTCATTATTTATAAAATGTTATATATTTTTATATTGATATTTTTGGGGGGGGGCCTTTCAAAAAAAAATTTTTACAGAGCAAACAGTGTTTATATATCATTTATGTATTTATTTATTTTATACACTTTATTAATCCCCAGGGGGTAATTCTCTGCATTTTACCCATTCAAAGTAGTGAGCACTAGCATACACACCTAGAGTGGGCAGCCATACAGCCACAGAGCCCGGAGAGCCGTTGGGAGTGACCCTTCGTTCACAAACCCACTTCTCCAACTTTTAGACCATGGCTAAAATATTTTTCTCTTTCTTTTGTAGTTTGTTGAAGTCATTGCACAGTCCTGGGAGCATTCGGGGCTACATTTCCCAGCACGTTGTACTTGTATAACTGTATGTGTGACAAATAAACTGCTTGAGTTCCCCACACTCGTTCTCTTGCACTCGACTAGTAGTGTAATCGCTGCTATATGGCTGCACTTTCTAATTCTAAGTGTCTGAGAAAACATTTGGTTAAGTGATGATTCCCTTATAAAAATCCCTTTCCGGCGCTCACTCCTTTCCTCTTTTCCTTCTATCTGTGTGTACGGCTCTGTGCTTGTGTCTAAGCAGGGATGTGTTTGTGTGTGCTGTAATCCCTGTGTGCTCCTCTATTGTGGAACTGCAGGCTTTGATGTGTGCTAAAGCTTCCCCCGTTGTGGTCCTGCTCCCCAGGCCCCTGCACTGTTTCTGAGGGTGACATTCAGTCTGCACTCCCTGGACGCAGAGAGAGAGAGAGAGAGAGAGAGAGGCCGAGGGCTCAGGGGCTCTGCGGGGCACTGCAGCAGGACTGATGGGTGGCCAGTGGCCTGTGGGTGCGCCAGGGCAGGCGCGGGCACCGAGCCCAGTCTGATGACCTCCTCTGTGGGCCGCCCGGGGAGAGAGCAGCCACCCCTCCTCTTGTTTTCTGCTGAGAGGAGAGAGAGGGAGGGAGGGGGGAGAGAGAGAGGGAGGGGAGGCAGTCAGGGGGAAGCAGGCACAACTGCGACGTTGACCTATATCTCCAGCTGAGACACACACCAAGGGCCTCGATCTGGCTGCGTGTGATGCCTGGTTTGTGAAGTCATCAGCACAGACGGATGAAGAAAAACGTGACCCGCTGAATTTACCTGATTCAAACACGTGCGCCATCGACACCAGAATGAACTGCATCGCACGGTTTTGTCTATCACTAGTCATGGACCCGATAGCCTATTGGTTCTGGACTTGCCCATGTGATCGAAAGGTTGCAGGTTCAAGTCCAAGCCCATGCACCACTGAGGAACCCTTGAGCAAGGTAGCGTCCTGCTACACTGCTCCCCGGGCGCTGCTGATAGCATCCCGCTGCTCCACATGTGATGGGTTAAATGCAGAGGTCATGTTTGTTGCGGTGTACTTTGCGTGATGGGGTGTGTTCACAATGACAAATCGTCACGTTCACTTCACCTCCATCCAAACCCCCCTAACCCCACACACACTCGCAATGTAAACATGTGCGTATATCCTTGTAGATGCCCAACACTTTGCTCACTCTCGCACTTGCTGTTTGCTTAATGGTCAAGGCCTCACTCTCTCTGAGTGGGTGGGATGGTCCTCCCTCTTCCCCCCAAACAGTCAGCCAAAGCAGGTGGTCGTTAGCCATATTGGTAGTTAGTGTTTACCCGCAAGCAATGTACCCAAACACTCCTTAACGCGGGTATACAGTGGAAAAAAATTGGGAAATTGGGATGGGGAGGCACTGGGGGGACTGATGGGGGTCAGTCTATCCCGACACAGCTGGTGGCTGTTTTTCTTTTCTTCCCTCTTTTGCTAGAAATGTCAAGGAATCGAACACAGCAATGCCCACCATGCCACATAACCCCCTCTCCAGCACTTACTTCTCCTTTGCAGCTCTGAACACGTCGTTAGCGTCCAGTACAAACAGGCAAAAAGCTTCGTCCTTCACAGACATATGGATCATAGGGGAGGGTCAGTGTTGGGTGTGTTGTCCTGCCAAGTCAGGGACATAATACCGGCTCCTGCTGCGTATCTCCTAACACCACCGTCGCTCCGAGGGGCTTACAAATCAATAACATGTGCCGTGTGTTCGGATAACCTGCTGCCCGCCTGGCCAGTGCCAGAGGGGATGGGCCCGGCAGCGCTAGCCCAACGCACGGCCCTTCCGTAGCCCCGGCCACGATGGATGTATTTATTAGAGAGTAAAGTAGCTCTAAGCAGCCGCGGCGCTTTTATATCGGCCTCCCCTGCTGCTTCTCCACACTACACCCTGCCCTATCAGACTTCTTACTGAGAACAAATTGACAGAGAGGGAGGGAGGGAGGGAGGGAGGGGTAGGATGAGTGAGAGAGAGGGCGTCCCAGGCGCGCAGCAAATGGAGGGAGTGAGTGATGTGCGGCCAGTTTGGCCTACGTCTGGTTTCCTGAGCAGTCGGTGCAGAAAGCCATATGGGCTGGGAGGGAGAGGGAGGGAGAGGGAGGGAGGGAGGTGTGGGGGGGGGGGGAGTGGGAGAGAGAGAAAGAGAGAGAGAGAGAGAGAGAGAGCGAGAGAGAGAGAGAGAATAGAGCTGCCGCCAGTTCACTGCTTCACAGCAAGAGCTGTTCGCATGAGTCATCCACTGCCAGTCTCAGAGACGGAGAGAGAGGGACAGGGAGAGAGAGAGAGAGAGAGAGAGAGAGAGAGAGAGAGAGAGAGAGAGAATGCTGTGTGCTGTTAAAGTTGGTGAGAGAGAAGAAGACAAGAGGATGCAGAGGAAAGCAGGAAGCGTGAACGAAACAGTGAAATAGAAAGAGAGGAAGTGTGTGCGTATGTGTGTGTGTCCGTGTGTGTGTGTGTGTGTGTGAGCGACTACAGGCAATAATCAAGGAGAGCGCAAAAAAACACGGAATGGTAGAGGTGAAAGAGAGACGGAGGAGAGGAAGGGTAGAATGCATCTCACACGCGCCCAGAGAGGAGGGGATGGTAGGGGAAATGGCAAAAGTGGGCAGAGAGAGACAGAAAGAGCGGGGGACAGATAAAAAGAGAGGGAAAGAGAGGGAGAGGCAGTGAGAGGGAAAGAGAACAGGGGTGGAAGGCAACAACGCTGAGGACAGGAAGTGAGACAGGAAGTGAGAAGGTCAGAACAGAGAACAGGAAGTGAAGGCAGAGAGAGAGAGAATATCTGAAAGAAGAGGAGAATGAGTAAAGAGAGAAGAGAGAGAGAGAGAGAGAGAGAGAGAGAGAGAGAGAGAGAGAATGAATAAAGAGAGAGAGAAAATTAGTAAAGAGAGAGGAGAGCGAGCGAACGAGTAAAGAGAGAAAGCGAGAGAGAATATAGAGAGGAGAGAGAGAATGAGTAAAGAGAGAGAGAATGAGTAAAAAGGAAACAGAGAGAAAAGAGTAGAGAGAGAAAACGAGTAAAAAGGGAGGAATGAGAGTAGAACGACAGCAGAGAGAGAACGAGTGATGAATGGAAAGCTTGAGAGAGAACAACTGACAGTAGAGATATAGAGAGAGTTACATGACGGTGAAGCAGAGAGAGAGAGAGAACAAGAGAGAGAGAGAGAGAGAGAGGTGTGTATGTAGTTGTGTATATGTGGGTTCACACATGTCTTTTATTTGGGACTCTGTGTGTGTGTGTGTGTGTGTGTGTGTTAGTCACAGGCAGCAGTGGTAATGATATACAGCAGGTTCTCTCACAGACACCTCAGAGCACGGATCTGTCAAACCTGCCTCGCCATTGATCTCCCAGCAACCTGCCGCAAAGCATGCTGGGACACACAGCTGGACCGCTTACCGCCCCACCGCTGTCAGACACCTCACACACACACACACACACACACACACCCATTCGCACACATACACAGCTGCTCTCTGCTGTTGCCCTTCCATTGCACCCCACGCTATATAAGGCAGCACTATCTGATGCTCCTCATAGATCGACCTTGACTGACACTGTTCGCTGGCCGTTCAGACCAGTTCGACCACCGTGGAGACGCCTGCATACGCCTTCACTCTCTTGATAGTTCCGGAGGTCTTGGCTGAACGTCATGGAGGGTCTAGTGAATTGTCCATCATCACCTCCCCTGCTATGGACTGTTTAGGTTGGACCTTAAAGGAATAATTTGGCAAGAAATCAAACGTACACAGTTTTCCCTCTGACTCCAGATGTATTTGATCAATTCAGTTCAATTCAGTTTTATTTATATAGCACTTTTTACAATGGATGTTGTTTGAGGCCCTAATGAACAAGCCAAGGTGACGGAGGTGAGAAAAAACTCCCTGAGCTAGAGGAAGAAACCTTGGGAGGAACCAAGACTCATCATCCTCCTCAGGCCAGAAGATCTCAGTCTCAATTTATAAAGGCGGCGTTAGTTATGATCCATAAGTTTCATGGCTAAGGTGTAAGCGGGAACGAAGGGTCAGCCCAGACATGTTCGAAGACCAAGTTTTGCGCTTGAGCGATAATGTACCTACAGTATCAACCACCAGGACTCAATAGTCACCCAAACTGCTTCTGTAAATGTGTCCTCAAGGCTTCGCTCTGCCTGGTCAAACTGCATCCAGCTCCTCGTTAACTCTTTATAATCAGTAATTGGTCATTTAATTGCTTTTGATTGAAGGATCTAGTAACTGATTACTATTATTCAGTAATATACACAAGGCCATATGCACAAGGCTGCTCCACCGTAATGAAGAGCTGGATGGAGTTTGAGCAGATTGAGAGAAGGTTGGGTGACTTTTGACTTGCCCATGTGATCAGAAAGTCCCGGCCCAGGCACCACTCAGGTACCCATGGACTACACTGTTCCCCAGGTGCTGTTGATTGCTGCCTGCTGCTGCTGTCACTGTGGTAAACTCCCAACCCACCAATATTCAAATATGCTACAAATGTTCCCCCATGTTTTCGGAAAAACAATGATGTACAGGCGACCACACATTGCCGTCCAGCTAGCAACCAAAATATTTCCGCCCCCCTTTATCACACCACGGCGCATTTTTGGGTTTATTATGTCAACAAAAATTCTCATCTTAACGCCACCCCCACCCCCCTCAATGCAGTCGCCATGACTATGGCCTTGGTGTACACCAATCAGCCATAACATTAACACCACTTGGCTAACACTGAGTAGGTCCCCCTTGTGATGCAGAAACAGCTCTGACTGGGGTGCACTGTGCATGACCCTGTTGTCGATCCACCAGTCATCCTTGCTTGGATCACTAACTACCGCACACCTGGAACCCTCCACAAGACCAATGGTCCATCTCGGTCGTCTACAACATCACAATAAGACCCTTGTTAAAGTTGCTCAGGCCCTTATGCTCCTGCTTCCAGCACATCCACTTCAAGCACTGACTGTTCACTGGCTGCCTAATATGTCCAACCCCCCCTGTGCCACTGTAATGAAATAACTAGAGAGTCAATGTTACTCACTTCACCTGTCAGTGGTGTTAATGTTTTGGCTAATCACAAGCAGCAGACGGGATGGCAGCTAATTCGTTAGCTATCAAATTTCACTCACATTCGTTGGAGTGAGCCTCAGAAAAATGGTGAAAAAAAAGTATTGTGGTGTTTCACTCTGTCATATCGGCCACTTCCGGTGTGAATCGAGAGGGAGGGGCTTCACAGTGTTGTGAACACTGTGGGTGCAACAAGGGCCGCGAGTTCACGGCCTGCTGAAGCGCACTCCGCATATGGCCGCTGGTTGCGTCGCAGGCGCGCGCTCTCCTCTCCTTTCCCCTCCGTTCTCGTGCCACGTGTGTGCGAGGGGCTGAGAGCTGCAGATTGTCTTCATTAAATCAGTCAAACGGCTGTTTGATGCACGTCGGAGTGTGCGCTTTGAGGGGGGAAAGCTCCTCTGCTGTGCTGCTTTGAGCTGTGTGTCTCCCTCTCTTTCTCTCCGGCACACACACACACACACCTACACATGCACTGTGGGGAGGGTTCAGGCTGAGGACTAGAGGGAAACTGTCTATCTCTCTCTCTCTCTCTCTCTCTCACACACACACACACACAGCC
>JBBPDA010000126.1:31293662-31310552 GCA_037974385.1 Arnoldichthys spilopterus | reverse complement strand
TGGGACGGTACCTTGCTCAAGGGTACCTCAGTAGTGTCTGCGCCGGGACTTGAACCTGCAACCTTCAGGTCCCAAGGCCAATGTCCTAAACCACTAGGCCTCCACTACTCTACCATCTACCACTACCATCTCTACACTAAAAAATCACTACAAACATTTGTAAAATAGAATGAAATGAGCTCGTTTTCAGAAGAAAGAATCACCACATGAGCATCAGCTGGAAGGGAAAGTTTTCTACACGATGGACCACAATGCCTGCATTTGGAGACCATAACGATTTGTAGGTTTTGCATGTACCCATATAGCATTTAAAGGCCTGTGCAGGACAGACTTCCGTTATTAATGCGGTGCCGTTAGGCACTTGTAGGAAGTGCTTAAATACATGTGCCGTTGAGTTATGTGAAAGCTGTGTTCCAGATGCTTGATACACGGGGTGGAAACACATCAGGTGCCATGTGCAAGGCAGATGTGAAAATATGCGAGAGTGAATTTATATAAAGCTCACGCCTTTGTGGCAGGAAACCCCTGCGGACCGCGTCGCTGTTTTTCTCGCCTCGTATGGAGGCCGCTAAACCTGTCCACCCCTCGTGCTCACTCTCCCATGGCTCGGCCAGTTGCCGACTTTGGATCCCACCTTTATGCTGCCCCTGCTCCGAGGCTTGTGCAGGTGGATACAGTGGTGTATGTGTCTGTTGGTTCTCTTTAGGATCCGAGAGAATATGTGCTATAGGACTTATAGGAGTTATAAGCCCCACTGAGGAATTAGCAGGTCCGGTTTGAGTTCTGCAGTCACAGAGGCTTCTGAATGAAATCAGTGTTCTTTCCACTTTACACCGGGAGGATTCTGATAGGAAGGTCCACTGTAGCGTCCACTGATGTACCACCACTGTATCATCCCTGACGTGCTTACAGCTCTTCTAAAGTGGACGTCTAGTGGTGAGGACGCTGCCTTTGGGGCCTGAAGGTTGCAGGTTCGAGTCCCTGGGCACCACTGAGGTTCCCTTGAGTAAGGTACCGTCCCACTACACTGCTCCCCGGGTGCTGTTGGTAGCTGCCCACGGGTCCACGTGTGCACGTGTGATGGGTTAAATGCAGAGGTCCTATTTCGTTGTGGCGCTTGAGTGTGTTCACAATGAAACACAGTCACTTTCCTTCCTTCCTGAGAATGTTTTCATAGTGTTTAAAGGTGAAGATCTCACTCTTGAAGTTGGGGTGCCACTGTAAGTTGTGCACAGGCGTATTTACAATGGTTAAATTTACATTTTGGCATCTTAAACGTTATGATGGACACGCTATATGCAGCCATTACAATGAAGTGTGATGTCTAGACCTAATGGTGTGTCTGTCCTTGTTTTATCCAGGCAGCAGAGAAACGGCCTTCACCTACGCCATCAGTGCTGCGGGCGTGGTGAACGCAGTCAGCCGCGCGTGCCGGGAGGGCGAGCTGTCCACCTGCGGCTGCAGCCGGGCCGCCCGGCCCAGGGATCTACCGCGGGACTGGCTGTGGGGCGGCTGCGGGGACAACGTCAACTACGGCTACCGTTTCGCCCGGGAGTTTGTGGACGCGCGAGAGCGGGAAAAGAACTACCCACGCGGCTCCATAGAGCATGCACGCACACTCATGAACCTGCAGAACAACGAAGCTGGGCGAATGGTGAGAGAACGAGCGCACACACACACACACACACGGGTGCAAGGAGAAAGGTTAAGGTTAAGAGATGACCTTCTTTGAGCCACAGAGAGATAACCAGCCCATTTCCTCGAGCCAAGAAAAGCAAAGTTCAAGTATTTGTATAAGCAAGTGTGTAGTTTAGCATCATTTCTAAGCCTCTTAATAGTGCTTTGGTTGTGTAGAGGGATGATCCTGGACTTTTCTGGGGTGTAGCTGAAGCTGAGGCAGCCCACATGTCTCCATTAGTCCAGGACAGTCACATCAACACTCTCTCTATGGAATGTGTGCACGTTTTGGGCTTTGTGTGTGTGTGTGTGTGTGTGTGTGTGTGTGTGTGTGTGTGTGTGTGTGAAAAGTGTCCTAATAGCCTGAGCCAGAGGGAGAAATAATTTACTGGAAGTGACCAAATGGCCTCTGCACTAGGCTAATGCCCTTGGAGTCTGGTCAGGGTCAGAAGGTCAAAGCACATTCCTTTACGGGTCCACGGCCTGGCTCTGGACTTTACCCGACTTCTAACGAGATGCGTCTCCCTCTTCTCTTAAATTCCGCCTCTCGGTTTAGCCATTAACTGAACGGGTGAATCTGAAAAAAGTGCGTTAAGCCGACGAATCGACTTCGTTTCTGTTGTTTTTTATACATTTAAACCTGAAACAGCAACACTGTTTGGTTTTTGCGTTAGTAATAATTGTGCTGACGTGATATTTACGGTTTAATGATGTTAATGTATGAAATGTGCTCATTTTTTTTCTCCTTTTCTTTCTTTTTTTTTGCTTTCTGCACAAATTCTGTTACTTCGCCTTTTATTTTCTACTGTTTTTCAGATATTTAAGGTAACCTCACTGTCCTAACTGCGTATCTTACATGGCAGTGTCATAGTGGTAACGGACTGATAGCAGTAGTTATTGGGTAGTACAGTAGTTTGATGTGAATCAGTGTACAGACTCATTTCTTTACAATGGTGGTCAGTGCAACTCGCGGTCACAGTGCCTGCGGTGAAAGTATGGCCATTTTACATACTGTCCAAAAATGTCCATGTGTCCTCTGAATGATGACAATGATAAAATAGTGGGATCGTGTTTTCTTTGGCTGGTGCTTAACACTGCATGAAGGGCATGAAGGGCATTACCTTCCCTGATAAAAAAAAGTACCTTCAAAGCCAAAACCATACAAAAATGTCTATAGACACTATAGAAAGAGTACCTGTAACCGTTTTTATGTCAAAACTTTCTTTAATTGAGGTTTAAGAGGCATTAAATGCTGTCTGGTTCCCATCGCCACTGTTTTGAACACTTGTACACTTTACCGACTTGGCCAGAACTAAGCCTTTCACCCCAAACTGCTGTGAAAGACTTTCAGTATTCAAGATTTAATGATGGAGAAATTAAAAAAACGGTGGAATTCCCCAATAACGGAATAATACGTGGTAAGTTTAAGAGACGGAGGGAAAGTCCGCTCAGATGTGATGCTCAGTAGGCTTCACTCGAGTTCTTACACAGTGGAGAACTGACGGCTGTTTGCCCTTTGTTTGAACCAGGCTGTGGTTGTTGATTTCTTTGATCTGTTGCATGTTAGAGGAAGAAAAGTCCCTGAATCCCTTGCCCAGTCTCTTTTGTGTTCCTCTGTGTTGGGGCGCCTGGCCAGAGGCAACTGCAGCCTTTTGATGCTCTCAGGTGGGCGTGAAGTGCGAGGATGCCTTATCGTCTCACTTAGCCCCACTGCAGAATGTCAGCGGCTCCTGCCGCAGCTCCAGGCCAGGCAGGAATGTGCTCTGGGTCGTCCCGCGCTCGCCGGCAGGCCGCGCCCCAGTGGCCATCGGCGCAGTCCCCTGAGTGCTTTTCACGATGACACACGGCGTCATAAAAAACCCATTTGCCTGTTTATGTGGGTGCGGACTGTGGCAGAGCTCCGCTCTCCCTGTGTTTGCTTTTGGCCACATGAGCTTGTTTAAGGTGTTTACAGAGGAAAAGGCCTCTCCCCGGGTTACGGCGCTCCCTTGCGGCTCAGCTCCCCAGGTGAGGAGGTCAAGGCCTGGACGAACGGGAACCGGTTGTAAATAAGGGGAAACTGTGGCGTTAACTGTTAACGTAAAGGTCCAGCGTCAAGGCCTGTTCTGTTGGTGCTGGAGAAACTTGATTTTTTTTTTTTTTTGGGAAAAGTTGCAGCCTCTCTGTCTTTCTCCCTGTCTCTGTCCTGCTGAGGCTCTGAGAAGCGCATCTGTGGTTCCGCCGAGCGTCGGCTGACCTCTCTCCAACCCTCTGCTTTTCTTTCCCCCTGAAGAGTTATTGGCTGCCGGTTCGACGGAGAGGAGCTTTTATTGTCTTTTTCGGTCGTCTGCCCTTGCCCTCAGTGGCGGAAGAGGGTGACCCTGGGGCGGGCGTGGAGAGGGCGTGGTGCGGCACCGTTTCATGCGGCCGTTGCCCGGGGCGACCCCTTTCGCTCTTTGCTGGCGGCTCTTTTTTTTTGCTCGGCTTGTTTGCCGGAGATTTGTCTTGCGTGGAGAGGCTTAGTGCTGCCAGGCTTTTGTGCAGGTGACAGAAGCGTATCGGGGGGGATAGATGTAGCCTCCCTAATGCCTCTCAGCTCACAGTGTCGGGGTGGGGGTCAGGGGGTGCTTTGGTGAGGGATAGTATGTGTAGATAGTGTGCGGTTACGGCTCCGTGGGTCACAAAAGCCGCTGGCGAAGGACTAGGCCACTGCCACACAAATCAAGTGGAGCAGAGCTGTTTGACACTGACTCCAAAACACACATGCGCACACACACACACACACACACACACACACACATACTGAGCAAACATCCTTATTTTTATACCTTTATAGTTTTGTAGCACACATGCTTGATTCCACTGAGTCCGTATTTGTTTTCGCAAGTGAAGATAAGTCCAAACAGCACATTTCTGCTTGTTTTTCTGCACTAATTTTAATTTAACATTAAAAAAACAATTAAAAAATGCAAAAAAAAAGTCTTTTTTTTTTTTTTTTTTACAAAATTTGAAAACAATCACTGACATTTAAAAATGTAGAATTTCACAGTGAATGCAGCAGAAGAAATCGTTCTAAATTTACTTAAAAAAAAAATTCTAATTTTACATTAACCTCCATTATACGCAAAGAAGGTTTTGCGCCCGTCTTGTAAAGTTGCTGTTTTTTTGTGTGACGGCAACAAAATGTGACCTGCGCAAATGTTATGGCACTTTTCATATCTGATATTTTTTCCCCCACTATGTCAAAGCAAATCAATAGAAATTGTGCAGTAAAATCAGCAGCAAAACACCAAATTTCACCTATAAAAACGACCACAGTACTGTTTGATCCTTGTTGCACAGTTGCTGCCTTTAGGGGGGAAATGTAAATGGGGTACGATCATAAACAGAATTTACGTTATTGGTATATAAATATTATTTCTACATGAATGAAACATCTTATATCACCACTGTTTGGTCATTTAGGTTTCCCACTTTGAGCTGTGTCCTTATGTCGTTCACGTGGAATTAATGTACACTTCACATCATAAAGTCAAAATCTGATCAAATCTTATGATACAGTACCGTAAATGTTATTACCATTATAAAAAGTTGGCAGCTGTGCAGAGTTTATGCTCAAAACTCTTAGCATTTTTTGGAAAATACATTCTGAACCACTGTACTGTGCAAAAGTCTTAGACCCCTGAGAAAAGGCTTATTAAAAGCTGTATATTGGGCAGTGAGTGTTTGTTTTCTCCAAAAACACTAATATTAGGATAAACACTAATAACAGTATAACAAACAGTGTTTTTATGTATTAGTGTGTTGGTTTGACCATTCCCAGAGCTCTCTCCTAGTGGACACCCAGTATAACCAGTTCAGATCGCTGCTTTGGGCTCAATCAGTCCTTCATTAGATGCAATCAGGTGATGGTGGAGCTTCGCACACGTCCCTGCAGTGACTGGAAGCCTGGAGGAGAAATCTGGAGCCAATCCTGTGTTTTCTAAGCAGCTCACACACCATCAGCTACTGATTACACACAAATCCTCGTTCTCTTCACTGCTGCACTGTTCGTTTACATTGATTCTACTTTTTACTTGCTGCAGAAAGCGACTCGCTGCTCTGATAAACGGCTTTAAGCTATTAACATAGGGGGCTAAGACTTTTGCACAGTGCTGAATAAGGTAGGTACATGTGACAGAATTGTATAAAACTGTATTGTGCAGTTTCTATTGGTCCATGCATCGTGTCATATTCACACTATGTAAAACGGCAGGCGGCGGTTTCCGCACAGTGCAGAAAACGATCGTTTTGACACGGCCTTGTACCGAATTGGACCCCGGGAGTGAGGAAACGCGAGGAGCTGTGAGCCGTGGCGTTTGGTCAGAGGAGGGAAGGACTGGGGTCTGTTTATTTGAGCTCCACTTTCCCGGGCTGCTCTTATCTGCGCACCTTTAGGGCCGTTTGTTTACCCCTGCCGGTCCCCCACCCCAGCCGGCCCCAGCCCTGTCTGAGCACGCTCCATTGTGCCAGTGCCCAAGACCGTGTCCTTTCTCTGCACCAGTGAGCCTGACTGTCTGTCACACCATGAGAGTGGGGGTGGGTGGGTGGGTTGGTTGGGGGGGGGTCAGAAAGAAAGAATGAACTGAGAGAATGTACCATTTTCACACATTTTCAGTCATTTTGGATGGAATGCGTCTGAGGTGGCGGGTGGTGGGGTTATGTACAGGTATGTGTGCGTGACTGTGGCAGGTGGGTAGGCTGGTATGCAGGTAAGACCGTGTTTTGACAGAGAATGTATCATAAAGTTTAAAAACTCAGTCTTCACTCTCTTTCTTCAGCCAGGTAAGAAGGAGGGGCATCAGCAGCTGTCAGTCGGGGGGGGGGGGGGGGGGGGTTGCAGCACCTCTGTAAAAGGCGCCTGTTAAACCACCGTCTCGCATGAGGTGTTAAAGGGAGGTGCTAGGCCAGAGGCCCTAGTGAAGAAAGAGACTGGAAATGATTGAAAGACAGAGAGAGAGAGAGAGAGAGAGAGAGAGAGAGATCCCTTTGATATTCCAATGTTCAGGACACTGCAGTCACAAAGACACAGTGAATGAAAACAATGTTCCCCCGAAAGGTC
This sequence comes from Arnoldichthys spilopterus, assembly GCA_037974385.1. Lineage (NCBI taxonomy): Eukaryota > Metazoa > Chordata > Actinopteri > Characiformes > Lepidarchidae > Arnoldichthys > Arnoldichthys spilopterus. The sequence continues at coordinate 31,303,795 of JBBPDA010000126.1, read as the reverse complement.
GTAATGGAGTACACACACGGAACAGGGCAGGCCGTACCTCAGTTAGCGTTAAGCATGTGCTCTGTGTATGTGTGTTGAAGGGCGGATGGGTTTTACGCGCGGAAAACAGACGAACCTTTGTTCGACAGGTGTGCGTGTGATTGATGTATCCTGACACTCTGATCCAGAGCATGTGAGCGGGATTTAAACATCAAAAACGTGTTTTTGCCTCGTCACACCTCACCATACCAAGGTTAGCAGGAAAAGACTTTGATTCAGCCACCTGCTTCTGGCGCCGATTACAGTTAGAACAACGAGAAAAAAAAACCCAACATGATTATTAGCCGTTATTATGTCCGTGCACCGCTGCTTTAAATGCCTCTATTTATTCAGCTGTGAATATAATCAGCAGGAAGTTCATGCTTGGCGCACGTGGGGCTCACTGTGTGTTCTAGAAAAGAATGACTATTGATCTCATTGTTCTACAAATGCCCTCATTGCCACCCTCTGTTTGTTAAAAGACAGTAAACTCCAAAGGCCCCTAGAGGGTCTAGGTTCAGAACTGCTGTGCCATACGCAGATCCGGTGTAGTGAACCATTGTGGCCTCTAGAGGGCAGCGTCGTTGTAGAAAAAACTCATTGGGTTCCTCTGGACTTATTTGCTTGTTTTTGTTCTCTCTAACTTTGATTCTCTCTTGGATATAGTCTGTACTCTTAGATTACAGAACAGCTGCTGGCGTCATTACAAACAGAGCACAATTAGTCCTGTTTATTACGAATTAAATATTTTTTAAAAATTATCATTTTTGATAAGTTTTAATTGTGGGTCACTGGTTCTAAAAATATTGTGATGTGAAAATGGTGCATCATTATTTATATATATATATATATATATATATGCATGCATGTGTGTGTGTGTGTATGTGTATGTATATATATATGAACTGATTGAATGGTACGATGTAAAGTTGACAGTGTTTACATGACATTTACTCTTTTATTAAAATAAGCAAATAAACAAACACAAGGCAAATATCCCATACTATGAGCCATTTATGATTCCACATAAGATATATACAGTTATATATCTTGACATTAGTGCTTATTTGAAATATTATATATTATACATCATTTTATATTATATATTATATAATGTATTTTATATATATATATATATATATATATATGTATATGTGTATGTGTGTGTGTATGTATGTATGTGTATATAAATATATATATATATACTGTATATATATTATGTGGCATCATAAATGGTTATATTATATATATATATAATGGGATATTTGTGTTTGTTTATTTGCTTATTTTAATAAAAGAGTAAATGTCATGTAAACACTGTCAACTTTACATCGCACCATTCAATCAGGAGTGCTTGGGGTTAATAAGCTGCAGGTCATTTATACTTGACCACACTTTCAGACTGCGACAGGTGAGTGCACACATTGAGACTGATTCTGATTGAGAATCTGAAGTCTGTTCAGACTTTTAGAGTGAGATACAACACAAGGCAGCCAATCAGGCGGTTCAGTCTTAAAGGTACAGTAACAACAAAAAATCTAATGTTTGTCTAATATTTATGTGTGTGTGGGGTGGGGGGGTGGGGGCATGAACCTGGAGTGCCGGATTCTCGCACAGTTTGGTGATTCCACTGATCTCATATTGCAAGCTGCTAATAAGTTGAATCAGGTCTGTTTCACCAAACTGATCAGGAATCCAGGAGTTCCCTCCCCCTTTAAGGGGTAAGGAGAGTTTATTGGAAAAATGGGTCTACAGAGCAACCCAGCATCATGAGGAAAAATGAAGCGGGAATGAAAAAACATGGAGTATGTGCTCTTTAATCGATCTAACAGCACGTCTCCTCATTTTCTGTGTGTTCCCTCAGGCGGTGTACAACCAGGCCAACGTGGCGTGCAAGTGCCACGGCGTGTCGGGCTCCTGCAGCCTGAAAACCTGCTGGCTGCAGCTGGCCGACTTCCGGCGCGTGGGCGAGTTCCTCAAGGAGAAGTACGACAGCGCCGCCGCCATGCGCATCGGCCGCCGCGGCAAGCTGGAGCAGGTCAACAACCGCTTCAACCCTCCCACGGCCGAGGACCTGGTATACATCGACCCGAGCCCGGACTACTGCCTGCGCAACGAGAGCACGGGTTCGCTGGGCACTCAGGGCCGCCTCTGCAACAAGACCTCGGAGGGCATGGACGGCTGCGAGCTGATGTGCTGCGGCCGCGGCTACGACCAGTTCAAGACCTACAAGCACGAGCGCTGCCACTGCAAGTTCCACTGGTGCTGCTACGTCAAGTGCAAGCGCTGCACGTCACTGGTCGACCAGTTCGTCTGCAAGTAGCCCCAGAGCCCCCTGGGCCCAAGGGACGGCACTACACGAGGGATTTGGGGTGGGGAGGGAGGAGGGGCAGGACCTTCTTGGGGCTCAGACGAACAGGACTGAGCAAATTGTACGTAAGACAGTGCTAATAAATATAAAGAAATGTTTTTAAAGTACGTAATTAAGTGTGAGCGTGTGGCGAATGGTAATTTAATGAAGTTCAACCGAGAACCGATACAAGCCAAACTCCTGGAGAAGTGGTCAGAGTGTTCGCCTCGCAGACGTGACGCTTCGTCTGTCCTCCTTCCCTCAACAGCCGACGGGGCGAGCGGTTCCGGCGCGATCCGTGGCATCTGCTCTTGACGACTCTTGAGAAACGGGAGATGACCTTTTGAACTCATTGCGCGTGCTGCCCTGTCTGCTCCCCTCCTACAGACTCTCTCTCTCTCTGCCTCACCCGCTAGAGCTCTTAAAGTCAGCGCGTCGGACAGTGACCTCATACAAGTGCGGTGGAATTTGGAACTATGGGGCGTCGGGTGATGTCACGTCGACCGGTGAAATCTGTGTTGCTGTTGGTCCAAACCGCTGCCGCCCAGAGCCGCGGAGATGGCAATGATGGAGCAAAAGTGGCGAGGTCAAAAGAACGAATCCTGCCATGTGTCCAAGTTTCTCCCAACGCGTAACAAACACCTGGTCTACTCCTAATGACCCAGAACAGCCACCGGCCTTGCAGGGTGGACACGGAGAAGCTTTTAGCTCGGCTCACCGTTCGTAGCGGGACGGAGCTCTCTGTGTGTGTCAGGGTCGTCTCGAGGAACTCCCATCTCGTCCTGGGCCGACGTCCAACGAATGTCGTGTTGCTAACTGCGACGGCTCAATACGCTGAGCTTCACAGAAACGAATGTGAGTCTTGTACCTTTGAAAAGAGGGGAAAAGAGAGAAGAGGCTCCATGATAAGGACTGCAAAGTGCTGTTGTCGTTCAACAATAGTGGTTCAGATTATATTTTATTAATTCCTTTTCATTCTCTATATCATATGTATTGTCCTGAATATTATTTTTTGATACAGAGGCTTCTACTGTCTATGTTCGCAGAAGCGCTATTACTTGCCACTGGATGGAATGGGTTCAGGTCCAAACTCTCTCATTGTCAAAGCCAAGTGTGGAAACGGCGAATTGCGAGAAAAAAACAAACGCGTGTAAATAATGGTCAGTTTATGCAAATTACACTCCGATTTCCATTCCTCTACATGTTAATCCAATTGTTTTGCTGCCTATGACCATATGCTTGTTGTGTATATGTAATTGCCCCCATCATTGAACCCAGTAACATTAAAAATATTAATAGTGATGATTATTAAATATGTGCCATATTAAGTCAGTTTTACATGCCGTATTTGTTGTCGCATTGTCTCTATTTGAGGCCATAGACTCACTGACAAAAGCACAGTTATGTGCGAGTTCCCCAGCCCCCCCGTCGTGGAGGCCCCCCCTGCCATGTACGTTGTAGTGCTTTTCCTGCTCGAACACAGTGAGGAAAGACTTCATGTGTGTTGGGAGCTGGGGGCCCTCAGCAACAGGGCTGGGAAATGCAGTTCTACATCATTTGTGTTGCTACATGTATTACACAATTAACTACAGCTTTATACACATAAATGTACTCCATCAGCATGTGCTTGATTTGTCAATATACTGGACTGAGGCTTCAACTGTAACTTTTTAATATATTGCTCATGTATTTCTGCTTACACACCATTACTCTTACTCTACTCTGAGGAACATTGTCACTTGTGGTGATGTCAGCACGTCAAATCCATACACAATTGACGTGAACCCCCACGGCTACAAAAGCCCCTTGATGGCAGTGACGAAAAGGTGATGGTGAGTATGGTCAGGAAGGATAAAAGGTGCTCACAGGTTAAAAAAAAATACATTTAAGGGCGTAGATCATGTCATTTCCTGACTTTTTTTCAACAAATTTCCTGCGGGAAGTGTAAAAAGGTATTGTGCATTCTGAAGTCCACGTATAGTCTAAGCTTAAAAAGCAGTGACGTCACAAAAACAAGTCCATTTAGATGCATAGCCATGCGTTCGGCAGTTCGCCTCCACCCATTCGCACTGACGTTAGGAGTGTCTCAGCACAGACTGCTTTTGGTCACAGTAAAGGGCAGCCAATCAGGGCAGAGGTCATTTACATATTCTTGCTATCTAAAAAAAAAAAAAAAAAACGAAGCAACTCCAAAATCAACTTTACAGGACAAGGCCAGAATGTTCCTAATTTTGAATGGAAGGTAATGGAAGAACAAGTGATTCTGGTGCATTTCTATTGGTTTGTTCATGGTTAAAGTTTCACACAATGTAAAGTTCAGCTGCTGTGTTGATGTAGAAAAATAAAAAAGAAGGAAAATGGCGATGCGTGGTTTTCTCTGGACAGCGTCCATATATTTTAAAACGAACAAAAGCAACCTGTTTAATTGTAATAGTATGAAAATTGTCATGTTAAAATGAATTATGACTATTTTTAGTGCATAAGAACACAAACGTGGATAAAAATGAGTAATATAGGCCCTTTAATGATACAATTCTTGTCGAGGAGCTTGTTCCACAAGCTTTTAAAGATACCAATATGTAAACACACCTGAGCACCTGAGCTTGCAAAAAGAGCAATATGCTGCTTGCAAATCAGCGATAAAGAATGTGCCGGTTTGAGAATGTTGGAGGAGGCCAAGTCAGATGTAGAAACATTGCGTAACTTTGTGGATACATGTCCCCAAAAGAAAAACCTTCCTTTCGCATAGTCCCCACCCTTCCAGAAACCACACCCTTCTTATGTGCATATTTCAGATTCATTATTTAAACTGCCTGAACTGTTCACAGTTAACACCCTGCTCTTTGTTTACCACACCTGATCGGTTTCACTCCTGTCTCCCCACCATTTGGGCTTCTTCACATCTTAGATGTGCAGCACAACAAGCACAAAATTCCTTGTCCTGCAGAAAGGGCCTTAAAAAAAATCTGTGATGTTTCAGTGATGGTAAAAAAAAAAAACGAAATCATGTATAATTGACCGTTCGAGTTTAATGCAATATGTAGATGTTGTTAAAGATTTAAAACATCTTTAACGCACACATCGCTCCTTGGTCTATATAATAAAATGATTTTTCAAAAAATGAGTTGTTTTTGTGATGTCATAAAAACCGGTACATTTAGACATATTTTAAATGAAAGTGTGGGCAGTTGTGGCCTAGTGGTTAGGACGTTGCCTTTAGGACCTGAAGGTTGCAGGTTCGAGTCCCTGGGCTCCACTGAGGTTTCCTTGAGTAAGGTACTGTCCCACTACACTGCTCCCCGGGTGCTGTTGGTAGCTGCCCACTGCTCCACGCATGCACGTGTGATGGGTTAAATGTAGAGGTCACATTTCGTTGTGGTGCTTGAGTGTGTTCACAATGACAAAGAGTCACTTTCACAATGTATGGATTTCTTAGTGTTGAAGAATAGCCTTTAGATTTCTCCAAAAACTGTTTTTCAATGTAAGAAAAGGCAACACAAGTGCCCAGCACAACACTGCAGTAAGTAGGTCAAGATTAGCTGGACCTTCTGCTGACTGAACCACCTAATGTGATCACTTTGCTGTAAGGAGACCTGGAGCCTCTTGGTAAGTTGCACAGCCCCTTTGAAGTTTAGAGCATGTGGAACCTGGGATATCCCTTACAGACCCATACAGGCGGGACTGAAATGATGATGAAGATGAAAGTGCCAGAAATAGAGAGCTGTGCCTGGTGCTGTCCACATGGTTGAAATACACTCCCCTCACTTTAGACGCCATAGCACACATGGTGACAAACTGCTCACGACTGTAGATTCTTTCACAAGCAGATGCGGCTCCTCTCACTTGGCGAAATGTCAATCATTGTGTGGAGGCTGTACTTTTGGTACTTTGGTAGTTTTGGTACATTTTGTGCAAAGAATAAATCCACTTATGTTCTAACAGACACTAACTAGATGCTTGTTTGTTGTTCAATTGCTAGATTTGAATGTTCAGTGTATTATGCTTTGAACTGGGTTGTCTGGGGTAATTTGGGGATCTTAGACAGATACTTTAGCCCATAAGATTCAGCCAGTTATATCCTGTACTAAGGGCACAGGACCTCTTCTGTTACTGGACGTTTTTACTTAAACTTGCTTGACTCCCAAACAATTGCATAAAATGCCTCAAAAAGAAACTTACTTTACAAGTTGTCATCACAATGTCAAGTGTAAAAGTGTTGTTTTTGCTCATAGTCAAGTTTATTCATAATCAAGTTAAATTATAACTCTATAAATAGTCTCTTTTGTATTGTGCTTGGACCTCTGTGAAATTCAGCTTGCCAACTGACCTGGAGCAACATATTGATGTTCCACAAATGAGCCATGACCACCAAACACCACAATGCCATTACTCATTCTGTCTTGAGGTCAGGAAGACAGAGAGGGGAGTTCAGCTTACCAGGTCAGAGGTTATGTCCCCTTTATTTAAGCATGCCCCACTAACTATCAGCATCTTGTAGAGTCAGAGTTATTGTGAATTCTAAAAGCATGTGAGGGGCCCAGTCATTTTCTTGAGTGGTCTGATGTTGTCAGTTCTGTGCCGTAAACCAGGAAGGCTGGAATGTTCTTCTATTATTGCCTTCAAATGTTATTTTTGTAAGAAGACATATTCCATATACTTTTATTAATGTTACATTTTAGCAAGTTAAACCAAAAAACATGTTTTATCAGTTTCTCCCACAATGTAGTCTTTTTCTCCTGCTGTTTTCCCATTTGAATATTTTCTCATACTTTGTCTCTTTCCCTTGCTGACAAACTAAACTTGTGCCAACAAACAAAATCAACACTTCAGCAAACAATCCCCTCCCACAAATGAAATCACAACCCCCCCACTCCCAGCCAGTTGACAACAGAAAATTGGGTGTGATTTCATAATTGCTATGTGTGAACACTACAATGACTAGTCACCGATTGATCATCAACTATTCACTGACTCTGACCAGATATCTAGCCTTCTAAATATCTGAACCAGTCCCGGACAAGCTACAGCCAATGAGAGTGCACGATACAAGTCATCAAAAAGAGGCAGAGGACATTTACCTCAGCTTAAAAAAACATGAACAACAACAGAATGTCCAAACTCCAACTCTCTCTATAGAAAAGACAATCCATACTGCTTGCATGTGCTGATCCATTCCTTCACCCATACGCCTTTTTCCTTTTGGGCAGTTTTCAGAACATATGATAAGCAAATAGTGCATGTGCATTTGTTTGGTGGGAGGGTCACATAATTTCTCATTTGACTTTTCAACGTTTTGTAGACCAGACAGACTCGTCTTGCTGAAGCATTGTGTAGCTGTTGTCACTCTGTTAACACTACAAAACTCTCTAACTTGTGATTAAGAGTCTTGAGGGTGTGTAATGTGAAAGGTAGAGCAATCTGACTATTTTCAAAATTGTGCACTGTGAACAAGGAATTAGCCACATTAGCTTTGTAGCTCCTGTGGAAAACTTACAAAGCTTTAGAAACTAATTACTTTCAGGATAGGAAAAAAATGTGTACATTTTTGTAGACCAAACTATTGTAAAAAAACTTATAGGTTTACATTAGTGGTTGACTTTTTGACCTCTCTCCTTCTAAAAAACATCAGCCTACTAAAGGCATTTCATGTTAAGTCTCATCATAGAGACAGCAGAGATGGTGATTAGAAGCTAATCTAAACACACAGGTCTTCATCTTTGTTTAAATGCTGTTTATCTTCAGTAGTGATGGAACAGTGGTGCCCCGTTTTTCTGAGAATGCTGCATTTACAGACTGTGCTGTGCACTGATAAACACTTCCTCAACTCAGGGAAGGGTTTTATGATCCTTGGGGAGAGTAAGGGTCCTCCTGTGCCATCATTCTGTCATCCTGATTACACAGTCCTGGACTCCTGAATGTTCTCTGACACTAAACTTTAATGTCTTTAGTGACAGACATGAGCAAATGGTCCAGTGAGTGCTTGTGCTGCAGATAATAATATATAATATATAATTTCAGCTACTATTTTTTACTTTATCTGCTTGCATTTATCTAAAATTCCTTGCTCTGCGCTCTGTTTCAGACATTCCTGGTCAAATAGTTAGTCAATGTTTCAATTTATTCCAAAAGTGTTCAGTTGGATAGAGGTCCTGGCTCTGTACAGGTCACTGGAGCTTTTCCACAATCAAATCTTTCAAGCCATATCTATTTGGACCCCACCTTACACTTTCATGTTATGTTGGAACAGGACAGTGCCTTTATCAAACTGCTATCACAAAGTTGGAACTTATACAACCCCAACAACAAAAAAGTTGAGATGCTGTGTAAAATGTAACTCAAAAACAGAATGCAATAGTTTGCAAACATCATAAAGCAATATTTCATTTACAGTAGAACACAGAGAACTTAGCACATTTTTAAAATATTAGCTCATCTGGTTAAAGAATTGACTGTTAAAGACATGTTTACCCTTGTGTAGCATCCCCAGTTCTTTGAACAACAATCAATGTCTGGGAACTGAGGAGAGCAGTTGCTGGAATTTTGGGAGAGCAATGTTGTCCCATTGTTTTCTGATATAGGACTGTTTAACAGTCCTAATTCTTTTTTTTTTATTATTAATTTGGTTTTTAATTAGTGAAAGATCTGGGCTGCAGGCCATTTCAGCATCTTGGCTTCTACTATTCACCTTTATTGTGAATAGATGCAGAATGCGGTTTAGCATTGTCTTGCTAAAATATGCAAGGCCTTCCCTGAAAAAGGTCATTTTGATGGAAGCATATGTTGCTCTAAAACCTGTATATACCTTTTAGCACTGATGATGCTTTTCTAGATGTGCAACCTGCCAATTTCATAGTCACTAATGCACCCCCATACCATCAGAGATTTAGGCTTTTGAACTAAGCGTTGATAACAAGCCGGATGGTCTCTCTTATCCTTAGTCCAGTCTTTTTCAAAAAGAATTTCTGGTTTGGATTCATCTGATGACAGAACAGTTTTCCACTTTGCCTCAGTCCATTTTAAATTCGTTTTGGCCAAGACAAAATGACAGCATTTCTGGATCATGTTCACACATGGCTTCTTCTTTGCATGATAGAGCTTTAATTTGCATTTGTGAATAGCACTGCGAACTGTGTGCACAGACAATGACAGAATAATGCTGAAGATCACAGGCATCCAATATTGATTTTGACCTTGTCCCTTGTGACATGGAAATTTCCAGATTCTCAGAATCGTGATATTATGTACTGTAGATGATGAGATATTCTCAGTTTTGCACTGAGAAACATTATTCTAAAATTTTTTCACAATATGTAGACATAGTTTTTTGCAGCTTGGTGAACTTTTGCCCATCTTTACTTCTTATTGACTCTACCTCTCTAAGATGCTCTTTTTAAACTCAGTCATGTTACTGACCTTTTGCCAGTTAACCTAATAAGTTGCAAAATGTTCCTCCAGCTGTTTCTTTTTACTACTACTTACTTTTCTACCCTACTTTTTGAGATGTGTTGGTGCCACCAAATTCAAAATTAGCTAAAATTTTTAATGTAATAGTAACACGTCTCACTTTCAACATTTGCTATGTTTCTATGTTCTGTTGTTTATGATTACTGCAAATCATTGTATTCTAATTTTATTTACATTTGTAAATTAAAAACTGCACTGATCTATCTTTTTTCCGGTAATATGGCGGCGCGGCAGCAGCACGCAGCGGCCTCTCCGGACCAAAATGGTGCTAGTTTGTACTATTTTGTGTCTCAGTGCGACC
>JBBPDA010000126.1:31194847-31206332 GCA_037974385.1 Arnoldichthys spilopterus | reverse complement strand
TTTCTGGTTCCAGCACATCAACTTTGTGGGCTGGCTGTTCCCTTGTTTCCAAAGAGTTCCCCCCCCCCCCCGCCCAAGAGGTGCCACTGCAATGAAATAACTAGATTATAATTGCTTATCAGAGGTCCTCAGTGGTCCTAATGTTATGGCTGATTTGGTGTATTTATGTAAGTGTAAAATATCGCACTGACCGAATAAGATCTCCAATATCGTGTTTATTTATTTATTTATTTATTTATTTATTTATTTATTTATTTATTTATTTATTTATCAAGATTTTTACGGGTTTTTTTTTTAAAAGTTAGGTATGATTCTCCATCTCCCGCAAATGAGCATTTTGGAGGTACAACGCTGGTCTTACCTCCTGAGCAGCAGTTTGGGGTGGTTCTTGCTCTCCAGGTTCTTGTCTATGAGGTCGGACAGCAGGTGCTTGAGCACATCGGTGGCGTACTCCAGCTTGCTCTGCAGCACGGTCATGATGAGGGAGGCCACGTTGCCGCGGTCCCTCATGGAAAAGCCGCGCTGAGACTCTAGCGTGCGGATGAAGGACAGCAGGAACACCTTGTTGTTGATCAGCTGGCCGAAGAGCTTCAGACCCTTCTCTACTTGCTCCTGCCTGTAGCCCGGGACCTGCAAAAGAGTGTGGGTGCAAAGGTACTGTGTTGTGTAACATGTGGAAGAAGTGAGTGATACATTTTTAAAGAAGTTCAAGGAAAACTACAGAGAGGAACATCTCAGGCCCTTCCTCAATATCGGAGAAATGCTCAGAGCACAGTCAGTTAGCGAGATAACGTCACACAGAAGATCGTCCAATAGTAATGTCGCTCAGCTGTTTTCTCATTGGACGGGCCTGACTTCTAAGAAATCTTGCTTTGGAAAATACTCCCTGTTGTAAAAGCAGGAATTATTAATTAGCTACCAACAGCACCCAGGGAGCAGTGTAGTGGGACGGTACCTTACTCAAGGGAACCTCAGTGGTGCCCAGGGACTCGAACCTGCGACCTTCAGGTCCCAAAGGGAATGTCCTCACCACTAGGCCATTCATAGGTTTTGTGTGAGACCTGGACTTGAGTAGATTTGTTGTTGTTTTTTACGAGTAAGTCACTTCGGATGAAGGCATTTACAAAAACAGTGCCGTGAAAAATTATTTGCCCCGTCCTGAGTTCCTCTATTTTTTATTTCTTTTGCCACACTTAACTGTTTTTGGGATTAAATCGTCACAGAAATTTGCTAAAAAGCAAAAGAAATGCAATGCACACTGTTTTGATGATCTATCAAAGGTCAAAAACTCCTGCAACACCTGTGTGAAAAAGTAATTCCCCCCTAAAGTTTGGTCGTACGATATTTAGTGGCAACAACTGCGATCCAGCGCTCTCGGTAAACGGGGACCACTCTTTGGCGTTGCCGTGGAGACATTTTGGCCCAATCTTCTCTACAGAACTGTATGAATCAGTCACACTGGAGGGTCGTTCAGTAGAAAATAACACATACCCAGCAATAAAAGGCAGCCGTGGCCTAAAGGTCAGAGAAGAGGGCTTGTGATTGGAGAGTCACTGGTCCAATCCCTGGCCCAGCAGGGAAAATGTAGAAAGGGGTGAGTGAGGAAGCAGCACCTTCCCCTTACACATCCCGGCGGAAGTGCCCTTGGGCAAGACACCTAACCCCTTAGCTGCTGTAGGTGTGCAGCCCACTGCTCCTGTGCATGGTGTATGTACGCTGATCGTGACGGATGGGCTCACTGTTCACAGTGTGTGTGAGTGACACATAACAGTAAAACAATCATGAATTAAATATTAAATTAAGCTCAGCAGAGGGATTTCTGTCTCGTGCATTGTTTTGTGTACAAACGAAAACGCCTTAAAATCCTAAACCTAAAAAACATGAGCTAATTTCTGGGCTGCGATGCAGACAGCTGATGAATAATCTGCCGCCTGTTCCATCAATAACCATTACAAAGCTGTCAGTATCCAGAGCTAAGCTGAGTGCCACCTTCACTGCATGTGAATTCACTGTACGGGGGTGAGGGTGGGGGGTGGGGGGGGGGTGTTTATTCCAATTAAGGCTTAATTAAGGCAGCTTATTAAAACCAGAGCTCATCAGACACAGGGATCTAAGCTTTGGCTTTTAGGATGAGTCTCCCTGTCTGGAGAGATTGGATTAGGAATGTCCATCACTGTCATAATGTGGCATAAACAACCGGTGCTGCGCTGCAGAACTGGCTTTCAATTTTCCTCCCCGTGCTCGGAAAACAGTTGTGTCGTGTCATTACTGCGGTTAACGAGTGAGCGATTGTGAACCGCGAGAGCAGCTCATTATATCGCGGGACACAGAAGGCAACGCAGTACGAGCGAGAGAGGAAGCGAGGGACTGCTTAAACGCAATCTCTCCACCAGTGTAACACATCCGGTCCGTCCGCCGGGCCTCCGCACACGCGGGGCCCATAGGTGGCGCTGTTCGGAGTGAATTCTGAGCTCCGAGCAGGTAAACCAGGCCAGCCCCGCTAGCGAGGGACTTGCATTAATGCACAGCGAAGAGGGAGCGCGAGCTAGCGCAGCCGGTTAGCATTGCATGAATAATGCTAATGCACTTCCTGACGACTGTTTCGCACCAGCTATCAGTCACTCTCCGCGCCCTCATTAGCGTTTCTGGGTCAGTGAAGCGTGTGCTAACCTCCAAGTCTCTCAGCACAGGGTGCTCTTCGATACCAGGGAAGAGCACACGCATGGTGTAGGTCCTGTAGTCCAGGAAAGGGATGCCCGCTCCGTCCAGGTCACTGGTCAGCTCGTTAATGTCCGTCTGCAGCTCGGCAAAGGCTGCGGGGGGGGAGAAAGAGGGTGAGATCAGATGGGCCTCGGTTATCGCAAATAACGAAAAGCCTCGATTAGCCTGGAGCTGTTCGCGCAAAGGGGTCGATAGGAAAGCAACCGTGCTTCTGTTACAGGACACTGTACTTCGATTAGCGCAGCCGAGCGCGTTCCCGCTGCTGGACACAGCTCTGCGCGACTCAAGGCAGGAGGCATCGGGCCAAATTTGCTGTTACGAACGCTACGGTGAGTCTAATGCATTTGGCCACTTTTCCCTGATGTAAAGAACCTGCTAAAAGAACTGCAGAGCTTCCTGTAAGCAGCAGTTTACTTCGGGCGCCCGAGGGACCAATAGACGGGCGCACGAGAGGCAAAAGCAATCGGGCAGTTCGTTTGCCGATAGCGCATACGCTGCAAATCTGATAACGACTCTCATTATCCGAGTCGAAGCCAACTCTTCACAGTCTTGCGGTGTCCTCGCAGCATGCGCCCCGACCAGCCATAACATTAACACCACCGAAAGGTAAGGTGGACAGTCGGCTCTTGAGGTTGATGACAAAGAAACAAAGTTTCACCGCTTACCTTCCTTGCACTCCAGCGCCACTCTGGACTCTAGGTTGTCCATCTGCATCTGCAGGCGCTTGAGGGTCAGGTCGCTCTCGCGGGACTTGCGCTTGTAGGCGATGAGGACGACGACGATGAAGAGGATGAGGAGGCCTCCGGCGCCGGCGATGCTGATGATGGCCGTGCTGCTGAGCGGGCTGTCCGAGGTGATGTGGACCACGCCCGGGGAAAACTCGATCCCACCAACGCGAGCCTGACCAACACACACAGCATAAGGTCATTTCGACACAGGCTCAGCTGACCTCTATGCTCAGTCCTGGAGGTCCAGCATGGTCGGATGCGTTTCCATGCTCAAACACACCTGGTTCAAGTCACCTGTTCGTTTCCAGGTTTAATGAGTGTGTTTGAGGAGGAGAACTATTCTGATGCTCTAGACGACTGAGTCAGAGCGTCTCCAGAACGGCAGATCTGGTGGAGTGTTCCAGGTGTGCAGTAGCCAGTACCTACCAAAAGTGACCCAAGGAAGGACAACTGGAGAACCGGTGACTGGTTCCTGGGCGCCCGAGGCTCACTGATACATGTGGGGCACAAATTCTAGCAAGACAGGTCCCTCTTTAGAGCTACTGTTGCGCAAAAACTGAATGCTGACTCTGGCTGATTGGTGCCTTCTCGCAGGGGTTTGGACACGTTAGCATTAGTTTGGGTTTTTCGGGCTTTTCTGCACGTAGCTCGGGATAGTGAACGTAATGGATCTTCTCTAGACAAATTTAGCTCAGAAGGCGTAAGACTCAAACGGTGCCACGGCCTAACGCTGCGAGCCTGCAGACGCAGCAGGAAGCCGTGGTTCGTGCCTTCTTAAGGCGTCCCAAACACAAAGGCGTTCTTAAATATGGAGCGCGAGGTGCCTGTCTGGGCGGAAAGCTGGCACTCTACCGCGTGATATTAAAGCAAACAGAGACGGCAGCAGACGGACCCACAATGCCTGCTGTGTTTGTGTGTTTGTGACGGTAAACGGATCTGCAGCTCTGTCTGCCGCTCGTCTGTCAGTAGGCCAGGTGGCGTCGGCCCAGCGCTCCCACTCGAATCGCAAATGGAGCCTCTATTAGGTTTTGCCCAGCTCTAATATGTCTTACAGAGATGCTATTTGTCGTCCCTCCGTCTGCCTCCAAGGCTGGACAATAACCACACATGCACAACGGCACACTGGACCCCTGAAGAGCGGCGATTCTGTGGACCCGATTGTCCACAATGCAGCGCTCACTCACCAGGACCTTGTGGCGTCCAGTCAGAGTGGGCGATTCGCACAGCAGCTGGGTGTCAGATACGGTTAGCGTGCAGGGCTTTTCACCGATCAGGACTGTGTAGTTCAGCTTCCCGTTGCCTCCAGGGGTAGGGGGGAGGAAGTTCCTGCCCTGAAACAGTGAAGAAGTGCATATTAGACACGCGGCACCTTCTGAAACCGGGAGCGAACAGGTTCTTCAGGGAACGCAAGAAAAGTGGCGATTTGTCGTTGGGAACACAACCCATCCACATGTGTTCAGTGCATGACAGTTCCTTGCTCAAGCACCTGGGTACCTGGGCCTTGAACCTGCAACCCTCTGACCACATGGGCAAGTTCCTCACCACTTGGGACCACTGCCCAACTAATTAACAAGGCTGGATTATCTTGCACAGTGAGACAAATGGCATGCTTAAGATGTGGCTGCTCTAAAGGCCTCACGTTTTTTGAGGGTTTTTTTTTTTTGCAAAAAAAATCACAATTAAAATGTAGCCGTGAAAAACATCACCTGTAATAACAAGAACAATAAAAACGACATAAAATGTAGAAAAAACTATTTACAGTAGGTCTTCTTTTATAAAGGGATTACGAATGCTTTAAAATCTGCTAATGTCATTTATTATGTTATAAATACATTATTAATCATTAATAAGCAGTTATAACACATCAATAACAACAGTGAGATGTTATATATGATGGAAAGGAATATGAGATGAAGCAGACAGGTCTAATGCTGACGAAGGGAGATCAGACAGTAAGGTCAGATGTACAGGGGAATGTGAGCAGGCGGCGATCACTGTTGCCTGGTTTATTCATGTGTTATAAAGTGTAATAACGGCAACAAATACATTTTAAAGCGCTTTAGTCTTAATGAACAACTTTGCTTTGGGAGAGATGCTCTAGAAGTGCAAACTGCAGGAGACAGTGCTGTCGTTGAGTAATGAACACAACCACCGCTGAGCTAATTTAGGAGCACAACAACAGCAAAACCCATGGGACATGAAATAACTAGCAGACCCCAGTTTCTGACAAAATACGTACTGTAATAGTAAAAAAAAAAAAAAGCCAGAGTGAAACTATGACTATGAAAACTAACAGGAATTGGAAAAAATAAAATAAAAAAATTACATTGAAATAAAAAATCAAATGCACATATAAAATTAATAAAAAGATCAAATATTTGGAAATAACATTAATAAAAAAAATGTCACTGTTAATTGATTTTGGTGATTTATCCACCTGGTTCTCCTGTCCAGGCAGCCTGAACTGAGTTAGAAGTTGGTAAATAATTGAACACTGGTCAGTGTAAGAGGCTATAATCACAGGACCTGTTGTGGCAGGTGCACTTGTCTGGGAACCAGGGAAAAGGGGGGTCCCTCGCCTACCTGTGCTGTTTCCACAGCTCACAGGTGGAATCGAGCGAATGAGAGCACAGCAGACGGCCACATGAGAACTACTCGAGGCCTGTCTGCTGGATATATGAGAATAAGAAAACCCAAGTGCCTTTACCAAATTACCAGCTAACGTCCGATGTAGTCTAGGTGCCATGCCAGCCACACCTGCCACCAGGGACTCACCAAGGACAACCACGCTAATAAGGGCCCAGATGGTAATATAAGCACTGACTGCCATCGCCCACAGCCAACCCGACACTGCTGGGCCACGAGGCTCTCAACTGCCCCCTGCTGGCCCGCCCGGGCGCTAACCCTTACGTAATTATTTTGGGGAAATGGCTTTGGATAAAGTAATGAAATTAAATGTTTTTGAGTCTCCTTCAGTCCGTGATACATGTAGCGTCCCTAGTGAGTTGCGTATTGGCTACTGGCTCAAATACTGTATCTGAAAAAGGGGATTGGGTACAGACCCTAGACGTCCCTGATATGTAGGTTATGCTGAGGCCCATGTTCAACACCTCTAGTCCTGTTCACATGAAAAACATCTCCTCACATTAAAGATAAACTACCTTCAGTATAATGGGGGATCCAGGCTTGAGCTCCTGCACCCCGGATGGACTTAGAGGCTCAAACACCGGGTTGGGGTAGTACAGGAAGTTGATGTTCTTGAGGGCCAGCACGGCCTGCACGTTGTCCAGGATAAAGCCGAACTCATCCGGTCTCTCTATCACCTCTTCCCGGCTCAAACTGCCAGGCAAGGCCGGTGCTTGGCACAGCATGGTGGTGGCACTCAACACTTGGCAAGTCTGTGGAGGGGGATAGAAAGAAAACAGCGAATTACGCCGAGGTGCCAGCTTATTGAACTTTTTTAGGCAAACCCACCTCGCAGCTACGCTCAGCAGTCACGTTATCATGTACATTTAGACACGTCACAGTCATGGAATTTTGGCTGAGGATGAACTGCCATATGTGATTGTGATGTACCGTTATACAGTTTTGTGTTTATTGCATGCAATTAAGGAGCAAGCCTAACGTTTTTGGGCCTAGCTGCCAATATTTAGCATCTCCCAACTGACGACGGATACAGCTCCAGCTCAAATAAACAAACATTTCTCACTGTACAGCAGCAAAATGGTGCCGTACCCCACTGTAATTACTGGAAAACGTCAATACGCAAGCTACAAATCCTCTGACCTTGACCCGTGATCCCCTGATATCACTGCAAACACTACATTTCCCACAGTGCATCAGTGTGGCAACTGCATCAAACTGCATCATACTGCAATATGGTGAATTAAAGCTTAGTTTTCATGCCCCTGGACGGTATTTTCTCTCTCCTGGTTGTTTATTAAGCAGTATCAGGGAAGCAAGACGGTGGTAGCGGTGTAACTGTGTAGACCTCACAACACAATTTTGGGGCGAAATATATTAGAGATGAAAATAATGCAACAATGTTAATGGCAAATTTGTCAGATATTACTCTTATTATTATTACTACGTTCACATTTTGTGTAGATATTGCAATATCATGAGCATAAATTCGTATGGCTATGATAATCGTGAAAAACTTGATATCGTGACAGCCCTACTCTCATGACAGACGTAGTGGGGTTGAACCTGTTTACAGCTTACGTATGCAAATGTTTGCATATCTACATTCGACAGCAAGTCACCCAGGATCAGCCAGAGTAGTGCTAAAGCTTACTTTAGCCTCCCAAAATGCATATTTTACCGCTAAATCAGAGCATTAGCTTATTAGCTTATTAGCATTTATACCATTGTCCACTTATGCCATATCACCTAGTTTAGTTTAGTGTAACTGTAAACTAAGTAGCTGAAAATAAGTCATACTGTGTGCTAAACCACACCCACGGGTCCACTCCACCCTAATGAAGAGCTGGTTAGCTTTGAAGAGAGTTTAGCTTTGGGGAAAAGATTTGGGTGACTATTGGTTTCTAGTGTTTGGTAACAATGACCATTGGACTGTCATAACAGTAAAAACGCCAAAACGGATCAGTGCGGAGACTGTGGAGGCCATAACAGCGTCCACATCACCTCCCTCTGGCTGGATGGACGACCTTTCCCTCTTTGAGCTGGCTGTTCTGTCCCTGCGAGTGACCAGGTAGCGGCTGGGCTCTATATTGAGCGTGTCCCAGTGAGAGCAGCGGTCTGGAGCCCACTGCCCCTGACGCTCCACCAGCCTGGGTTTAACCTCATCTACCTCAAAATGGCAGTCCCCTGAGCCCACACCACACACACACACACACACACACACACACACACACACATCCGAGCCCTCCCCTCAAAGGACTGCTAAATCATTGGCAGTTTTAAAATGGCTGCTCTCAGCACACCGAGCCTTTGATGTGCGCTGTGATGTTGATGAGTCACCGGCACATCGCTAACCGAGCTCACCTTCACTTCCCCGAGAAACACTCAGCGCCGCCGTCACCTCTCCCCTTCCCTTTATCTCCTGCTCTCTCGCTCTTTTCTCTCTCTCTCTCTCTCTCTGTGTCTCTCTCTCTCTCTCGCTCTGTCTCTCTTTCCCCTACTTTTTTATCTCCAACTTTCTCTCTTTTCTCTCTCTCTCTCTTTCTCTCTCTCTCTCTCTCTCTCACTCTCTCTCGCTCTGTCTCTCTTTCCCCTACTTTTCTATCTCTCTCTCTTTCTCTCTCTCCTATTCTCGTTCTCTTCTCACTGTTTCTTTCCTACTCTCTCTATCGCTCTCTCCCTCTTTCCCCTACTCTTGATCTCCAACTCTCTCTGTTTTCTTTCTCTTTCTCTCTCTCTCACTCTCTCTCTCTCTCTCTCTCTCTCTCTAACTCTCTCTGTTTCTCTCTCTCTCTCACTCTCTGTGTGTGTGTGTCTCTCTCTCACTCTCGCTCGCTCTGCCTCTCTTTCCCCTACTTTTTTATCCCCAACTTTCTCTCTTTTCTCTCTCTCTCTCTTTCTCTCTCTCTTATTCTCCTTCTGTTCTCACTGTTTCTTTCCTACTCTCTCTCTCTCTCTCTCTCTCTCCTTCTTGGTTCCTTTCACGTTTTCTTTCTCCTCCTCCCGTCTCTAAGAGAGCAGGCCAACAAGACTGCCTCCCTCTGTCCGCCACCACCCAGCATCCTGTTCATTTTTATGGCACATTGTGAATAAATGTTTGCCGAGGCTCTAAAATTCCGCTCCGTAGCTGCTAAAACATCCAGGCGTACGTTTCGGCATTCAGAACCACCCCCCCCCCACCCCCCCGGAGCCTCCCGGCCATTTAAATAGGTTTCCTCACAAAGCGGGAGCAGGCGGACTGACAGATCCTGAGAGACACGAGAGGATAAAAATGCAGGAATCTGTCCTCCTCGCTTCACAGACAGGGGGCGCCATTCTACAGTCCATCCAACTAAGTTAAGAGAACGGGAGCGCTGCACTCAGGTGCTTTGAAGGGGGGGTGAGTGGTTCCCCTGCCCCGTGTTAAGGAGCGGCGTGCCAAGGCCTTATCATATCGCGGCTACAGATGCCGTATGGGCTCGTGTGGGAGATACGGCGGCGAGATAACATTTCACTCTTTTGTCTCTGCAGACTTTCAATCAGGTCTGGCTGAATACGAGCCTCCCGCGGATCTGTGGGCCCATTCTGCCAGGGAGTAACGCAATATCCCTGTCTCCAGCGTTACGGCCAAATTTCCTCCCTCCTTCACAAAGCGAAGGGGACATTGTTGCCACTGCTGGTGGGTCCGCTCCTCTCGCTCTCTCTCTTTCTTCTTATCTTTCATTCTCCCTTTCTTTCCCCTCTCTCCCTCTGTTGCCCTGCCACACTGCTGGGACGTCCCCCCCGTCATCAGAAGCCGGTCATCATGGTGAAGCCTGTGGCTCATTGACCTGCAGGGTTAAAAGGTGGTTGGACTCACGTTGGTCGTCTCCTGGTTGTTGTACTTGGCTCTGATTTGTGGGCTCTGAATGATGTCCAGGTTGTTGCCAGTCACCGTCACCGGGGTATTCCCACTGCAAAACAGGATGGCACATTGGTAACGTTGATTTGCACCCAGACAACGTGACCAGCGCTAAGCCGTAACACTGACACCACCTTCCTAATACTGAGAGTCAGCATCAATTTCTACACCACAGTAGCTCTTCTGTGGGACCAGACAGGCTAGACTGCATCAGTGAGCCTTGGGTGCCCAGTTCACCAGTCGTCCTTCCTTGGATCACTTCTGGTAGGTACAACCTACTGCACACACATTGTGGGCTGTGGAGGCCTAGTGGTGAGGACGCTGCCTTTGAGACCTGAAGGTCGCAGGTTCGAGTCCCTGGGCACCACTGAGGTTCCCTTGAGTAAGGTACCGTCCCACTACACTGCTCCCCGGGCGCTGTTGATAGCTGCCCGCTTCCAGCACATCAATCAGACATAATTTGGGCCATAATTGTACTTTCTGGCTCCCCATCTGGCTCACACCGTAAACATTTGCAGAATATGGCCTGGCACTGTCTTGTTGAAGTAATCATGGACTTGGGGGAAAAAGATAAGGACTCATCGGACCACAGCACACATTTCCAGGTCCCCCTGGGAGGAGCTTGGGCCCAGAGACAAAAAAAAATTGTTTACACAGAATTGATGTAAGGCGAATGGACAAAAATTCCACTCGCAAAACTGTGACAGTTAGTCTCCTCAGTTCCCAAATAAATAAACAGCGTGATTACAAGGAAAGGTGACGTAACTACCGCCAACCTGGAACACGCTACGAGCCCTGGCGTTTTTGAACATGCTCCGACTCAGAGTCGAAGTGGCTTAGATTCTTACGTTGACCCATTTTTCCAACTTCCAGCACATCAACTTCAAGAGCTGACTGTACACTTGCTGCCTAATATATCCCAGGTGCCACTGTAATGAAGGAACTAGAGAGTCAATGTGATTCACTTTGCCTGTGAGTGGTGTTAATGTTTTGGCTGATATATATATACAGTAGAATTATTTCTCTGTGAGGCGGACGCACCTGAAAATGCTCCACTCCGGTTCCAGTTTGGTGATCGTGGGGTCCTCCACGTACTCAAACCTTAGGTCCTTCTGGATGTGGGCCTTGTCCACGTACACCGACACGGTCACGTTGCCGTAGCCTTGCGTGGACGCGTGGGAGCGGCACGTGATCCACTGACCCCCTCTCCTGCGCGATCAAACGCACACATGATTTGATTCACGCCGTCGACGCAGCGCATTGTAATAAGCGACATCTGTACTATTGTCGCCGGTAATGACTTTTTTCTCGCTGGCATAAGCTTTTTGTAATGACTTGGACGAGAGAGAGAGAGAGAGAGAGAGAGAGAGAGAGACATTCACAATGCTCTGTGATCTGTGACCTCCAGTGTCATTTTGGCCCAGAAAAGGAATCGCGAGGGCTACCAAAAACGAGTCCTGAATCACTGGCACGGTCCGCATTGTTCAGCAAATCATGGAGGGACAGAAACCCC
>JBBPDA010000126.1:31177333-31187803 GCA_037974385.1 Arnoldichthys spilopterus | reverse complement strand
CCCCCCCCCCCCCCACACACACACACACACAAATCACACACAGACGCTCAGCTCTGACTGGTGTGAATGACAGTCTAATGCCTGTGTGAGTGTGAGAGAGAAGCAAAGAGCAATTACTAACGAGAACTGCTGTACAACTCATTTGCAGGCTTGGGGAAAACAACCCTGTTGTGTGCAGTGGAGGTCAGTGGGACGGAATAAACTCCATCAGCTGAGCCCTGATCTGTCCCCGTCAGTTCTCTGTGTGTGTATGCAGATATGTGCTACTGCAATATTATTATTATTATTATTATTATTATTATTATTATTATTATTACTATTAATATTATTATTATTATTATTATTATTATTATTATTATTAATATTAATATTATTACTACTAGTAGTAGTAGTATTATACTTTCTAATAACAATAATTACAAAGTATCAATATTATTATTAGTAGTATCATATTTTCTAATAATAAGATAGATAGATAGATATATAGATAGATGAATGGATGGATGGATGGATGGATGAATGGATGGGTAGATGGAAAGATAGATAGATGAATGGATGGATGGATGGATGGATGGATGGATGGATGGATGGGTAGATGGATAGATAGATAGATGAATGGATGGATGGATGGATGGATGGATAGATAGATAGACAACTATAAGCTATAACACTTTAATAATTATATCATATAAATATACTAATAAACGAATAATTACAAAGTATTACTATTACTATTTATAATAATAATAACAATAATAATAATAATAATATTAATATGTATGTACACAGTATGACTTAGTCTAAACTAAACTTCACCGCTAGTTTAGTCCTGAACCTCATGCATTAGTCTGATCCACTGAAGAGCCGGGTGGAGACTGAGCAGGATGAGAGATGTTTTGGACAGAACTGGTTTGAGTGACTATTCTGTCATTGTCTATATACTACCTGTACTACTGCAGAGGCACCATCAGCTGGAACCAAAATCCTTTTTTTGTGTTCATACTTGGCCAATAAATCAGATTCTGATTCTCATTAATATTACGTTTCAACCGTCTAATTATGTGAAGAAATGTGACCTTCAGGAAGCGAACGCCTACCGCTCCACTCCTTTCCCGTTCTTATCCACATTACATAGCGCGTGCTTCTTCAAGGCCTTCGGCACAGGCTTCAGACCTCGTACTGAATGACTGGCTGCTGCAGGCCAACAGCAAAGTGCTGAAAGATGAACTACAGGATCGCGTGTGTGCGGCGCCACGTTTGGTTATTCTGCGCAAGATTTGGCTGTAGACAGGATCCCGTCTGCGGAACAGCCGCCCCCACTCCGACGCCCTAATGAAAACTCCACCGAGAGCAATCTCCAGCTTTACAATGCACACAATTAACGGCTATCGCGGCGCATTACGCCGCTTTCCCGAGATAAGCGACGAGCCCGCATCTGCCGAAACGGAGAGAAAGAGCGGGCGAGAGAGGGAGAGAGTTGTCTCTTTTCATTAGAGGATGATTAGATTTGTGACTTTGACAAGCTAATTGATGGCTGGTGGAGGAAAACACTTAATCATCATCCACTTCTGCTTCGACTAAAGATTCTCCGTCTGAGATGTCACTGTAATGAAGTGCATTCGAATGCAGGGCCATCTCAGACGGCCCTAAAAAAAAAAAAAAAAAAAAAGACAAAAAAAGAGTTGGGGAGGAGGGGGGAGTCCGACACCAGCTTAATCAATTCAATCAAATCAAATGCTGCTCAGAATTGTCCGTGTGTTACTTGAATCGGTGCAAATTTTCCTCCACACAACATAATTTCACCTTCTCAGAGAAACTGCTGCAATTCGGTCCATTACCCAATAGCTACCCAACATCGCCAGTCCTGCCAAGATGTCCTAGCAGCTGCCCCCCACACTCCTAGCTCAGTAACAACTTCCAGCGCCCTTTTGCCTCGGGGGAAAAACACAACAAGAGTCTGGGAAATGGTAACAACCTCAGATATGAGGCAAAAAAAGTGTTAGTCAGCCCTAAACGACGCCATGGCAGGCTGCCGGAGTACAGTGAAGGTCATTAAACATCACTGTCAGGTGCAGGCCCGGTAAGTCCTGCCTGCGTGAAACAACTGTAACACATGGTTTAGGCAGGAAAATGTACACGTGCCTGCTGCTTTTCACTGAAAGCAAGCTGTGCAACGTAGCTTTATACTCACATAAGGACGTGATGCTCCGTTTGTTCAGCTTTAACTGATAAATGTGGGATTTAAAATCAGGAGACACCAAAAAACATCCATCCATCCATCCATTTCCAACCGCTCCTTCCGTTTCCGGGTCAATCCCCCAATCCCTCAGGTTCTGTCTGTTTACATGATTGTGGCCATGTTTATGTTTATGTAGTTCATGTGCTCCTTAGCCCCGCCCTAGCCCTGCCTTAGCCTCGCCTTGTTCTCAGCTGTGCCTTCTTCTGTCTCCTGATGTTCTTTGTCCAACCATGTACTCATGCCCTTGTGTCTCACCTATCGTGTCTGATCTCTGTAGCATCACTATATTTCATGTCTGATTTCAGTGTTCGCTTTGCATTAGAATAAATCAGGTTAAATCTCGCACTCAATTCCTGGAGCCCAACCCTTATACAAGAACTGCGAACAGAAACTTTGGAGAAGAATAGCTTCAGTTCTTAAATTCTACTAAAATGTTCGTGTTAAATTTTGTAGGCTAGAGAAATGAACCTAGTCAGAGTTGTTCCCACTGGAGGTGATGGGAACCAGGCATTTGGTGTGTCTGATGTCTCTAAAAGCTCCTTCACAGAAATCTCTTCCATGGCTATGGTGCTTTCTGACAGCTGAGACCAGGGTTTTGGCCTAAAATGAAGTTTTAAGATCAATTAATGGCAGAGAGGTACCCACAAAAAGCAATTTTTTCCAGATTTCCCAGTTTGTCCATCGTCAGGATTACATACAGAGGTTCTGAGGACATGTGCAGGTTTACTGGTGGGTTTAAAGTGCTGTAGACATCAAGAAGGTCACACCAGGGTGGCCAGGGCTGTCCCACAGTACAACTACGTCAGGTGGTCTGTAGATGCTAAATTTCCCCCAGTTAGAACTGTGTGTATGTGTGTGAGTGTTTATCTCTGTGCTTCTCCTGCAATGGACTGGTGACCAGTCCAGGGTGTTTTTCTGCCTTTTACCCTATGAGCACTGGGATAAGATCCAGCACCAACCACAGCTGTGAATGAATGAATGAATGAACATCATGACCCCTGGTTCCCCAAGTCAGTAGGTGTCTTTACAATGAGCCATTTCACAGCAAAATCACTGTGAATAACATTTATTCTTTCCCTCAACTACTGAATTATGAAAATGTTTGGAAAAATCCGTGGACTTCCTCTTTCATTGGACTAGTCAAGAGTCAGAAATCTGAAAGCACTTGTCATCCAGTGACTGATGACTTTGGCACCTGTCCTACATCTCACATAGCCACCAATGACACATTCCAGCCTTGTTCTAATATAATAATTAAAGGAAATTGGCAGTTTTTGGCTCAACTGCTCCTTTCTAATGTGAAGTCCGAGCTTTTTTTAACGACCGGTCTCATGAAAAGACCCCTGACCAATCGCAGACGGGTGTGTGCGCTTGCTCACCTCGGTGATCCTGGGGTGAGTGCACTTGCTGTTGATGCCATTGTGCTCCAGCCACATGCTCTGCGGGTGGGGGCAGTGCTGCTTGAGTGTGCACCTCTTCTCGGCTTTGCACCACACACAGCCGAACAGGGGGTCAGCTTTCAGACACAGGCCGCAGCTCTCCCGCCTGGCGTCGCATTTGTACAGGTGCACTGCAGGGACGGAGAGGAGCAGAGCGTCAGTACAGACACTGTGGGCACTGACAGGCAGAAGGAGGAGTTGGACGGCAACAGAAACACTCAGACACGAGTCCTGAAGCACAGAATTCGGAGATTTTAGAGACTTGGAGATCTGCAGATGCTCAGTTTGTCATTAAATGTCCTTATCACAGTTGCTCTACTGCCCATAGATGCTGATGACATCACTATATACACAAATACACAATACTCAGTGCTAAAACATGGACACAGTGTCAACATGCTCCCTAACAAACGCATACACCGATCAGCCATAACATTAGCACCACCTGCCTAACGCTGAGTGCTGGAGCAGCTCTGACTGTGCTGCACTGTGTGTTCTGACCCCTTTCTATCAGAGTCAGCATCACTTCCTACACCACAGTAGCTCTTCTGGGGTAGACGGGCTAACCTTCACTCCCCACAAGCATCAGTGAACCTCGGGTGCCAATGACCATGACGATTCACCAGTTGTCTTTCCTTGGATCACTTTTGGTAGGTACTGCACACTTGGAACACCCCACAAGAGCTTCAACTTTACCTGTCAGCTGTCGTAATGTTATGACTGATTGGTGTATGTATATATATATATATTTTCACACACAAAGTACTGTAGGAAAGTCAACATATGGTTGACAACATGGTGTAATTCACGAAAAACCAATGCAAGTCAATAGGGAGCACGTGCTTTTGTAAGAGTGGTAGCTTCAGTACGGCGCCCTCTGTTGGCAAACTAAACACATCTACAATTTTACCATGTTTTTAATCTGTAGACTGTCGCCAGATTTTTTCACCTAGCCGACAGCTTTTTGGCAGGAAAGACCATTTTTGGGCAGTTCTGTCTCGTCAGTGTTGTCTGTTTATTTCAATTATTGGGAAGTGGAGGCCTAATGGTTAGGACACTGCCTTTGAGACCTGAAGGTTGCAGGTTCGAGTCCCAGCCCGGACACTACTATGGTACCCTTGAGTAAGGTACCGTCCCGCTACACTGCTCCCCGGGCGCTGTTGGTAGCTGCCCGCTGCTCCACGTGTGCACGTGTGATGGGTTAAATGCAGAGGTTGCATTTCGTCGTGGTGCTTGAGTGTGTTCACAATGACAAACTGTCACTTTCACTTCAATTGACAGTCTTTCTTGAAGAATAAACCAACGGCTTCCTTTTCCGTCTCCGACACATCCCTTAATTCCATTTCATCGTTCCTATCTTCCCCCTTTCCCCCTCCCCCTTTCGGCTGACTGCCCGCTCTGAAGACCACGGCTTCTCCGCTCTCTCCTCGTCCCCTGGTGGGGGGAAAAAAAAAGAGAGGAGAAGTCCCGTTGCCATGGCGACGAGACAAGCGTTTTTAATTGCGGCGAGACGCTCCTGTGATCTGTCCGTCAAATTAGGCCCCCACCCTCCGCTCCGCCTCGGCCTAAATTACCCAGCTCTTCGCGGAGGCACAGAGTCTAACACACACACACACACCCACACACCCACACACACTCCGCATCAAACACACACGGCAACACCCACAACGGGCGCCTTAAAGCCCTTTCCTCCGAGCACAGGTGCTTTTAATTGCCCTGTGATGTGTCATTTGCCGGCGCGCTCCGATGAAGGAGCGGAGAGATGCATCAGCACCAGCTCCAGTCATTAAAGGCGCGGTAAGGACATAAATGCTCATGCGGCCTACGCGCCGGGCTGTTTTGCTAATATTTCAGCCGCGTTTCTCGCGGTGGGTTTCGACAGCTTTGCGACGCTCGTGACAGCCACGGGCCAAGTGTAGAGATTTATATAAAGTCTAGAGCTGAGAGCTGCACTTCCATAAAGCCGCCATCAAACACAGGCTCGGTTCCCGCCGTCCCGGGCTGTACGAGGATGTCAGAGTTTGCTACAATGAGCTTGTCGTGATGGAACCGAGCAGAACAGAAAACGATCCGCACGGAGAGAGAACACCGCCAGAGAGGCTCGGCAGCGTCATCCGTAAGGTCTACTCCCCCCTTCCAGTCGGGCTTTTCTCTGCAGTAACTGGGCTGTTAGTACTGGGGTTATGAAACACACATTTTTAGGTGTGATACCATATTTCTGAGCTCACGATGAATTCTACATTCATCTCTACATTCATCTCTACATTCATCTCTACATTCATCTTGACTCCCTCAAGGACAGGGAGGATGGCCATGGGTGGTTGCCTTGCTACTGAGCTCCCTGGTCGGTAATTGTAAAGTCTATTATGCACTGTAGAGCCTGCTGCTCACTGTATATTGTGTACTGTATACTGTATATATGTACTGTATACAGTATACGATTTATTGTATACTGTATATATATGTAAAAATGTCTATATACCGTGTCCACACTGTATGTATGTTGTAAATTATACAGTGTATTGCATGCTGTATATTGTATTGCACCGTATATGCATATGGTATAATATGTATAGCATATATTGTGTACTTCACATTGCAGCCTGCATATTTCTCTGTATATTATTTAACATATATTTTGTTGTTTTGTATCATATCGCGTAGTAATTTATCATATTGTTTCCTATCGTATCATATCGTATCCTATTGTCTTGTATCCGACAGTATTGTATCGTATAGGAGAGTGTTGTATCATATTGTATCAGATTGTATCATACTGTATCCTACTGTATTGTATCATATTGTATCATACTGTATCCTACTGTATTGTATCATATTGTATCATACTGTATTCTACTGTATTCTATTCACCTGTCAGTGAATGTTATGGCTGATGATGCACATGCTGATGCAGTGGAGCCAAAGACGTAGCTCTCAGCGCGTGTCTCACTACTTTAAGGTAAGTGCATGTGTCACCATCGTCGAACACTCCCGTACAGCGTTACTGAAATCACAGACGGGCCTTGGCTCTCCTCCAGTCCTCTGATTAGCCCAAAGTATCAGAGTTGCGCGTACTAATTGGCCCTGGTTGGAAGACGCTGTTTGCAAATCAAACCAAGTGCACGTCTCATCTCTTTTAGCGCCAGCGATTCTCACTGGCTAATTATCTCCGTTGTTCACCAAAGCTGAGTATGTTTGGGTAACAGTCAAGTGAGCTTGTGAATATTTAATGTCACAACCGCACAATTCGTCCCCATTTGATAAACGACAGAATAACAGAACCAAAATAGCAGAACCCATAGCAAAACCACTGCCTCTGTCACAGGAAGGGTTCCGGGGTGTGTGTGTGTGTGTGTGTGTGTGTGTGTGTGTGTGTGATTTGGTGGAAGGGTGTTTACAGTAGGACGCCGGACTTCTGGAACGAAGCTCTGAAGTCTTTAGTGACGTGACTATTTGTCATTGTGAACACACTCAAGCACCACAACGAAAACCTCTGCATTTAACCCATCACACGTGCACACGTGGAGCAGCGGGCAGCTACCAACAGCGCCCGGGGAGCAGTGTAGCGGGACGGTGCCTTACTCAAGGGAACCTCAGTGGTGCCCAGGGACTGGAACCTACAACCTTCAGGTCCCAAAGGCAGCGTCCTGACCACTAGGCCTCCACTGCCCAGTTGCACTGTAATGGGATGGAGCCTCTACGAATCAGAACGTCGTGTAAATAATGCAGCTGTTAAATTTTTGCTGTTCGTTGTTCTGTTCGCGTTGACGAAACAACAGAACGCGCTGCTGCAGATCAAAGCCTGAGTGAGGAACGCGGCTGACACCGACTTGCATCATGGAGCACACATCGATGGTGCTGCCGCGACTGCACCTGCACCTGCACCTCACACGCCTCACATCATCTGACACTGCAGCGTCTAAATGTAGCAGCGTCAATATTAAGGACACGTGCCTTCGTTGAAAAATCACTGCGTCGTAAATAAGACGCGGCTGCGTCAACACGTCTCAGAAGAACAAAACCCTGCATATCGTGTGCCCTGGTAGTGCTGATATACGTTTCACCCCAATTTACACCGATCAGCCATAACATTAACACCACCTGTCTAATACTGAGCGTGCTGCTGAAACACCTCCGACCGTGGCGCGCTGTGTGTTCTCCCAACATGCATCAGTGAGCCTCGGGGGCCCATGACCCTGTTGCCGATCCAGCAGTTGTTCTTCCTTGGATCACTGTTGGTAGGTACTAACTGGAGACACTCTGACTCAGTCGTCTAGTCATCACAACAAGGCCCTCGTGAAAGTGGCTCAGATCCATACGCTCCAGTACATCAGCTTCAAGAGCTGACTGTTCACTTGCTGCGTAATACATCCCAACCCCCTGACAGATGCCATTGTAGTGAAAGGAGACGGTGCTAATGTTTTGGCTAATTCCACCCAAGTGGAGCCAATCTGCTGCAAAT
This sequence comes from Arnoldichthys spilopterus, assembly GCA_037974385.1. Classification (NCBI taxonomy): domain Eukaryota; kingdom Metazoa; phylum Chordata; class Actinopteri; order Characiformes; family Lepidarchidae; genus Arnoldichthys; species Arnoldichthys spilopterus. Next base: position 31,179,663 of record JBBPDA010000126.1, on the reverse strand, counting down.
GTCTAAGCATTGGCGTCTTAAGGAGGGTCATGAGTTTCAGCCCCAGTGGTGCCAAAATTGGCTTCACCCTCTCTGGGTGGAGACGACGGCCCTCCCTCTTCCTCCATCACTCAGCGTTTGGGGTCAGAGTTGGGGGTCGACGTTCTCCTCCAAGCACATTTCACTGTCCAGTGACACTGGAAGCACATGCTCGCCTTCACACTCCCGGTGCTGGTGGTGCCAGCTCTGACGTGAAGTGTGTTTGGGGGGTCTGCCAGTGGGCCTAAACCTCTATTACACACTGTTATGACCCATATTGCACTGTAGTTCATGCAGTGACTGAATTATAAGCCGTGTGATGTAATGGGCCTGGGAGTTAAAGGGCCTGGGCCTTGCACAACAAACGTTTTATCGCTTTGTGTTGTCTGACAGCGTTTGCCTGCTCTTGAAGAGATGCCTCATGATCCAGTGTGGTTCTGCACTCAAAGACGTGATTCACTGTTCCTGACTGTCGAAGCGTCCACCCAACATAATCCTCTTTGCAGAGACACTTATCTTCTCATTTGCCATTTTGCTGTGAAGAGTTTGTTGCTTCTCTTTAATATCTGACATTAATATTTCACTGTTTCTAACACACACACACACACACACACACACCTGCAGTCAGGGTACCTGTGTGAACATTTCAGCTTAAACCTATAATTTATTAAGGCTGTCAATAAACCACAATGCCAGACACATTTAATCAGTTTGTACAGATTGTCATTGTGAACACACCACACAGTGCACCACAATGAAATGTGCATACGGCAGCGCTTGGGGGTGCCTCAGTAGTACATGTACCGGTCTGGGATTTGAACCAGCGACCTTCAGGTCACCACCATGTGTAGCCCCATCATATTTTCTTGTATTTTCGCAAAACCCTAACAAAAGATTCTGAGTGGACTGCTACTTTCACGGCATCATATCTGCATCAGAATTCATGAAAAAAAAAAAAAATCAGAACATCCATAAAAAATTTGAACAAAATAATAAAAATATGAATGTTATCAGTCAGATTTTTCTTAAATTTTCTTACTTTAAATTTTTTTGTTTCTTTTTTTTGGACAAATTAATTAATGATATGATTAAAATATGAGTAATGGCTTCCTCCATGAGCCATTTCTGCTATTCCATTGTCTGACCTGACTCTCGGGCTCTGTCTGGCTTCTTTAACACTGGCGAATAAATAACCAGGAGTGAGAAAATACTGTCAAGTCCTGCGCCATGAGGACTGGGCTTTAACAACGCAACTAAGGGTTTGGAGCAGCCTTCATCATTTCAGGGCGAGCAAACTACCTGCAGCCCTCTCTAGGTTCGAGGTGAAGGTGGAGGAGCAGGTCGGTGGGGCACTGCCCCCTTTTGCCAGTTACAGCATCTTCTTCTTGCTCTTTGTGGTGGGGGGCAACCACATGAAGGAGCAGTGTTGCTGAGTGAACCAGACAGTCACTGGCACTGGATCATATACATTTCCATAGACGTTTAATAAGATCAAAACTATATTTCGGTATCACAGTTATTGTCAGTACCCGTACACTGTGACATCCCTGTCCAGTGAGAGCAAAAGTGGCTGCCGCCCGCCCAGATTCCTTACAGGTGGTCTACCACTTCACAGCACAAGGCTGTTAACAGTTCTTCTCTTTAGGGGAATTAAAGAGCTGTTTTCAGGTAAAACTCATCATTTGCCTGTAATGAAGCACTTTAATGAACAGGTGGGAAAGTGAGTGAGAGTGTGTTAGAGCTTCTACTGCACTCTGCTCTGGAGCTGAACTCAGCTGGACCCGAGAATCACCGTGGAACTGGCTGGAACCCAACAGAACCCTCTCCCTCACACACACTCTCTCTCTCTTTCCTTTCCCTCTCTCTCTCTCCCTCTACCTGTTTCTCTATGTTCTGTCACACACACTCTCTCTCTCTCTCTCTCCCTCTCTCTCTCTCTCTCTGCCTGTTTCTTTGTTCTGTCACACACACACTCTCTCTCTCTCTTTCCTTTCCCTCTCTCTCTCTCTCTCCCCCTCTCTCTCTTTCCTTTCCCTCTCTCTCTCTCTCTCTCCCTCTACCTGTTTCTCTATGTTCTATCACACACACACTCTCGCTCTCTCTTTCCTTTCCCTCTCTCTCTCTCTCTCTCTCTCTCTCTCTCTCCCTCTACCTGTTTCTCTGTTCTGTCACACACACACTCTCTCTCTCTTTCCTTTTCCTCTCTCTCTCTCTTTTCTCTCATGCTTTCTCTTTTCTTTTCCTTCCTCTTGCTCTCGCTCTCTCTCTCTCTCTCTCTCTCTCTCTCTCTCTCTCTCTTTTGTCCCACACAC
>JBBPDA010000126.1:31067757-31089075 GCA_037974385.1 Arnoldichthys spilopterus | reverse complement strand
CCTCCCCCCCCCCCCCCCCCCCCCCCCCCTCTCTCTCTCTCTCTCTCGCTCGCTCTCTCGCTCGCTCTCTCTCTCTGGTAACAATACAGTCTCCACTGAATACTAAGACTTCTTGTACAAATGCCTCATAAGCGCCACATGACTAAAATGTCCTTCAGCATCAACACGGAGATACGCCACAGCTCTCTCTCTCTCTCTCTCTCTCTCTCTCCCTCTCCCTCTCTCTCGTGCTCTCTTCTTTTCTCCTTCCTCCTGCTTCTCCGCTGCAACGGCGAGACGCATGAATAAGTAATGCCGCAATTTTCCAGCTGGGACATCATGAAGCTGAATGGTAATTATGAGAATGTCACTCTCAGTTATGAACAAAAGCCACCGTCAGGTTCTTAAACTTGAGCCTCTGCTGGAGCTACAGGCCATGTGGAACTGGACAGGACTGGACTGGCTTAGCCTGATCAATGCTCTGAGTGCAGGCCAACCACAGTGAGGTCCAGAGCACAGTGAGTCCACTGAACCTCTCTGGCATCTGCAGATTCTCCTGCTTGTTCTTCACTTGGACCACGAAAAGGTTTAAACTGGCAACATAGTGGTGAGGACAGTTGAGGATGCTGGAGAAGCTAAGGATGCTGGGAATGCCGAAGAAGCAGGGGACACTGCAGAAGCTGGGGATGCTACAGAAGCTGGGGATGCTGAGGATGCTGGGAATGTTGGGGATGCTGGAGAAGCTGGGGACGCTGGGAATGTTGGGGATGCTGGAGAAGCTAAAGATATTGGGGATGCTGGGGACGTTGGGGATGACGAGGATGCTGGGAATGCTGGGGATCTTGGGAATGTTGTCAATGTTGGGGATGTTGGGGACGCTGGGATGCTGGGAATGTTGAGGATGCTGGAGAAGCTAAGGATACTGGGGACGCTGGGAATGCCGAAGAAGCAGGGGACACTGCAGAAGCTGGGGATGCCGAGGATGCTGGGAATGTTGGGGATGCTGGAGAAGCTGAAGATACTGGGGATGCTGCACGGCTCCATGTCCAAGCGAACGTGCCTAATTAACTACCGCTCGTTAAAGCGACGACCGCTTTCGTCACCTGGTGTTTCTGCACTTCACGAAGCGGCGGAAATAATTTCAATAAACCGATCGAAACCGTCGTTTCTCAAAGCTGACGAGACACGAGTGCTAATTCGCCATCCCGGGGAGCGGGTGGGGTGGGGGGGTGTTCATTCCTCAACGTGCTACCGTGCAACTTTCCCGCCCAATCAGCACGGCCGTTTCTCTCTTCGCGGCCAAATTAGAACAAATCCTTCGACGGCGAGCGAATGAATTAAGATTCATGTGAAAATCCAGAGGCGCCCGCGTGTGCATGTGCGTCTGACTTCCTGCGAAACCTAATGAAAAGAGCAGAAAGCTTCGCGCCGCGGCTTTCCAAATGAAATGTATGATTCATTCATTAGCAAGGTCCATTAGGCTAAACCTTTACAGCAAAACAAACAAACATTAGAGCCGATTCGGAGGAATAATGATTGGGCTCAGTGGCATATAAAGATGATGAAAAGGGTTTAATCAACTTTCTGCAAGCAGAGGACGACCTCTCGGAAAGAGAGAGGGAGGAGAGAGAGAGAGAGAGAGAGGGAGAGGGAGAGCAGATGACAAAAATCATAAACAACATTATTGCAGATATCATACCCCCTCAAGGTTAATATACTGGTAGTTAATTAACATTAACAAAGCTGTGCAAGTGTGTGCGCATGTGTGTGCGCATGTATTCAATCCTTCGTAAGGACCTAATGTCCTCACAATGATAGAAATACAGGAAAATCTCTCTTTTGCTGGTTCCTCACAAAGGAACCGCGCTGTTCTTCTCCAAAAATGTATCTTTTTAATGACTGAGGTGAAGGTCGGGGGTCGGGTTCAGGCGTAGGTGTAGCATTACAGGGTTTCAGAAGTCATCGGGATGTACCCACAAAGATAGCAGTACCAGCCCGGTGTGTGTGCGTGTGTGTGTCGTAGCTGATAGCAGTGGAAGAAGAACAGACGCCAGATGAGATACAAACGCAGGAGCCCTCAAGCCGAGTTGTGGGCCACTCCAAAAAGGTCACGAAGAAGTGACGATAAGCAGGAAGACGTTTTCGAACCAACAGCGACTTACATCAGCGCAAAAACCTCCTTCCACTGCACATTCACGGCCAAGAACTGACCCGAAGAACCCGAAGAACCCGAAGAACCCGAAGAACCCGAAGAACGTTCACTATCGAGCTGAATGCATATAAAATTTTTTGTTACGCACACAAAAAAGTTTCTTAGACCCAATTTCACCTGCCAAGGCATCGTTTTTTTCTTAAACACACTTTTATCAGTACTTCTGGGAGGCAGGGAGAGAGAGAAAGGGACTAAGAGAGAGAGATAGAGAGAAGAAAGAGAGAGAAAGAGAAAGAGAGAGAGAGAGAGAGAGAGAGAGAGAGAGAGAGGAGAGAGAGAGAGAAATAGAGGAGAGAGAAGAGAGAGAGAGAGGAGAGAGAAGAGAGAGAGAGAGAGAGAGATAGAGGAGAGAGAGAGGAGAGAGAGAGAGAGAGAGAGAAAAATAGAGGAGAGAGAAGAGAGAGAGAGAGCGAGAAAGAGAGAGAAGAGAGAGAGACAGAGAGAGAGAGAAAGAGAGAGAGAGAGAGGAGAGAGAGAAATAGAGGAGAGAGAAGAGAGAGAGAGAGAGAGTGAGAAAGAGAGAGAAGAGAGAGAGAGAGAGAAGAGAGAGAGAGAGAGAGAGCGAGAAAGAGAGAGAAAGAGAGAGAGAGAGAGAGAGAAAGAGAGAGAGACAGAGAGAGAGAGATCCCAGATTCAGCAAGTTCATATCTATCTTGCAGCACAGGCCTTGCTCAATTAATCTTGCCTTTCAAGTCTCTCTCTGACCCTCATACCTCCCTTACTCCCTCGCTCCCTCCCTCCCTCGCTCCCTCCCCATCTCTTTCTCTCTCACACACTTTTCCACTAGACCCTATCTGTTTCTCAAGCAAATACACCGATCCCCTGTGACTCCTCCTCACTGCAGTCAGCCAAACAAAAGCAGGGAGAGAGAGAGAGAGAGAGAGAGAGAGAGAGAGAGAAGGATTCACAGTGGTCGAAACACAGCAGGAGAGGAAATGAACAAGACAGATGAAAAAGGAGAAGGAGAGGTGGAAAAAAAAGCAGAGTAGAGCGAACGCTGGTCGAAGGAAGGAAGCTGCTGGGAGAGAAAGAGCGAGAGAGAGAGAGAGAGAGAGAGAGAGAGAGAGAAAGTGAAGGTGTCATGGAGAGTCATTAGCCAGTCCAGTAGACATGGAGAAAGGTAACATTAGTCATCCTCGTTCTCCTCCCCGACTCACGGCCCACGCTCCGGTTGACGGCTGCCCTGTCGATATTCACGTCTCATCTCATTGCAACACGCCGACCACAAGACCACACAGCCGAAAAGCAGGGAGCGCGTGAGACGTGGCCTGGTGTAGCATGAGCTGTAAATCTGATCAATGAGCCAAGTACGGAGTTCATGCTGATAAGTGTCAGCTTGACATTAGGCATTATCTCCTAAATCATCCACGGGTTACAGACAGAGGAACCGCAGGAACCTGCTGAGATCTGCAGAAACACCTCAACACACTTCATTACCTTCGACTTTTTAGTAACGAAAGACTGACCAAACGTCAATTTTGTGATCAAAGCCAGCATGCTAACTATCAGCTCAACCCTTTATCACATGAGCTGCTAAAAAAACACAGGTTCCACCAGTTTGGGAGGTCCCTTGGTGTAACAATGGCTATGGGGGGTCTTCTTTGGGAAGATGCTCTAACAGCTCAACACACTGACCAACAAACAGAACAAAAATGTAATTATTTGTATTATTATTATTATTATTATTAAATTATTATATAAAATATATATGAATAATTTAAAGATTAGAAAGATGCTACCTAGCATGAGCTAGCTTGCTTTCTGACACTTTGGGCCTATGCAGTGGATACGTTTCACTTTCTCCATTTACACCTGGCAGTGAGATGCATCCTGGGTGATTTGACCACGAGTGTACAGCATTAAGTTGGTCATGATTTTTGAATATTTTAATATACATTCATTTTCAATTCATCAATATTTGAATGCAATGTTTGCAAAATATGGCATTAAAATATAATATTTAAAATATACAGCGTTTAAATATTTGAACACATTCTTTTTCAATATTTGAAGAATATTTATTAAATCAAATTAAATAAATGAAGCCAAATAATTTATGTGACTTTCATTTGGTCTTGAAAAAATATATAAAAATATTTTTTTTCTTTGTCTTTACCTACTAGTAACGTGTTACTACTGCAAGGAGGTGGTTGTAATGCACCTACGTTCTGTTTGCCAGCCGCCATTAAACAACAAAATGAGACAAAGGAGAAGAGGAAGAAAGTGTTACTACGCGTAAAACCAGTAATGTGTGGCCTAAACTGACCGCTTTCGATTCAGTCATGGATTCTAGCTTATTCAGCCAACTGCATCAGTACGGGACTTGCATCTTGGGCATCATTCATACCATCCTTGGAGGTGCTCAGGGATGCAGATGACCACAACATATGTAGTGTGAATGCAAAAGTGTCCAAAAGACCACCATCATCATCTCCTCCATCCACACCTAGACATTTGTAACAGTGTGTAAATGTGCTTGTGTTTTTCAGCAAAAAAAACCCCACATAGCCTGACGTAGCGAAACCATGCTACAGCCAGTCACAGCTAGTCAGCGGAGATGCACATGAAAGTGCCGGGTACAAATGGCACATGTCTCACTCTCCACGTATCATCAGATGACTCGAGGCAGCGTTAACACCAGGTTTACTAAAATACATGGGACGGAGTGTTGTTTTTGACAGCGAATCTCCATGTGAATGACCCGGCTCCCTTAAATTGCCACAGGATGCAAAGCTACACTTAGCATGCTAACAAAAGCCTCTGGCTCGCCTTTATCTCGCCTCTGATTTCTTGTTCTGAGAGGAAAAAAGAGGGCGAAGGTGTCAATCCCTGGCAGTGGGACCCAGACTGTGATTTCCTGTCAAACAAACAGAGGTCGGAAGCCGGGACGGAGAGAACAAGTAGAAAAAGACGAGTCCCACTAGCACTAGTTTGCTAGCAGTCTGCCTCGGTGGAGGCCAAACCTGTCCCTCTGCGCATCTTTCTACCCGCGTGCCTCGCTCCTGTCCCCTCCTGCGAGCTCGAAATCAGCGTAGACAAAGAGAGGCAGGCACGAAACGCAACCTGTGGCCTTGCCAGGCTAGCGGCTCCGCGGGCGCCATTGTGCCGCGCTGACACGTAGCGTATAATTTACAATGATTCATTTGTGTACACACGCGCACCGGCTCACAATTATGCACCCACACGCATCCGCGGCCCAGACCTCATATCCGCCGTCCTTCTTAAGACAGTGTAATCACATTACGGGGATGTTTCCATGAACGAGCCGCTAATGCACGCTGACTTCAGCTCCACGCAGTGACCAGGAGATAAACTCGACATGACCTCCCCGCGGTAGGCAGTCAATACACACAAATCAACCCATTCCCTCCTTAAGAAAGCCATAATGGATCTGTGTACCCCCGCGGGGGCAAGGGAGGAGGGAACCGCGGTCCCTCCGAATGTTCTCCAAATGACCAATTTTCAGCGTCGTTCTTTTGCCTCCGAACGCGAACGCAACGTTTCGGGAACCCATTACAGAGCAGCTTTGTACCCTCTTCAGCTTTTAAGCTCGGCTCTCGCCCATCGCACCTCCGAGACAAACAGCCTCGCAAGCCAAAGCCAGACACAGAGCTGGCACGGGCACACACGAAACACACTCCCACCTCCTTTCACCTCCTTCCTTATGTTCTCTCCGTCTCCGAATGGTCTGGGTAGTGAGCGGAAAGCTGTTGCTCTTTCTCTTTCTCTCCTTGGCACCGCATACCCAGGCACCAACGTCCTCCTTCGCACACCCCTTCAATCTGGACTTTCTGTGAGTTTCGGAGCTTTAATTAGGTCTGAAACTTGTACCGAACCTTGAATATGGACCAAGAACGTTCTGCTCAAGTTGGAGACAACGCACATCATCAATGCAATCAGTACAAATCAAGCAGAAGACACTTCAAAGCCAGCCATCCATCCATCCATCCATCCATCCATCCTGTTTTCCAGTTCAGGTCCTGGGGAAGCTGGAGCCAATCCCAGCTGACTACAGGGATGGCCCAAAGTCTCACAATGTAAAGAAGATACACAGTAATCATTCCTAACTGGTTCTTGGCTTAAAGGTTCTTCACACCAACACTGGCAAAGTAGCATCCATCAAATTCTCCAGGAACCTAAAGTGGCTCTTCAGTGGCTCTGAAGAACATGTTGCGAATAGCACAGCATTGGGTGGGTTTCACAGAACCAAAATCTGCAAGAATTAGGACCATAAAGAAGGTGAATGTGGAATTTGAACGCAACCCAAGCCTGATGTGCAGGTCTGACTGAGTTTGACATAGGGTCTAGGGGAGTTAAGAAGATTGTGGGTTTCCAATATAATCAGTATTAAACTCCACTCCAGTATTTTATTTACTTCACCCTGTTAAAAAAAAAAACACTTCTTCCATTTCGGGTCGTGGAGAAGCTGGAGCCAATCACAGCTGACTACGGGCCCAAGGCGGAGTTCACCCAGGACAGGAAGCCCAACCCAGTTTCACGTTTTTTACATACGTTTGTCTGTATATGTACAGGAGAAGGTGAACGTTTCTCTACTTCTATTGCAAGTTGATAGATGAACATTTCAGAAAAAGTTTTGGAGAATTTCTATTGGTCCGTTCGTCATGAAAGTTTCACCCGATGTAAAAGCCAGCGGCTGCGTCCATGCAGAAGAATAAAAATTGAGGATTTCTCAATTTGATCCTTGTGTATATTGGATTAAGAAGCATTGAACAGTACAATATGATACGCTATACAGTTTAGCAGGGTCCCATAGGGTTCAGGTAAACATTTCAAGCTCTGGTATGTTTGTGTGAGCATTTAAGAGAGAGAGAGAGAGAGAGAGAGAGAGAGAGAGAGACCATGTTCCTGGTGATGTTATTTTGCCACTAATATTGCACAGCGAAGTCGATTAAGATCACAGTCAGTTAGCGACACGCTAACTCAGTGGGCAACCTTTATCTTTCTCCAGCCACACTCCAACCCAGACAGCGCTGTTCTACAGGCCAAAAGGCTTGGGATCCCCACTAGGCCGCCCTAATGGCGAAGCAGTGTTCCGGCCCTCCGACCGCTGCCCCTTTCCCAGAGTTTCCCATGCATTGCATCACCCTTCCGTAGCGCTAGATTCGAGAGTTCTCGTACAGGTGCAGGATCAAAACCAAGAAACAGACTTAATGAGCCTTAGGAGGAAGTGGGTGCAACAGAAAAGCACGTATGGTGTGTGTGAAATCAGACACGCAGCCAAATGGACACACACCACTTACACACACACACACACACACACTGTTGACTTGGACTGGCTTGTGGCATTTAGCATCCAAAGTCCTAACAATCACCCATTTCCCCCCTGAGTTTTGTGTGTGTGTGTGTGTGTGTGTGTGTGTGTGTGTGTGTGTGTGTGTGTATTCCGCTCTTTTCTCGTCTCCGCTGTCCAAAGTCCTGTCTCCGCACTGGAGCGCTGAACCTGAAGAGTGCCGCCGGCCGGCAGGTGCTCCTGCATATTCATGACCCGACTGGGTCCGATTCCGACTGCCATTGTGCTTCCACTACCGTGGGTGGGAACTGGCCATCACTCAAAGTTAAACAAACAATACAGTGGGAAAAAATCGCAGCCAAGGCTGTCGACGTATGCATATTCAACGTGCGGCGCGAGATGGACATCTGGCCGCAGGAAAGCAGAATTTAGTAATGGGCAATTACACAGCAACTGGCTTCCTAAGCCTAGGATGCGAGTGGACAGAGGGAGTGGTGGTGGTATTCACACTGGAGATGTGTCCTTCCCTATGTTTAATGAAGTGACCTTGTTAAGCCATTCATCCGAAACCTGGTGTGATTGACTATAGCTCAGCTAAGCCTGGATACAGAGTGTAACTATTAGCATTAGCAGCAATGGCAGAATGGACTTGGGATAGTAGATGTTACTGTTTTATGTGATGTTCTGTACAATCATGTACTGTACATTGTATACTGTGTATATTATATTTGACATGTTGTGTGATGTATATTGTAAAAAAGCCCATTTTGTATTAACATTTATACATTTTTGTATTTATAGAATTCTATATAATATAATATCCCAACTTTTCTGGAAATAAGAAATCTATATTCTGTATTGTGTATAATCTGTTGTATTTTCTATTTCCAGTATTGTTTATAGTCTACTGTATATTGCAGATTGTATATATGTGTACTGTTTATTGTATATTCTGTATTGTATATATTCTATTGTATATTGCATGTATTGTATTGTATAATGCACATTATGTATTGTATGTAGTCTATTGTAGATTGTGTGTATTTTATTCTATGCTTTGTGTATTGTATATAGTATATTGTGTGTATTGCATACACTATGTGAATTGTATATAGTCCATGGTATATTTATATTGGGTATTGTATTGTAAATATATATATATATATAAATAATAAAATAAGTAAAAAATATTACAAAAGAATAGAATGTGTTACAAAATGTAAACAGGTAAAAAAAATTTGTATTGTATTGTATTATATAGTCTTTAGTAGGCCTGCTAGAGAGAGACGCCATCGACCCAAACCAAATTCTTTTTGCGTGTGTTCACACTTGACCAATAAATCTGATTTTGATTAAGTCCATTCCATAAGTGAATTCTGTCACTTTTCCCTATAGCTCAGTAGCTGAAAGGAAGGAAAAAGTTACTTTTATGGAAACTTATGGTAAGTTTGTTGGTGTTCGAAAAGCACGACACAAAACACCAGTTTCACAGCGTATGAGGTCCAAACCTCACACTGAGTATATCCTCTACCAGCGCCATCGTTCGTCCACACTCGCATCAACACGCCACGTTCCTGGGTTCCCCCTCAACGAGCCAGTCTCTGCGAGCCCACCTGAGCTGCCTCAGTGACGGCGGAATTTCGTTCTGCTTGGCGAAAAAGCTATTTGACTACATCAGTCCAGAATTATCCATTAGCTGCTCAGGGCCATGAAAAGAGAATTTCTTTCTCTCTTCTCGGGTGTGTGGCTAGGAGAACCAATCACAAGCTCGCCGATAAGGCCCGGTACCGCAGTCAGGGTCAGCTACCGGTCACGGTAATTGCCCGTGAAACACATCTACGGCGGTGGAGACGTACGTCAGCCACGTGAGAGGCAAATCGCACGCGGTCCTCGGCAAAAAGGGCCGCTTCAAAGCTTCCTGCAAAGGCTGCTTTATCAAAAGCCTGGCTACTGGAAAACGCGAAGGACACATTGCCACAGGCATATGGAAAAAGACTCACACACACACACACACACACACACACACACACACGCATTAGCTTAGCTTTTTCATACTGCAAAATGTGTTTTTTTCCCCCCACGAATAAGCCATATTACCATGGAAACAGTGTTCAACAGCTGTTTTGCATGCCTCGAAATGCTCGTACTCTATAAAGGAAAAGATTTTTTTTTTTTTTTTTTTTTTTAACTTTCTCTTTGTTCTTCCGGTGATCCGGCTTAAGGAACAATGGTCATACATAATTAAAGGGAAGCGATAGCTTTGCTGAATTGCAAACGACTCGTGAGGTGTACTTTTTATAGCTTCGGGGAGGACACCTTGGCCTCCCAAGAGCTCCTTCGGCTCATCGCACTGTTGACATTCGCCGAGTGTGTCAGCTCATGCGGAATATTCGGGGAATATTTACTGAATATTCATCTCGAGGAAATGAGAGCGGGAGAAGAGAGAGGGATGGATCGATAAATGATTTATGGGCTTTTTTTTATGCCACGGCCTGACAGATTAATCAGTAATTCACTCGCGGGAATAGCAATGATATGATAGCGCCGAAGCGGGGTGGGCACGAGGGGGTCCGACTGAATGGTAATGTGAAAGGGCAAAGGGAGGAAGGTGACCTGGGCCTCAACTGCTCTGAAATGATGACTCTGTGCCAGACTGTTCGCTCTAATGGGAATTTACTTTGCGTGTCAGTGCTGGGCACTGGATCTCACTGTACTTCCAGCCTCCCCTGGAGGTTCCGGGGGTCTCCCGCATATTGGCAGCAGCTCCATGACATGATATATCATCACCGATCTTCTCTGGTGGTGAACAGTGTTTACTGGAGTGAGGGCTTCAGTTTGGCCTAAAAAAATAGGATAATGCTAATTTCTGATAGCACCCATAGCTAGCACGTAAATGAGCCACATAAACATTTCTTGGCTGTTCTAGACTGTATTAACTCTCAGTGGTTTCAATGTTATGGCTTATTGCAGGTTTACAGTTTGGGCAAAAAACAAGTTCAAACTGTAGCATCATGCTAATTTCTGATAGGGCCCACAACTAGCATGTTAGGGCTAGGCTAAGAAAGAGCCACATGAACATTTCTTGGCTGTTCTAGACTGTATCAACTCCCAGTGGTTCCAATGTTATGGCTAATTGCAAGTTAACAGTGACTATTTCAGTAAGCCACCATGGCGTAGAGCTGCTTTGCATGGCTTATGACACCGTGGCTCATGTTCACAGGCAGTGCCCTATGTAGGACCTTCAGAAAATCCACAGTGATGTTTTTCCTCATAAAAAAAACTGGTCCCAGTCACTGTGAATGGTTAATCTGACACTTTAGGCCTCCTTAGCCTCTGAAGGCCTTACCAACAGGATGGGTAGCTTGGCTGTATCTGTACCAGGGTTATCTAGGCAGATGCTAAAAAACTTCATATTTTAGTTTTTACCCAAAACATACCTGCATAGTTTTATGCAGCAACTAATTAAATAAAAACTAACTACAAATTACAGACATGTATTCGTTTTATTTCACAGAAATCGTTAGGCCTTCCCTTAGGCTCCCCCTCGAGTCACTGCCAGGGATGTGAGCAGGTGTTATAGTTTAGGTAGTTGGTGCTGAAATTTTAAGCAGAGCTGTGTTCGCGATGTGCACAGCGACATTTTTCTTTTCAGTTGAATCTTTTGCATAATTTGCATAAAACAAAATGACTTATGATGTTCTAGAATGTACTGATACATGTCAGTGCGCTGATACGCGCCGCTCACTTTATGCAAATCAGCCATAACAATAACACCACTGACAGCTGATGTGAATAACATTGACTAGTTATTTCATTACAGTGGCACCTGTCGGATATATTAGGCAGCAAGTGAACGGTCAGTTCTTGAAGTCCATGTGCTGGAAGCAGGAGCGTAAGGATCCGAGCCACTTTGACGAGGTTTTGTGATGTTCTGGACGACTAGAGTCAGAGCATCTCCAGAACAGCAGGTCTTGTGGCCACAGGGTCGTGGGCCTGACTGGTCTGATCCCACAGAAGAGCTGCTGTGGTGTAGAAAGTGATGCTGACCCTGATAGAAAGGGGTCAGAACACACAGTGCAGCACAGTCAGAGCTGCTCCAGCAGCAGGAGGGACACACTCAGCGTTAGGCAGGTGGTTTTAATGTTATGGCTGATCGACAAACTATTGTATTCGCAATCTCAAACAACATTAGGCCGCGCCGAGGAACAGAACTGGCCTGAAACTCTGTATACGCTTCCTGTGGGCTCCTCAAGCTGCTTGTGTTTTTCCAACACATCCTCAATGCAGCCAACAGCGAGGGAAGTGAGGCTTGCCGCTCTAAAAATGCAGCGCTAACTCAAACAGTGCTAGTGCACATTTCCAAAATACATCGGTCAAATTACGAACGCCCTAAAACAAGCAGACGTGAGTCTACACCTGAAATCCGGGGGAGCTGCAGGCGCCTGCGCACCCCCGTCATTTGCAGGATGTCACCGGTGATGCGTTAGAAATGAGGGAACTACAAAGACCACAATGCACCTCCCACCGCACTTCCCAATCCTTCTCTGGCGACGCTGCAAGGCCCGCGGCGCCGCGCGATAAAGCATCTTAAACGTCCCTGGCAAGCGTTAGCGCGACCCGTCAAGTCGAGCCCCGTCACTCAGCGAGCGCCGTGCCGCTGACAGCCAGTGAGTCAGCAGTAGAGGAGGAAGCGGCCGCGGTGCATTTCAATAGAGCAGATGGCGGCTGTAGCGCCAAACGCGTCAACGCATGCCTTTCCCCTCCCCGCTCCTCTGCTAAGGCCGAGCACTGTAAGGTCAAGCGAAAGTGACACTCGGCCCGTGTCGAACCCCCCGAGGAGGGGTGTCCGTCCCTGTCCGGTGCGGATACGGGCGCATGAAAGTGAAACTTCACCTCCCCACATGCTAATGTGGCTAGCGACGGCGGAGAATGTGTCGGGGCCAATTAGCATGACCTCATTTGCATAAGCTAGCTGGCTAACTAGCTGTAATTCATTAGCAACCGTGGCGTTTTGGCGGAATGTGATTTTAAACCGTCTTTCTTTCTTTTTTTAAGGGTTCGTAATGATGCTCTTCGAGTGGAGCCCACGCCGTCGTCTCCCTGTAGTGTTACTTTCATCAAAATTTTGAGAAAATAAAATAATTTTTTATTTTTTTTAAAACGAGGCCTGATTAGCCTCCCAGGAAAAAAAAAACAAAAAAAAACCACCCTTGACTTGGGTCACACCGTGCATGACATCTGCATGTCTCCCTCCTCCGGCGCCCTCGCCTCCCTGGACTTGCGGCTCCTGCACACCGAGGCATGCTGGGATACGTGGCACCTTTTTTTTTTCCGCGGTGGGTGCATCTCATTTGCCAGAATTAGCATCCGTTCCGCATCAAGCGGAGCTTGGAGAGGTGCTCAGTGGAAGTGGGCAGGAAGTGAGCTGGCTGAGCAGCTACGGAGAAGTGGAAGGGACGCCAAGGGTGGCGAGAGCACTCGGGGGTAGAAAAACAACCCGGCGGGGTTCGTCAGAAGGAACCGCGCCCCCTTTTTCGCAGGTTGAAGAGGGAGGCACCCTGGGAACCCGAGGTGACGGAGCAGGGACGGGGGGAGATGAAGAGGAGGGAGGAAGAGGCTGTTTTCTAAACGTCTGACTGCACGCGCTCAGACGAACCCCCTCCCCAACGCGCCGCAACTCCTCCAGTCTCCTGACATCTCCTGACAGATTAAGTGCTTTTCATCTATTCAGCGTTCGCCGCGTCGAGCGGAGAAGACGGCGAGAAAGAGGGAGAAAGGGAACGTTTACGGGAGCGGCGACGGCGCCGCGTTACCGATATTCCCCTAAGCGGTTAATGCTGTCTTCCGTGATTTAGAGGAGAAGAACGCGGGAGGTCAAACGGCTTCTCCAGCTCTTAACATATCCGTCGCGGGGAGATGGTGTCGGTGTCAGAATAATTCCTCAAAACACAAGATCGCCGGCCGAGTCGTCCCGTTCCTCTCCGCTGAGCCGCAGAGACCCGGCGCTGCCTGTCTCCTCGCCGCACAAATTGAGGGAAACCGAGTCAGGTGGAACCGAGGAAGAACCCATGGCTATGAAAACACAAAAACACGGCGACGCGTCGGGTCCCGATGTGCTGAAGTGTTTGACGACAAACATTCGCGAGGCCCAAAGGTGACAGAAACCGTACAAAAAGACCCCCCCCCCCACCCCCCCCCAAAACATCAAGACAGACAGACATGGATACGGACACGTGGTCAGGAATCAGCTTTCGTCACATTTATAGTTTTCAGACTCTGCTTTGTGTCCATGACCCACTGGTTCTTTGGTAAGTTGTAAGGATCACAGTCGAGCCCAACTGCCTTTTCATTTAGGCAGATCCACTTCCCCTACTGAAGAAAGCCCATTATGCAGTTTGGCCCAAACAAACACTGATCGACTGTCAGAACGTCTCTAACACTCTCGAACCAAGCCTTAGATCGTGATAAACCCCTTTGGCACATTGGCGTTGTGCCCCCAATGCCACAATTACCACTTGTGTTTGGGAAGATGGACTCCCCAGCTAGACCCACCTCAGCCAGCAGAAACCAAAGCCGCGTCACTCAGCCTGTTCTCCAAGGCCTGAGTAGAAGGCATCACGAATCGGGGAGTTTGACCCAACTTGGACTAGTCACGTTTGTTGGCACCTTCCTCTGTCCTTACTGCGAGCGCAGCTAGGACATGAGCTTCAGCTTTGGAACAAACGGCTGGTGATTAAGTTACGTCGGCCAGAGCGACAGAGGCAGGGAAGCCATTGTCCATGTCAGCGATGCGTTCTCGTAATTATAGTACGCGCGGCAATCTCCAGGGTCGTCCCCCGAGACGCGGACTTCACAAATGGGCTACATCAGATATATGTGCTCCGTGCCATGACATTCTAATTACAAACAAATGAAAACACCATTTGGCGGCGGCGGAGGGAAGAAATGGGTTTTCTGGGAGATCATTATTGAAGAGAATAAGTGCAAACGGGCTTATGAACTATGATGTAAAGTGGGCCTCAGCTTAGCAGGGCTTTATTGGACGCCGGGATTAGGTCAGAGCTGTAAAACACACTCGTATTGTTTACAAGACTGTTTTATGTTTGCTCGGGTTCGTACGCGAGAGCGTGCGGCGCGTGTGTTATAGGCCCGCGTCTGGTGGTTGCAGGCGCTTATGGTTTGTTGATATAATCGAGGAAGGGGTCAGCGCTCCACTTGCGGCGCTCCGGAACACAATAGGATTGTATTCGGGCCCTATTCTGCTAGGAGAACCCGCGGAACAGTAGCTAAAGTGGACACGGGGGAGTGTCACCGCCAGCCCACAAAACATATCTGTCACCTCCCCTAAGACCAGACGTGGGGAGCGCAGGGAGATGAGGTGGGATTGGATGACAGGCAATACCAACAAAGGCCAGATCTCACCCTACGCACACACACACACACACACACACACACACACATTCTCTTTCACACACACATATGCAGACATCGCAGGCAAAATCAATATCCACAGTCTTGGTCGGCCTAATGGCCAGGAGAATGCAGAGCGAGGCTATTTTAATGACGTTTTCCAATAATCGCGCTCACACTGACCGGCCACTTTATTAGAAACCCCTCCCTCGTAGCTCCGCCTCGCTAATGAACAGTTGGGGAGACCATTCGATCCCAGAGCCACTCTTGGCTGGATATTTTTGGGTGGCGTGCGAAATCACGGACGTCCTGAGACGCCCGCACACCCTGTGACAATGGGCCGCAACCCAGAGACTTCGCACCATAGCTGCAGAGTTTCCCTAGGCACAGGGCAGTGGTTGGCCATGTGATCAAAGGGTCATGGGTTCAAGTCCCAGCCCAGGTAGCACTGAGGTCCCGCTACACAGCTCCTCGCGTGCTGTCGATAGCGGCCAGCTGCTCCACATGGGTTCAACGCAGAGGTCACATTCTGTTGTGGTGCACTCTGTGCAATGGGTGTGTTCACAATGACATACACGTTTTTGGCCTTTCATCCATATGCAAGCGGCATTTTAAAGCGCCTAAAATGATGTGAGGATTTGCGGGAGTTTTAGTGTTGACGTCTAGAGAGGGTGCCCCCCCGAACATGCGCCGTTATCTCCTTTGTTTATGGACAGAGACTGTTCTCCACTGTTTATGAGGCGAATTTGCACAATGCACAGCCAAAATAGTGCAGTTGTGAGTCTGCTTACACGATTTTTTACTTATTTATACATAAATATAGTCACTCACCCACTACACTGAGGATCTGCAGTGCACAATGAATGTTACTGCTGCATCCAACACTCTCGCAACTCGGTCTGCATCAGAAAAGCTGAATGAAGCTTCCTTTCCTATCTGCTGGCTCTGATTTTTCCTGATCTGTAGACCATCGCCTTGCTAAATAATATACAGGTACAGCTGACTAGCATGTGGATCCATTTGATTACCAGATCAGGCTGTTGTTTTCCAACAAGCATCACTCGTCACTATGGCAATTCTCATCAGTTTCACCCCAGAAAGTGTAATGACGGAATAAACCTTCATAAATGTCCATGTAGATTAATGTCAGTTGTCATAAAAGGCTTATGTACACGTCATGTAGCCTTATTAATGGTACCCTACAGTAAAGTGCTACCGTTATTTCATTGGATGGGATATATTAGGCAGCCCTTGGGTGCCCATGACCCTGTGGCCAATTCACCAATTTTCCTTTTTTGGATCACTAACTACCTCACACATGGAACACTCCACAAAACCTGCCGTCAAGGGATGCTCTGACCAGCCATCACAATAAGGCCCCTTGTCAAAGTGGCTCTGAGCCCATTTTTCCTGCTTCTAGCACATCAAATTCAAGAACTGGCTGTTCACTCACTGCCTAATATATATCCCACCGTCCTGGCAGGTGCCACTGTAATGAAATAACTAGTCAGTCAATGTACCTGTCAGCGTGCAGGTGAACCTGGGCAGTGACGCAGCCCCACCTGCGTCCACAGTGCATCTGTTAACACCGGCCTGGTTCACTGGTCCTAAAACGAAATGACGTGTGCATTTAGGTGCTGTGCTGCTGCCGCCGCCGCCGACGTGGCATTCGCCGAAAGCTTTTGAGCGCAGGCCGGCAGAGAGAGGGGAAGAGACCCAGACAGTGTAGACTGGTTCATTAGTCTCACAGTGGCCATCCCATCTGGACTTGGGCAGTGGGGTCAGCAGCTGAACGCCACAGAGGGAGAGAGTGTCAGAGGGCGCGGCGCGAGCACCGATGAGAGGAGGACAGAAGGCAAGGTGAAGAAAAGATGGAGGATGCGAGACAGGGTGAAGACAGAGAGAGAGAGAGAGAGAGAGAGAGAGAGAGAGAGAGGGAGAGCGTGCGAGGGAGGCCGGAGGGGCTGGGTAATTACCGGCCGCTCTGGGTGCTTGTTTATTGCTCGCGACCCAAAAATGGCTCCGGCGGAGCGGCGAGTCCAGGGCTGGCAGAGGGACGAGGCTGAGAGCAGACAGCAGATGCTGCCCGCGACTGGCTCGCACAGATGCAGTCTGATCAACCTTCAGCACAGCCGGAGGACAGTGTGCGCGAGAGAGAGAGAGAGAGAGCGAGAGAGACCGCAGTGACAGGTGTCAACAGCACCTAGCCTCTGCTACTACTTTAGCAGAGCTGTAAACCCACTGTATTCTCATTACACAGTGGACTCTGTCATAAGAGTCCTTCTCTCTCTCTCTCTCTCTCTCTCTCTCTCTCTCTCTTCTTGCTCTCACACACACAATGCATGACGCAACTCAAAAGGTAGCATATGGCATTCTTATGCAATAATGCACAATATGACAGTGCTATATTGTGAGACACATGGCACTGGTGAGCTGCAGTTGTGGGCATTACAAGGTGGATCAATCAAGCCATAACATTA
Organism: Arnoldichthys spilopterus; assembly: GCA_037974385.1. Classification (NCBI taxonomy): domain Eukaryota; kingdom Metazoa; phylum Chordata; class Actinopteri; order Characiformes; family Lepidarchidae; genus Arnoldichthys; species Arnoldichthys spilopterus. The sequence goes on along the minus strand of JBBPDA010000126.1, from coordinate 31,071,743 downwards.
ACACCACCTGCCTAATACTGAGTGTGTCTCTCTGACTGTGGTGCACCACAGCAGCTCTTCTGTGAGCCCAGACGGGCTAACCCTTCACTCCCAACATGCATCAGTGAGCCTTGGGTGCCTGGTTCACCACTTGACAACTGCAACACTCCACTAGACCTGCTGTTTTGGAGACGCTCTGACTCTAGAACATCACAGTAAGGTCATGGTGAAAGTGGCTCAGATCCTCAATGCTCCAGCTTCCAGCTCATCAACTTCAAGGACTGACTGTTCACTTGCTGCCTAATATATCCCACCATGCCAGTGTACTGAAATAACTAGAGTCAATGTTGCTAGATGTCAGTGGTGTTAATGTTATGGCTGATTGTTGCTCCAATCAGCTGCAGCTGCTTGGTTGTTATTATACAGATTTAGCCCGAGTGTGCAGATGTGCAGATAACCAATCAGAAAGCAGCTGGCAGACATCAACGCGTGATAGACGTCAGCCGCTCTAGTGAAGGCCTGTGATGTGCAGTAAACCTGAACTCATCTGTTCCAAAAGGCTGAGTCAGATTTTTTCCCAGCACTGAAAAGTTTGCCCAACTTTACACCAGCTGCTATGAAAGAATGTGCTCGTGGGAGGAGCTTGCAGAGCGTATGAGATCCAACATGCTCCAATATTGGCCTCACATCCTTAGATCCCCTTAAGCGTCACTCTGCCTTATTCACCTGTAACCTAGCAACGGTCGCCATAGAGCATTCAGTGGAGCTGTTTTTCAGAATTCAAATAAACTCTCGCTAATCAGCTTGCGCTTCATCATCGTCTCCAAAGCTAATAATAAATATCACTCATGAAACCGTGGGACGATGTCAAGAAAACAGCAGCACAGCAGTACCAGGAGTGCACCTACACCGACCAGCCATAACATTAACACCGCCTGCATTATATTAAACCACAGTAACTCCACTGTGGGACTGGACCCAACGGGCCGGCCATTACTATACACATGCATCAGTGAGACTTGGGTGCTCATGACCATGTTGCCGATTCGATTGCGCTCCTGCTTTTAGCACATCAACTTCAAGAACTGACTGTTCACTTCCTTACTATCCTCATTAACTAGACAGCCAATGTTATTCACTGCGCCAGTCAGTGGTTTTAATGTTATGGCTGATGTCATTTAGTACAGATCACTGCTCTATGACGAAATGCACTGGTGGCAATGTTTACAGCATGCTATATCTCTCTCACACACACACACACACACACACGAGCATGAATGCACACTCCCGCCCATTCCGATGCTGTTGCCTTAGTAACGCGGAGCCGGACCTGCTCTCGTGTCTTTCTGCACGGGTAGGGTGCAGTGGCCCGACGCCTGAGGTCAAAGTGATGGGATTCATTAATCAGCCCCAGACCCGATGGGGAATCCTCTCGCGCCTGCCTGGCACCGCTGACCACATCGCCCGCCTTTTCCGACTCCTCCTCGCATAGAAATATGCCAGCTTGTTTGTTGGGCATCATCCTCTGGAGAGCTATCCCTGTGCAAATCTGCTTGCTCGGTGGATATAGCGGAGGCTTGGCGCATAATTGGCAGAAAGAGGCGTTTTTATCTGAAACCTGCACATTCCAGCCTGCTTTTCTCTCCGCACGCCCAATCTTCTCCGGCCCCTCTGCGCTCGTCCGCGCCTTATTAATCACTGTCCAGGATAATAAGGCTCCTCCGTGGCGGGTTATTGCTGTTTGCAGCAATTGTGCATCGCCGTTTGCTGGCCCCCGATGCAACATGGCACATATTCGCTGATCAGCCATAACATTAGAACCACTTAAAGGTAAAGTGTATAACATTAAGTATGCAGCTGTTTTATCGCAATGGCACTTGTCGGGGGTGGGGGGGGTGGGGTGGGATATATTAGGCAGCAGGTGAACAGTCAGCTCTTAAAGTTGACGTGCTAGAAGCAGGGAAAATGGGCGAGCATCAAGTTCTGAGCCACTGAGACAGCGATGGCAGTCAGAGCGTCTCCAAAACGCACCGTAACTATGCACGTTTCCTCAGCTGAGGGATTCTGATGGTGCTGTGTCATTTTATCATGCACATGTAAGCTCATTTTTATGGAGAGAAGCGAACCTCTTTCATGGCTCGCACCTCCACTTTCACCCCTCATTGCTCACTAGCAGCCCAACACACAAGTCTCAGCCTCACACACACAGATAGCCAACGGTTTCCTAGCTAATCTGAAAACAGAGATATGGGGGAAATCATTTATTTGATTATATTTCTAAAAAAAATAAATCACATTTTCCTTCTGCTGGGGGAATGACCAGAGACAGGCCACAAAAACCACTTTAAAAAACACTTTACGGCAAAAATCTCTATATAAAGGTGTCTATTAGGTTCTTCTAGCCACGAGGCAGAGCGATAAGAGACTTCTGAAATATTCAACATCCAACTAATCACTGCTAAATGCATCAAGAGGGCAATTTATTTAAATAAGTAAGTGATCACTGTTGAATAATCTCTGTATCAGTCCACTCTTTTCCCCGCACAGGTTTATCATAGCCGCCCACGAGGAGGAGAAACCGTAAAAGGCAACGTGGGGCGGTCATAACACACTTTCATGTGGCCCAAGTACGACCCTGTGTTCGCATCTCTAATAGATGAGCTTGAGGACGGCTGCTAAACGTCCCACTGCGGGCCCTGCACTAAGTGGAGTGCGCTATCCCCATGTCTTTGATGAAGCCGCAGTGTTTATGTGCAGCGTCTGCAGTGGAAGAGGCATGTTACTCAGGGAGGGCACTGAAAAGGTGTGGATTAAGGGAGACTGCCCATGGCAAGCAGGCTAGTCTAAATAGGCTTTGTGCTGAAAGCACCAAGGACCAGCACCGCGATGTGTGCGCTCTCTAACCTCAGCCTCGGAATTTGGTGCCCAACACAATATACCAGCCATAACATTAAAACCACTGACAGCTGAAGGGAATAGCACTGACTCTCTAGTTATCTCATCACAGTGGCACATGTAAGGAGGTGGGATATATTAGGCAGCAACTGTACAGTCAGTTCTTGAAGTCGATCTGCTGGAAGCAGGAAGGCCCATTGAGATGGCATTAAAAAACGGCCGGTCTCGTGGAGGGTTCCAGGTGAGCAGTAGTCAGTACCTACCAAACGTGATCCACAACTGGGTCGTGGGCCCCCGAGGCTCACTGATGCACGTGGGGAGGAAGGACTAGCCTGAGGGCAGCCGCAAAAATCCACCGGTGTGTTTTGCCAGCGCAACATAATAATAGAGTAAGTCAATTCTATGGCAACAACAAATCAATGCCTCCAGTCTCTCCTCCGAGACGGTGACCTGAGACCGGTTCATTGATCGGCGTTTGCAGCACTTTCCCCCGAGATGCGTCCGATGGGGAGCTATCGTTACGGCAACGTGCGAAGATCCCCCAGCAAATAGAGTCGTGAGCACTTTGAGGGAAGATCCGTCAAGGCTGAGGGGGTGTATCTGGACCAAAGTTCTTGAGCTGGCTGAGAATGAGTGAAATGCAGTGCAATGTTGTCTCAGTATGAGCAACATTAGCATTGCAGGATAAAGTTATGTACTTCCTATATACTCCTAATGAATGAAGGCCCACTGCCGACTGTGTGAATGTGGAAGAACACACAATCAGCCTGAAAAACACAAACACTGCATAGGGACTAAAAGAGGAGGGAAATAATAATACAGTGTAGTGCTGTAACATTTTTTCAGCAACCTACTCTAATGACATTGCCTCTGAAGTCCACAAGATGGCACAAGACCTTGTTCTTCTCTTGCGAGACGAATTGAGTGGTGTGTTATTCTTTTATAAAACTTTTTTTAGAATATTTATGAGAAACACAATGAAATCAAACCGAAATAATGTCTGTGTTATAAAATGCAAAGATAGATGGATAGATCGATGGATGGATGGATGGATAGATAGATAGATAGATAGATAGATAGATAGATAGATAGATAGATAGATAGATAGATAG
>JBBPDA010000126.1:30804654-30819837 GCA_037974385.1 Arnoldichthys spilopterus | reverse complement strand
AGAAACCCAGTGGTGGTATGATGAAGGAAGGATTCAAACCCATGAGGCAAGTATCCTACCCACTAGGCCACCAACACCCCATTTAAAGAGTCTAGCTCAGAGACCCCTACCTCATAAAACACCCCACCCCCACCATACATAAATGCAAATTTATGGCTATTGGTGCGTGTGTTGCTCCTCTGTGTCTGCTTACGGGGCATAAATAGGCAGGGGAGCTCACGACTACATCTGTGAAATATGCGCGGCCTCGGGATATTTAAACACACGCTAATTCAGCCTGTTAAGGAGAGTCCTGAGAGACTCACCCAACCAGCCCGCTCTACCCCTACCAGCTCATTCAGCCTTATTTGTTAAAAATGGGGTAAAAAAAACACATACAGGCTGTAATTGTGTTAACGTTAGCTTTTGTTTCTCCCCCTGCTGGGGCAACGCCAGATGCCTGTGGACTAATTCTGCATCCAGTCATGAGGCTCTGAAGCCAGTGCGGTTTCCTGCACACTCCAGGGTTCTCACTGTAACAGAGCAGCTCTAAAACCTGTGTGTGGAACACGCCAGTAATGGATGGTTTGGGATTCTACTTGCTTAATTCTTTATTGATGAATAGCTTTTGTTCGCAGTCCATGAAGGAACACGGGCGCGGCGCAATATTTTCCTGACAGCTGTATTGAGTGGGCTGTTGGGAGCGGAGTTGCTCCTGATGCGTCAGATGAATACAAGTCTGCATATTATGAACACCTCTCTCTCTCACACTCTCTCTCTCTCTCTCCCTCCCTCCCTCTCACTTTCTCTTTCTCGCCCTCTCTTCTCTCTCTCCTTCTCTCTCTCTCTCTCTCTCTCTCTCTCTCTCTCTCTCCTTTGCACTCCCCCCCTCTCTCCCTCTCTCCCTCTCTCTTCCTTGCACGCTCTCTCCCTCACCCTCTCTCTCTCTCTTTCTCTCCCTCACTCTCTCTCTCTCTCTCTCTCTCTCTCTCTCTCTCTCTCTCACTCTCCTTCCCTCACTCTCACTCTCTCTCTCTCTCTCCCTCTCATTCTTTCTCTTTCTCGCCCTCTCTCTCTGTCCCTCTCTCTCTCTCTCTCCCCCTCCCTCCCTCTCTCTCTCTCTCTCCCTCCCTCACTCTCTCTCAGCTCAGAGGAATCTCGTGCCAGTTCTGGCCTGTCCATGCATAGCTCAGCAGGGGCACTCTCTGTGGGGAGCCCAGCTGAGGGCTTGGATGCAGGGTCGGGGCCAAAGGTGGAGCCCTTGGATGTGTCTGCATTGGGGCTAAACATAGAATCCCTCAAAGGCAAGGACTATACATCTCTGATCAGGTTCTGTGGGTTAATGTACAAGATCTAATGCGATTATAAGAAGTTGGTAACATCCAGTTTCACTAGTAACTGAGGCACTGAAGGCAATCACACTTGATCAGAATGTATATTTGGAAAGTTAAACGTCAATATATGTTATATGTTATATCTACAGTTTCTCAGTGATAATATAGATTAGATTTAATCTGCCAATGAACCAAGACTCACAGACTAGATAAAATGACTTAAAATATATAATAATTTAGAAATAAATTGAGAAATTATTTAAATTGTATATTGTCCCCCCCTCCCCCTCCCCCCGTGGGTACATACACAGACCTAACAGCAGTCATAGCATTAAGCAAATACCATTAATGGCTCTTATTACAGGGGTGGAATATATTAGGCAGCAAGTGAACAGTCAGTTCGTGAAGTCATTGTGTTGGAAGCAGGAAAAATGTTCAAAACAGCAGGTTTTGTGGAGTAGTTAGTACCTACCAAAAGTGATCCAAGGAAGAACGACTGGTGAACCGGGGACATAGTCATGGGCACCCAATGCTCACTGATGCACATTCGGGAGCAAAGGGTAGTTCATGTGGTCGGATCCCATAGAATAGCTACTGTGATGCTGATGAGTGAATGCTGACTCTGATAGCAAGGGGTCAGAACACAGAGTGCACCACATTCAGAGCTGTGGTGGACACACTCAGTATTTGGCAGGTGTTCTTATGTATATGTGCGTACATATATTAATAATTATAGATAATCAATAATACACATATTGGAAATATTAGCTATTTTGAGTGTAAAAATGAGGCTGCGGAGCTGCATCTGTCCTTTATCATGTCGTCTGAGGGGATCTGCTTCTTGTACAACCGCTCACTGTTTCACTACAGATCACTTGGAGTCAGGACTGACCCCCGACGCTCCTCGCTCGGCCCCAGAACGAGGCTCTCCCTCCCTGGCCGCCTCCCCGGCCCGCCCAGGTTCCGATGCCAAACCCGTTCTTCCACCCATCCCATCTGGACGCAAAGCCGCAGAGTTAGGTCCAGCGCCATGATGGACAGTACGGTGAGGTAGATGAGAGGCAGCCATGAAGTAAATCAGGCTTTTGAAGAGGAAATATTTCATATGCACCATTTCAATGCTGCAATAAAGAAAAGAACGTATAGAAATGTAACACAATGCTCAATTTGTTCCTTTTACTCTCCCTGATGTTGTGTGCGCGCCTACGTAGACAGATGATGACGATGACGAGTACTGTAACTGATGAGGTGCCTGATGAGCCGATGATGCATAACTGTAGTCAAATATGTTAAACCTAAATGCACAGCTCTGTGAGAAGAGCTGGAGAGTAATGGAACAGAAGTCATTAATAACACTGAATATTATCTCCCGTTTACGCTCCACTCAGCTTCACCGCTCCCTCGCCGTTGAGGGAGCACGACTTATCTAAAAGCCCGGAGTCTGATCGGATGTCAGCGACGTGACTAATGACGGAAAGTGGTTCGTGTCCTCTGTTAGTAGCACAAATGCAACAGGACGATTTCTTATTGAGGGACGTTGGGGTTCCACGCCATGCTGTGTCCATTAAAACAATGCATGCAATAACAATGTAACTGCTGTTTACAGTCGGGTGATGTCTCGCGCTGGTGGGGGTTGAAGAGCGGTCAGCTCACCAAAGTCCAGTTTTATTCGAGAGGGTCGTTACACAAATATGGGCATTAACCCCATTCTGCGCAGGGGTGGATTTGGGCATTTCCACCTAGTTTGTCTTTAAAGCGTCACATTGAAAATGGATCAAGACAAACGTCCAATTAGGAAAGTTTAATTTCAAAAATAATATTTTACTATATATTTTATTCATTATAGAATCTTCAAATTTGGAAGGCATGCGCTCCGGAGGTCAGAGAATCAAGAAATGTCGAAGTGTTGGTGTTTTATCCAGTACATTAATTACGGATCCTGACATTTTAAATGACAATTGCGTGTCGTGCGGGCCTGTACGACCACCAGGGGGCAGGACTTATAGGGTTAAACGACAGAAAAGAACAGGTGTTGGTCCGAAAATTGAAGAGAGGTTTCCCCAAAGTGTAGAAGATGAACGTGAGCGCTACTGTCTTTATCTCTCCGTGCTGCCTTAGGACAAAAACCAGGGCCTTCGTACGCTTAAACCAGCTGAGACCAGTTTGTTTCAGGAAGATTCTAGAAGTTCTTGGTGCGCCTCTTCTGTCTGATAGTGATGATGTACCTGAACTGAAGGACGAGGAGCCTCAACCTGGCTACTGACTGGTATCATGGCGTTTTAGGAGGGACCGGCTCTCACGATGTGGGTTGTTGCTTTTGAGTTTACACTAATAATTTTTTAAATACACAAACAAAGGCTAAGACTGAACGTACGCTTAACAGGAAACAGAAGACGAACACTAGATCAGACACTAACATCTTAGAACACTTACTCAACACACAATAACCGGCAAGAACTGAACCAAACACAAGAGACTAAATAGACAGAGCAAACAAGGAGGAGACGGGAAACACAGAACAGGTGAACAGGGCGGAGACAAGGCGGGGCTAAGGGAAAACTACGACATGAAACCTCACACAGTCCTTGAGTTTCTCAGACAGAATGTGGTGAAGAGCAGAGAGAGTAGAAAATCATTTTCAGGGGCCTGGGACAAGGCCTTAGGAACGTCACAGGATACCAGCAGTGCAGGTTATGTAGTTACGCACATAAAAGTGAGTGGGTGAGTGTTTATTTGTCATTGTGAACACACCACAGCACAGCACACAGTGCACCACAACGAAGTGTGACCACCTGTGCTCACTGGTTCCTCACTGGTACTGGGATTTGAACCGGTGGCTTTCAAGTAACAGGGGCAACTCCTGTACACCACCAGTGCCCACATGTATGACCTACTGTGTGTGGCCTGTGGAATTACACGAATGAAGCCTGAAAAGAATAAAGATGTGTATATCTGCACGGCTGTAATCCATGTGTAACAGTGACTAAATCACCAGAAGTTACGTTGTTGTGTAGTATGTGTAGTATGACTATTATATGAAATTTCATTTTCTCAGTGATTGTACTATAAACCACACTGTGCAAGAGTCTCAGGCACCTGAGAATTTTAGAATAAATCCAGTAAATAACATTAATACACTAAACAGTGATTTTATTTAATTAACCATGATTTTAATTTATTAACCATTCCCATTGCTGCTTTGGGCTCAATCGGGCCTTCATTAGATGAAACCAGGAGCTGATGGAGCTTCACACACATCCATACAGTGACCGGAGGCGTGGAGGAGAAACCTGGAGCCGAACCTGTGTCTCCTAGCAGCTCACACACCATCAGCTACTGTTCACACACAGCAGTTCTTCATTCGTTTCACTGTTTGTTTGCATTGATTCTAATGTTCTCTTGTGTTTTCGCTGCAGAAGGAAGCTCACTGCTCAGGGAAACGGCTTTAAACTATTAGCACAGGGGCCTAAGACTTTGGCCTGGAACTGTATACGATATGTGATACGAGTGTGTTCAGGCGTGTGTGCGTCTGTACACACCTGGCCATCTGTCAGTGTCAACCCTCAAACCAGCAGATGTTGTAATGATCTTATAATTTAGAGGCAGTTTCAGACAAGACAGGCCCATAGTGCTGCAGAAGCTCGCAGGCATAACCTACTTAGAGTCAGTCTTCACACCTACCTCACATTATCCAAATACATGACCTCCCACATCTGGATTGTTGGCCCCTGCAACTATGCGTCCATATGGAGCCGGAATACTGCACCACTGTATTAAAGAAGCTCTACACAGGTGAACACACAATTTCCTCATATTCACTATAACTAAAGGGCATAAATCTTGGTAAAAAAAATAGGAGGAACAAGTGACGAGAACGAGTGGTGTAAGTAAACGGTGATTGGTCCAGATGAAAGTGTGTTATGATTGGTCCAGACAAAATTCTGCAAAGGGATTACCGCAGATGAAAGTGTATGATGATTACAGCCGCCATATTTAGACTGTGTGAGGCGTTTGCTGTGTAAACAGAAGCTCTTAGTGCTAAAAACTAGAGAAACAGTATTAAGGCGATGTGTGACAGCTCTCCAATCACTGTGTCCTCCATCTTCTTCTATGCGGACGCTATACCAGCCATCGGCCAGCTTACGTCACCGCAGCATTCCAACTGGCGGTGAGAACGCAAACAGTAAAAACTCCCCAAAGCTGTGTAGAAGCTCCGCAGTGGGTGGTTCCTCTCAAAAGGTCCCTAGAACTGTTTGTTCTGAAAGCAACTGTTATGGAGCCAAATAGAAATGCATAGAAGTGTCATTCACTTCATAAATGTCTTTGCTCACTGCAGCCTTGCTGGATAAAACTCACAATCTTTCCTGTTGCCTCCAGACGCCACCTATTTGCATATTTTTACTTGTTTTACTCACCCTCCGACCGAAAACTTGTGTAGCTTCTGCTTTTCCTTAGATAAACCCAACCACATTAAGTTAAATATTGAAAAAATGATCAGTCTGACTTATTAGCATCTTAGCATCTTTAGTATCAGGGTTATGTCTGGATAAGACCAGGCTACATAAACATGCAGAACATGACTGGCTGCTGTATACGAGCTGTTTTGCATATTACTCACCACATAGTAGGAGGAGTTCCGTCTGGGTTGGGCGGAGATACATAACACTAGTCAAAAGTGACAATGCTAAAAGTCATAGAAGGCTGCAGTATGCAAATGAGCATCTAACCCATCAGAGAACATCTTGAAATAAGCTGAATAAGAAATACACATGCGTGTGTTGATTTTGTGACATCACAAAAGCTATGATTTGAAAAGGGGCTGTTTTTAGAGGACGTGAATGTAGCATGTGGAGCTTCAACAACACGTACACATTTCTTAATTCGAGGAAAACATCGCGATCACAGTGTGTATCGGTATAATCGCAATACTGATATCTTGCCCATATCGTGCAGCCCTGGTGTGCCCTTCATTCCTGCATGCAAAGCTCTAGAGTGTGAGAACATGTTTATGTCTTTAGAGAAGGTCAAGTTAAATGTAGCTTCTGTACTGTTCTTGCTCATGTTATAGCCTATTCCTATACAAGCTGATTATAACGATGAAATTGCCTTCAAGATATTCTTGCAAAAAGTGGTTTTGACGATTAATAATGATGCTCCCATACATCAGAGAAAGACTAACCTTCTTATGTTATTTTCTACAGTGCTGCACCTGAAGAAAAGCCCCGCCAGCGTTAATCATCGATTGCTCACTGAGATGTCCAACACTAAATCAGATATGAGCACTGAGCTTCTTCATTATCATGTCTGAGGCAAAGCTGTGTGGCAGTTCATATAGAACTGACACCTTAATTACACACACACACACACACACACACGCACTGCCTAATCAGTGCCTGAAGGTCGCTGGTTCAGATCTCAGACCAGTACAAAGTACGTTCTGCTTTTGCTTTCTCGTTGCATTTTTCCACCCCTGGAAAAGGCAAGTAGCTCCACATGTGATGAGTCAGCAGTTGTAAAGATGTGCAGAGCATCTTGCGGAGAACTTGTATGGTTTTTATTCCATATTTCTGCCAGACCGAACTGGGCTTTGTATGAGAGCAGTTGGGCAGAACCTTAAATCTCACACAGGTTGTGGCCCAGAACTGGAGGCTTTGGGTTTTTACAGCAGCCGCATTTTCTGCTCTGTGTGGGTCTGTGCCAAGACAAATGTGGTGCACATGCACGTCAGTGTGCATCTTCTCTTACTACCAGAGTAACAATGCAAAACAATGTGTTCACCACAACTTTTTACATTATACAAAGCATCCAACAACATTAGCATTAATACTTAGCATTTGCCATAATTGTTAAAAGTGAAAGTGACTATTTGTCATTGTGAACACCTCAAGCATCACAATGTGACCTCTGCATTTAACCCATCCACACGTGGAGCAGCGGGCAGCTATCAGCACGATGGTACCTTGCTCACGGGTACTGCGTTGTTGCCCAGGTCGGGACTTGAACCTGCGATGTTCAGTTCACTCGGGCAATGTCTTAACCACTAGGCCACCGCTGCCCATAAGGAGTAACACCTGATAATGATATATTAGGTGGGCAGTGGAGGCCTATTGGTTAGGACGCTGCCGTTGGGACCTGAAGGTCGCAGGTTCGAGTCCTGGCCCGGGCACTACACTACTACTGCGGTTCCCACTACACTGCTCCCCGGGTGCTGTTGGTAGCTGCCCGCTGCTCCACGTGTGCACGTGCGATGTGTAAAATGCAGGGGTCACATTTCGTTGTGGTGCTTGAGTGTGTTCACAATGACAAATAGTCACTTTCACTTTCAGGTGAGCGGTGGTTGATGTTGTTGGACAAGCCCTGAGGGACCTGAGGATCTGAGGGCCAAACTGTGCTGGCTAGAAGACTGGCGGGTTCCTGGCAGCAGTGGTTGGTATCTAATGCCAACACCACAGTGGCTGGTTTAATAATGACACGTCATTAGGACCGAACGCTCATTGATGTGTCCGTCATGTTGAAGAGCTACAGTAGCACAAACATTCGGAAAACTGAAAGCTGACTCTGATGGAAAGGTGTCCGAACTCACAGGGCGTCACGTCTTGCTGTGTAGAGTGAAAAGCACCTACAATGGGCATGTGGGAATGCTGATATCTTGTGCCGTAAGAGGTGTTGTGGAGTCCGTGCAGTCCACAGAACAGTGCAAACGTCTGTTAAGCCGTTTATGTGAGTTTTTCTCTGCAGCAAAAACATCAGTTACCATTAGAACCAATGCAAACAAACAGGAAAATGGTAAAAACATGAAGCGTAAAGGTTTGTGCACCTGATTTTATCTAATGAAGGACTGATTGAGCCCAAACCAGCAATTTAATGGGAACTACAGTAACACTGGGCGTCCAGTGGGAGAACCAATGCACTGACACACATAAAATCACTGTTTACTGTTTTACTGTTATTTGTAATTTTCTAATATTCGTATGTTAAAAACAAACAATTAATCTGCTTTTAAGTATAATTTTCTTAGGGGGCTAAGACTTTTGCACAGTATTATATATAGCAAAACTACAACCAATGTCCATAACAGCTGGTTATGTATAAAGTGTGGAAACAGGATCTTATTGCATGGCCATGCCTATGTAAGGCACAGGAACAAGATCATGATGTGATCGTTATGTTGTGGGAATGAGATAATTAAGTGGTTCCCACACGTTACCAAGTTGTGTCTGTTCATAAGCATCTTGTTCTAGGAGCTTTATCATCATGACCAAGTCTTATACGGCTTTTTCTGGACACATTCACAGCTCTTCAGCTTCCTAAAGGAATGTGTAGTAGTCGCCTCGTAATGCAGCATCGTTCAGCAGGACATTCTGAGGCCCAGTGTCTCTGTTTCTGTACCGTTGTAGATTTTTGATCATGTTGGCTTCATGTTTAGTGGGAAGACTGGTTCTGACTCACATATGCTCCTGCTTGGTTTTTACATTCTAGCTCAGCTCAGGGAAGCAGCTGGCCGACAATGCACCTTCTGTTCGGAGGCCGCACCACAGCGTCTACTGCTTGTTCCTGTACATCCAGATTAATTCCCTGTCAAGATGGCGGGAGAAGGTTTCTTCTTCTGTGGTTTAATTAGGGAATGCAGGCTTTGCGGTGAGTGGCTGTTGTGTGACTCTTTTAATTAAAAATATCAGTTTGAGTAATGAAGTGCTAATGGAATGTAATTGCACCGATCAATACACTGTACATGCGGAGAACTATCTGCTCCCCTGGACGTTTCCTGCACACAGAAGTGCACGAACACCGAAGTTGAAAAAGTCAACACAACTTAATGCGACGGCCTGGGAGTTTGGTACTGATGTGTGCGCTGTGAAGATTATGACCACGTTTTGTTGCGTTTGTCCAAGTGTAATGATGAGTACAGCCACAGCAGAGCTGTGTGTTATAATGGGGGTCTTAGCTACGGCTGACCTGATTCGCTGATGGCATCTCCATCAGTCTGATTCTGCACATCTGATCTGACACATCAGCCCTGCATTACACCTCCCCTGCAGACGAGCACAGGCTTCCACAGTCTGAGTGCAGTTAGACACATAGTGATACAAACGTTTTCCCCTCAATCTTTAATTCTTAATTTCTTTCATTCTTTCTTTTTCTTTTCTTTCCTGTCTTACCTTCTTTCTTTCTTTAATTCTTTCTTTCTTTCTTTCTTTCTTTCCTTCTTTCTTTCTTTAATTTTTTCTTTTTCTTTTCTTTCCTTTCTATCTTTCTTTCTTTCTTTCTTTCTTTCTTAAATACTTTCTTTTTCTTTTCTTTGCTATCTTTTTTTTCTTTCTTTAATTATTTTTCTTTTCTTTCTTTCTTTCTTTCTTTCTTTCTTTCTTTCTTTCTTTCTTTCTTCTTTTCTTTCCTAACTTTATTTCTTTGCTCTTTTTTCGTTCTTTTTAATGCTTTTTTCTTTTTCTTTTCTTTCCTAACTTCATGTCTTTGCTCTTTTTTCTTTCTTTTTAATGCTTTCTTTAATTCTTTCTTTTTCTTTTTTTTCTTCTTTTTTTGTCTTTCTTTTCTTTTACTTTTCTGTTTTTCTCTCTTTTCTTTTTTTTATTCAGTCTTTTATTCTTTTTCTTTTCTTTCTTTTCTTTTCTTTCTTTTCTTTTTTTCTTTCTTTGCTTCTCTATGTTAGGTCCCCACCATGTATTTGACTAACATTAACTGAATTAATCTCTACTGTATTCTATTTATACTCTGTTCAGTTCTGTTGTTCTTTATTTCTACTGGGGCAGTGTGTGTGTGTGTGTGTTGGCCTTGGGACCTGAGGGTTGCAGGTTGAAGTCCTGGCACGGACACTACTGAGGTATCCTTGAGCAAGGTACCGTCCCACTACTTCTCCACGTCTAGGATGTTGCTTGGGAGAAAAGCGTGTGGTATGTACTCAACCCTAACACAGTTAATACTAATCCTTGCCCTAAGGCTAAAGAGAATCAAGTGACAAGGTTGCACATTATTAGTTGTTCAGTACAATTTAATTTGATTCCAAATAAAGTGGGACCCTATTCTACCCCCCCCCCCAATCCATCCATCCATTGCTTTAACTCACTCCAGACTCATTCAGAACAGAAGGGAAGCAGAAAAAGGTCTAAATCCTGCGTGAGGCCTTTAGTGCGGCTCGTAAAAGTGATGCAGCTCCTACTGTAGCATTAGATTTCGGGAGGAGAGTGAGCGCTGTTAATGGCCCAGTTTAACAGCTGTATTTACTGCTCTTTGATGAGCGCGGCCAGGTCTGCAGCTCCTCCATCATCTAACCAGAAGCAAATGTGAACATATCAGACCTGCCCAGCAGACGCTGAGTCTGGCAGGTGGAGCAGGACTGACCTTGTGATGGAAACGTCTCCAACTGTTTTAGTTTTTCTGATCATAAATGATCTTAATTTAAACTTTATGCCCAAATCAGACGATTAACAAACATCTGAAGGACTTAACCAAATTATAGGGAACAGAACTGTTTGTTCTGCCACCACAATGTTCCAATTTTGGCATTTTCAGTAACTTTAAATGTACAAAACTGGACTTAAAACTCACAACAGGGAGAAAAACCATCTGATCCCACTTGCTCAACCAAGGAAAATCCAGCGTAACCTTTACACTCGGTTTTGTCTTGTTATTCTTCTACATTCACATTCATTTATTCCAGATTAATGAGCTGCTTTCAAGGTCAGAGGACTGTAGTTACTGAATTCATGCAGTGCAATGATCTGCTTAGCTTCGTGCTTTTTATGCTCTGCTGGCATTTAGGGCAGCGGTGGTGTAACCGTCAGGGAGTTGCCCCCGTGACCTGAAGGTCACCGGTTCAAATCCTGGACCAGTACACGTACCACTGAGGTTGCAAGCACTGCTCCCCAAGCACTGCCCATGTCATCTGCCCACTGCTCCTACACGGATGGGTTAAATGTAGAGGCCACATTTCGTTGTGGTGTGCTGTGTCCACCATGACAACACTCACTTTCAGTCCATATATTGTGGTGTTTTTACATTTATGCTTTTATTTTAATGAGCTTTCACCCTATTCTGAGATTAAAGTACTGGCTGTGGTTATTGGTTAGTGGTTGATGAACATTAAAACTTTAATTTTGGCGTCGTGCTTTAACGTTTAGCGTCGTTTTTCACACCAAACAGACTCTCCTGCATGTCAGGACTGCTGTTGTCTCAGCTGTAAGACAGAATAGGTGTTTTTGCCCCTCTGTACCAGCACTTCATCCCATTAACCCCTCTGACCTCAGCCATTCATCCAGCCTCTGATGACTGTGGCCTCAGATCATGTCCTTGCATTCCCCACAGCTGTGCTTCGTCTCCAGCCTTTCGTTTTGGGTCTATTCTACAGCACCTGGGTTCTTCATCAGTGACCAGTCTTTATATCATGGGGAAAACAGTAACAGGATGATGAAATGTGTATGATTGTCAGCCATAACATTAACACCACCGGCCTAATACTGAGTGTGTTCTGACCCCTTTCTATCAGAGACAGCATCACTTCTTAAACCACACTAGCTCTTCTGTGGGATCTGACCAGACGGGCCTTCACTTCCCACATGCAACAGCGAGCCTTGGGTGCCCATGACCATTTGTCCTTCCTTGGATCACTTCCCGTAGGCACTAACTACTGCACACCTGAAAGACTCCACAAGACCTGCTGTGTTGGAGGATGCTCTGATGAGATGCTCGTCACAATAAAGCTCTTGTCAAAGTTGCTCAGATCCTTCCTCTCTCCCATTTCTCCTGCTTCCATGACATCATGGCAGTGGCTTCCATGACATAGCAGTGGTGGGCTAGTGGGCAGTGGTGGCCTGGTGGTTAGGACGCCTTTGGGACCTGAAGGGCAAAACTGAGGAACCTTTAAGTTAAGGTACCGTCCTGCTACACTGGTCACCGGGTGCTGTTGGTAGCTGCCTGCCACTCCACGTGTGCACGTGTGATGGGTTAAATGCAGAGGTCACATTTCGTTGTGGTGCTTGAGTGTTTTCACAATGACAAACAGTCACTTTCACTTCAACCTCGATGTTCTTCACGCCACCTGCCATTCAGACTACAGCAGTTTAGCCCCTCCCATTCAGGGTCAAGTTATAAGGAGTGTTTCAGTGTAGCGCTTGTTGAATGAGGCACAGTGCAGGGCAGCCAGTGCAAAACATGCTGTTTATATGTAATTACAGTCATTTTTAAAGCACGTGAGAGGTTGGCGCCTAAAATCGCACAGATGTCACAGTAACAAAGTAAAAAAAATCTACAAAAATGTGTAGAATATGAGAATTTAGCCCTTTTAACTTATGCCATTGTGTTCCCTGGTCTACAGCTTCCTATCCAGCCATGCTGGTTTTCCCTTTATTTGGATGTTTCTCTCATCGTCTCATATCCCCTGCAGGGATGAATGGCGGCCTGCCTGAAGCTCCCACTGCGATGTGCATACGAAATGAGGCCAAGCCTGAGTTTCCAGCGCTCTGCAAACCGAGCTGAATATTCTGCAGCCCACGACAGGCAGTAGGACGCGCGGATATGGCAGGGTCAAAGGGGCGTTTGGCAAAATGTGCGCCTCTCACAGATGCATTGTGGAAACATATGGAGACTGTGGCTTCCTCCTGTGAAGAACTTGCTGAGTCCTACCGGCTCTCACTGTTTTAATTGAAGCCGCGCACATTTACAAATACTGGTTACTGTGTGTGTGTGTGTGTGTGTGTGTGTGTGGGAGGGAGTGTGTGTGTGAAAAGACAGACTAGTTTGCTTTGGGGAAACATAGGGCTTGTCCCTGCTTGTGGTTTTTTAGCTCGTCGTGAGTGAGGAAAGGATGCCGCATTCCTCCTGCAATAAAACTGGATGTGCTTTTTTTATGTCTAAGGGCATAAATCAGGTCAGTCCAGGTACAGGGCCCGGCTTAGCAAAAATCCAGCAGTAGCAGCTAGCGCGCCGTTGAAGCGATATGGCCTAAGATATGCATAGTTTCACAGACAGAACGTTTTCCTGATGTGCGGACTGATGCGTTATACAGGTTGTCACCCTCCTTCTCTCCTCATTGGGCCCTGTCAGTCAAGCTGTGTCTGTTTGCTGTGTTTTCTGACATTCCTCAAACTCAATAACCCCTCCCCCCTGGAACAACAAGCCGAGAAGGACGGGTTTCTGGGTCAGGGCCACGCAAGGTGCCTTTCCCGTGCTACCCAAGTGTGGAAACGTTGATCGGCGCGTTAGAAATAGGTTAGCAAGCCGCAGCGGTATCAGATATTCTCCACGCCACGTACCCTGTGATCCAAACCCCTCTGGCACAATCCTGAGCTCCTAGGTTTTTCCGGAATAAGGCTGATTATGATTAAATTGTTTATGCTGCGCCGTCTAAGCAGCGCGGGTCTGCTGACGTGCACCTGCGGCCTTTGCCGACGTCGCTGCCGTGCGTATGCGCTTTGGCTTTTTTTTTGTTACGGTCTTGGCACAGACCCCGTGCCCTGGGCACTCGCATGGCAGCGGTGGATGTGTTTCAGAATCCAGATCGTCATGGGCCACAGGGCTTTGAGTTCCTGGAGAGAGACAATCTGCCAGGTGTGCCAGGGATGGGCTTCATCACAACACACACACACACATGAATACATAATAACTAGACTTCCCTTTATACCTATCAGCCATAACATTAACACCACTGACAGGTGAAGTGAGTAACACTGACTCTCTAATTATTTTATTACAGTGGCACCTGTCGAGGGGGGGGGGGTATATTTAGGCAGCAAGTGAACAGTCAGTTCTTGAAGTTGAAGTGCTGGAAGCAGGATCTGAGCCACTTTGACCAGGGCCTTATTGTGACGAGTCTTGTGGAGTTTTCCACGGTGTGCAGTAGTTGGTACCTACCAAAAAATGTAAATTGGGACCCAAGGCTCATTGATGCACGTGAAGGCTAGCCCGCCTGGTCCGATCCCACAGAAGAGCTACTGAGAAGGGGTCAGAGCAGTCTGTTTCAGCAGCATCAGGGACCTGCCCAGTATTAGGCAGGTGGTCTTAATGTTATGGCCGATCGGTGTGCGCAGTCTGTGGAGCGTCTGGCGCCTTTTCCCTTCCGAATCGGGCACATCATCAGTCACTCTCTTGCGCCCATCCAACTTTAAATGAACTGTTTTGCATGTTTATGTAACATTAATCAATACGTTTTACCCGAGAGCGAACTCGGCATAACTGCATTATTTAAACGCGGCGCCATGAACTCATTCAACATCAGAAACACAATTAAAGCCGAGCTGAAGGGGAACTGGAGGCCAGAATAATATTTGATTCATAAGCGAAGTGATGGGGCCATCGGAGCACAGAAAATGAACTTATAATTAAGATTGCTGCGTTACATTAATTCTACACATCGTCAAATTATCATTTTCTCTCTCCCTAAGAAATCAGAGAGTCCTGCTCCCCGAATGATCATGGACACTGCGTGCAGGCGGAATATTAATGCGCGCTCTTATTCACACTCAGACTCCCGCGGGTGAAAGAACTCGGTACGGCCGTTTATGAATAAGAAAGTGCGTTTGGTATTCAGACCGGGCGCCGTGGTATTGTAGGTGAGGTGACTTACTGCGAGCTGTACAGGGATCTGTGATGTAGTGGCACAATGGGCGACTAGACGAATGTGTGGAAGTGACCGTGGTGTTAACGCAGGTAAAATATCAAATTGCAGCTTTTTCTGACCAATACTGTGACTGTGATTTACGTTTTTATGCATTTTTATGTCATTGTGGACCAGAAGAACACGTCTTCTAGCTTAGGCCTCGAACCCTGAGTAGAGGGTGTCAGACTGCAGACTTTGGAGTGATTGTGTGGAGTCTGGGCTTTTGATTGGTCTAACTCTACACAGTTTAAAGGCTCAGTG
>JBBPDA010000126.1:30773902-30790007 GCA_037974385.1 Arnoldichthys spilopterus | reverse complement strand
ATACTTATTTCACTCAATGAAATGCAAATCAGTTTCTATCTTTTATTTAAAGTTATTTTTTACATTTTCCTTTTGATCTGTCACTGTTAAATCAACCTCCCAGTAAAATGATCCTGTTCTGAGACTTTTCACTTCTTTGTCATTGGAGAAACTTACAAAATCAGTGAGGGGTCAAATAATTATTTCCTCCACTGTAAATATATATATATATATAATCACGGATCAGCCAAAACATTAACACCGCTGACATGTAACGTGAATGACATTGACTCTCCAGTTATTTCATTACAATGGCACCTTGTAGTGGTGTTAGACAGGTGTACAGTCAGTTCTTGAAGCAGAAGTGCATGCTTTTCTATCAATAAATTCGGTAAAATCACCAGCATTAAATCAACTGTAACCCAATCTGCAGATGAGCTCCAGGCCACAGATCACATATAGAGTCTTTAGGTAAAGACGTTTGCTGCCCCTAAATCCAGTCCACATGTCCGTCCGTCTGAGCGCCTGATCTACACTGTCAGTACTGGAGCGGAACATTCCCTCCCTGTTTCACTCAGCAGATTCTCTTCTTTCTCCAGCAGAGTTCATCCTCTGCTGTAAATCATGCATGGGGTGTCATGTACGTATCATGACCTTTAGGAGTTACGCAAAACTTACTTTACAGAGTAACTAATTACATTTTGTATGCAGTATTTGGTAAAGTAACTTAATTACTGTAACTAATTACTCATTTCCTGTAACACAACTACTGAGTAACTAATTACTTGTATGAAGTAATTGCTAAAGTTACTTTACCCATACTTGTGTGTAAAATGTAATTAGTTACTTCCGTAAAGTAACTTAATTACCTTTATAAGAGGTAAGTATTTACTGAAACTACTGTACTGTAACTTTTAGTAACTCATTAGTGTGTTACAGTTACAGTAATTGCTTTGTTCCTAAAAGTAGCTCAGTTACTGAGTAACTATTTTGTTTTATATATAATGAAGTAATCGGTAAAGTAACTTAATTTTAAAAGAAGTAACTTATTACTGTAGCTAATTAGTAACTTTCAGTAACTTGCACAACTGCTCATTAGTGTATTAGAGTTATAGTAACTAGCTACTTTTTTTAAAAGAAATTTAAAAAAGTTATTTTACCACATAACTAATTACATTTTACATACAATTATAGGTAAAGTAACTTAATTACTTTTAAAATATATAACTATTTTCAGTAACTTGCACAACTGCTCATTAGTGTGTTATAGTAACTAAATACTTATTTTAAGTGTAATTAAGTTATTTTACCACATAACTAATTACATTCTACATACAATTATAGGTAAAGTAACTTAATGACTTTTAAAATAAGTAACGAAATACTTATTTCCAGTAACTTGCACAACTGCTCATTAGTGTGTTAAATTTACAGTACCTAGTTACTTAAAAACGAGTAACTAACTACTTTTTATATGCAGTAATCGGTAAAGCAGCTACTTTTTAAAAGAAGGAACTATTTACTGTAACTATTTACCAATTACTTGCACAGCTCTGCTCATTAGTGTGTAAGAACCAACTGCATTGCTGCTTTGATGAGGACAGCTGGAGAGGAGCCATCAGGCCCTAAAGCGAGGTGCTTTCATGCCTCTACTCTAAAAGAAAGTTCCTGAATGTTTGATTGACAGTGATGTGTACGTAAAAGAATGCTCCCTTTGAGGCCCTGTTTTTATAGGAGCAGCTAAGGCCAAAAAACGAAGAAAGGAAATTCAGTAAAGAATCAGTTTAGGCCCGGACTAGCTCTGTACCTTTCCCAGCATTCCCCACTTGAGTCCGGGTATTAGCTTCCTAAACCAGACTTTAGATTAAGGCTTTAACTGTTGGTACGGGATACTTACACTGATCAGCCATAACATTAAGACCACCTGCCTAACATTGTGCAGGTCCCCCTCATGCTGCCGGAACAGCTCTGACTGTGGCGCGCTGTGTGTTCTGACCCCTTTTCTATCAGAGTCAGCATCACTTCGGCTACAGTAGCATTCATTAGCCTTGGGTGCCCATGATCCCTTCCTCGGCTCACTTGGCCCACCTGGAACACTTCACACGACTTGCTGTTTCGGTGATGCTCTGACTCAGTCGTCTAAAACATCAGTTCAAAGTGGCTCAGATCCTTACGCCTAGCATGTCAACTTTAAGAACTGACTGTTCAGTTGCTGCTGAATATGGGCAGCGGGTGCCGTTGTAACGAAATACCTAGACACTCAATGTTACTCACTTCACCTGTCAGTGGTCGACAGCAGAGAGAAGCCTCCACCCATCTTTGGTGGAACACTTGCGTTGGTGCCCCCTCCTGGCATGGCGTGGTACCTACAGTACTGTCCCGCTACACTGCTCCCCGGGTGCTGTTGATAGGTGGGTGGGTTAAATGCAGAAATCACTTTTCGTTGTGGTGCACTTTGTGTGATTGGGTGTGTTCACAATGACAAATAGTCACTGAGATTCCCTTGAGCAAAGTACCGTCCCATTGCACTGCTCCACAGACTCTTTTTTATAGCTGCCCGCTGCTCCACGTGTGCGTGTGTGATGGGTTGAATGCAAAGGTCACATTTCGTTGCGATGCACTTTGGGTGTGTTGTAGACGCTGAACCCTTGGTCCCATTTGCCACCACCATAAAGAAGTCGGGTAGTTTCTGTGTGATGCACGTCAAGATTTCAAGACCTTATTTACATCTCAACAGCTGAACAATGCAGATGTTTTGCAAATTTGGTGGCCTTCCCCTTTCAACCCAAGCTCTCTCTGACAGTAAGCCCAACTCCAGCGTGATGTATTGAATCGTACATGTCACAGTGCGTTTCAAGGGCTTAGGAACTTTGCGTTTCGCCGTCTTCTCCATGGCGGCTGTGATGCTGAGCTGAAGAGACAGGTGATCTGTTTGTTGTGTTATGTCGGCTGAAGAGTCTGTCTTCACCCGTCACCGCTGCATTATGCTGCCATTGCCCCTCACAGGCACAGGCGTCAGTGCTAATCCCTGAAATCTGCCTGCGTGGGGGGTCGACAAGTGAAGGGTTACAGGCAGCACAGATTGTTCTCTCTGCGTTCGTCTTCACCACAAGCTCATGTTAGGCAAACAATGAGTCTAAGCTAACTTTGGACTGTGCTGATGGAGGAGGGAAGGTAGTAAGGATGTATGGACGGACAGGTGGAACCGATTTAAGGGAAGGAGACTGCATTCTAGAGGATGGTTTGGATGTACGATACTTGGAAACCCTCGACTTCAATCAGCCATAACATTAACACCACTCACAGGTGAAGAGAATTGACTCTCTAGTTACGTCCTTACAATGGCACCTGTCAGGGGGGTGGAATATATTAGGCAGCAAGTGAACAGTCAGTCCACGGTGATAAAACAGACAGTTGCAGCTTGCCCAATATTTCATAAACGTTGTGTATAACTGTCTTACTTCCAGTTTTCATTTTCACAATGTACACATTTGTCGCTGCCCAAGAAAAAGCAAGTATCTCCCAAATGGTAACTTTACAGTACGAGGCAAAAGCGATCCGAGTTAATGGAAGAACATTTTAGAAAAAGCGATTTTGGAGCATTTCTATTGGTCTGTTCATCATGAAAACTTCACGAAATGTAAATGCATTGATGTAGGATGACAGATAAGAGAGATAATGGAGATAAGTGCTTTTCTCTTGACAGTGACAATTGTTTTCCACCATCAAGATTAAAGGTAAAAGTTCGTAGGTAAACTAAAAGACCTCAAAACCAACAAAAATGCCATTTTTGGCTACCGCGACGAGTTTCTTCACATTTCTGTGTGTAGGTTCTTTAAGGAACCCAACGTGGCTCCTTGCTCTGAAAAACCATTACATCTCATTACACTGGTGCAGGTTCTTGATTGTTCTTTTGAGCCACGTTGTGTAGTCCTGATACTGTGCATATGCTTCTCACCTGTATGCTTAGACAGACAGTCGGAGACCGAGAACATCTGTGTGCCTGAGCTGTTTTTCCACTCCGTCTGTCCTTCTCTCGGCCTCTGGCTGGACGTGTCTGGGTCAACAGCATTGCCTGCAGCCAATGTGTGTTCAGTAGATCATCAAATTGGTAGATTCTGAGACACACCCACGCACCAGAGCCCATTCTTTAAGTTAATGTCTCTTGAAGTTTCCTGCACACACAGCTCAACGTGTAGATATTACATCAGCAGAATTTACTGAGCCTGAGAAATAATGTCTTTGGCAATTGCTTACCTATTGTAAATGCCAAAAGTTGAGGATAGATGTGCTGCATCTCCTCCGGAAAAACAGACAATAGCGTGTTTAATGTGCTGTAGATTCCAGAAGCGGTGGAAATGGGGATTTGTGCTGTGGGAGAGGCGGGGGCGTCGAAATGCTGTAAATATGCACTTCTCCTTGGGCGTATGAAGTGCAAAACCTTTCCCGTCTCCTCCACTTCCACTTTTCACCGTCTGCTATTGTTGCCCATGATCTCATGCTTGGCGACGGTGCCTGATAAGCTGTTGAGCAGGACAGAAGCCTTAAGGACAGTTGAGGGATACATACACTGCAGCGTTTGTTCTCTTATGATCTGCTTGTTCTCAAATGTAGTGGCCCGGACACAACTGCCTCCAGTTCCGAGATGTTAAAACCATATGTGTATGATTCAGAGGCGAGACACTCGCGGTCCGACTCTGACTGGAGGCTGAAGATTCAAGGAACTTCAACCAGAGACAATAAATTAGACGCTCTGCGTTTGCAGTGCCAGTCTGTGCAGGCAGCCGTGGCCTAAAGCTTAGTGGGTTTGGTCCCTGAACCAGCAGACCCCCATGACCGAAGTGCCATTGCGCAGATGAGTAAATGACTATTGTTTAGGCTACTGAATGCTGATTGGCAAGTGAGTTGAGCATCTCATAGGCCGTAAGTGCTCACTGACATCATGTCACTGTTGGAAAGTGTATATATATATATATATATATATACATTTACATTTATTCATTTATCCAAAGCGACTTCCAAGACGTGGAGCAGTGTAGTGGGACAGTACCTTGCTCAAGGGAACCTCAGTAGTGTTTGAGCTGGGACTTGAACCTGCGACCTTCAGGCCCCTAGCGCAATGTCCTAACCACTAGGCCACCACTGCCCTGTATACATACAGTACTAAAATCCAAAAATCTAAAGCTCATTAAAAGCTGTTTTTTTTCTGGGCAGTGAGTGTTTCTGTTTTCTCCAAAAACACTAATATTAGAATAAACACCATAAAACAGTAAACCGTGATGTTACATGTATCTGTGTGTTGGCTTGACCATTCCCAGAGCTCCCCTAGTGGACGCCCAGTGTTACTGCAGCTCCCATTAAATCA
The DNA here is from genome assembly GCA_037974385.1 of Arnoldichthys spilopterus. Taxonomy (NCBI): domain Eukaryota; kingdom Metazoa; phylum Chordata; class Actinopteri; order Characiformes; family Lepidarchidae; genus Arnoldichthys; species Arnoldichthys spilopterus. The sequence goes on along the minus strand of JBBPDA010000126.1, from coordinate 30,784,663 downwards.
CTGCTTTGGGCTCAATCAGTCCTTCATTAGATGAAACCAGGAGCTGATGGAGCTTCACACACGTCCATGCAGTGACTGTAGACATGGAGGAGAAACCTGGAGCCAAACCTGTGTCTCCTAGCAGCTCACACACCATCAGCTACTGTTTACACACAGCGGCTCTTCCTCATTGTTCTCACCGCTTTTCTGTTTGTTTGCATTGATTCTAACGTTCTCTTGTGTCTTTGCTGCAGAAGGAAACTCACTTCTCAGATAACGGCTTTAACTATTCACACAGTATATATATATACAGTATTGTGTAAACAGCCCCTGTGTTAATAGTATATACTATATACTATATGTATATATATATGGTGAGAAAATATCATTTGGTGTGTAGTTCATAATGTTTCATTCCACACTGTATGAATTATTATTGTATTGAAACATGGCAAAGGATTCCAAACTTTTAAAGGGGAACTTAGTTGTTCACATACCAACTCAACACCTACTGATGAGCTGGTAATGTCTGGAGAAGGTTGATCGATTCTAAATCCCATATTCAGCTTTATAGTTATAATATCCAGCTTTTCCATGGTGAATATGAGAATGAGATGGTTCAGTCAAGCTTGATAATGTGCTTTGTGGTTGGATGGATGGTTGGTTGGATTGGTGGATGCATTGATGATTGGACGAATGATTGAATGGATGGATGGATGAACGGACTAATGGATGGATAGATGGATGGATGCATTAATGATTGGATGGCTGGATGGATGGATTGATGAATGGATAAATGGATGTATGCATAAATAATTGAATGATGGATGAATGGATGGATGGATGGATGGATGGATGGGTGGATGGATGGATGGATGAATGGATGGATGAATGGATGGACTGATGGATGCATTAATGATTGAATGAATGGATGGATGGACTGATTAATTCATTAATGACTGGATGGATGGATGGATGGTTGGACTTGCTGGATGGATGGATTAATGGATGGATGGATGGATGGGTTGACAGATGGATAGATAGATGATTGGATGGATGGATGCATTAATGATTGAATGAATGGATGGATGGATAGATGGAATGATGGATTCAGTAATGATTGGATGGATGGATGGATGGATGGATGGATGGATGGATGAGTGGACATGCTTTTTTGTGTACTATGATAAAATTTGAGAGGATTTGGGCAACATTAGTTCAAGAACAAGGGACATTATGTACACAGAGTACTTACATACGTACACCTAATTACATGCTGCTTATATTTACACACACACACACACACACACACACACACACGCACACACACACACACAGCAAAGACATCAGTGTACAAACAAGGCAAAGTACAGAAAACATCAACCCAAACACTGATGCGTGGATATTGTAGGTAGTGTGGTTAATGAGGAGGAACATTAACATATTAGCAGAAGCATTAACTCGTGTGCAGGAAGCCACTCGTGTGTGGTATGTGGCATTATTCCTACAGAGAAATTGTCCTGTTCTTCACTCTGAGACACTGGCTGGCAGAAGCCACTGTGGAGCCTGATGGCAATAGTGCCTCCTACAGCATTTTGCTGGAATGAGATGATGGCTGAAGATGCTGCTGTGTATCACAGAATGGAGAAGAATCGCTTAAAATGCTGCTACTATCTTCTTCTCCATCACTGCCTGTAGCAAGTCCAGCGTCTGGTGGCTTTTCTGACGGTTGTTGAGGTGCTTGGCTCCCCCGGCAGCGGCGCAGGTGCTCCCCAGGCAGTAAAATAATAGTGAGAGACAATGCACAGGCTCATGTTCTCCCCTCGTTTACATGAGTTCCTGTTTGCTCGACTACATGGAAACGGTTTTTTTTTGTCTCATGTTACACTATACAGCGCAGTGCTGAATTACGTGGGGAGGAAGTCTAACTGCCTCCCTAAAAATGGCCGACGCAGGATGGCAGGGGGTCTTGTTCGCAGAGTCTGTGCTGAATAATGTGCCTGCAGTTCCCTCACATGCCCAGTTCCAGCTGCAGTGATCAAAAGCAGACTCAGATCAGTCTGAAAGCTTGCACTCAGTGTCAGCAGGTGAGCAGAGAAACGCTAGAGAAAGAAGACACTGAGAGCTGAGATGCACATATTACATGCACCTTTTGATGACCCCTCCCTCCAAATGTACTTTTAGATCAAAACTAGAGGTTTGTGACACACACACACACACACACACACACACACACACAGAGGTTGGTATTGCTACCTTAATAAGTACATTCCACTGACGTCTGTAATACTGTATGTCAGTAACACTACACCAACACCTAAACCTAACCCTAACCAGAGCCCTTGTAAGGAACCAGCATAATGTCCTGCCAATTTTCCTGTATTCCTATCATTATGAGGACTTTTGCTGCTCCCAAAGAGTTAAAAACATGTACACACACACAAATGCCACCGTGTTCTTTGCCTGCTGTACTTGTCATGACCGACCATTAAAATAACAGCCAATAGTTTGACCAGATTGATTTCTCCACCAGGTGTGCAGGTCATGTCCAGGAGGTTTACACTTTTTCTTGAGACCATACTCCCATCTAGTGGTGATCTGGAAATATGTCACTCATTTCATTTGAGCTCCTAATGAAGTAAAAGGTCATTGTTTCTGAATAATTAAATGGTTCAAATGTAAAAATACATTCAGGTTGGTTTTGGTGTGGAATGATCTGCTCTAGAGAAACGTACTGAGTCAGTTGGGTTCACAGTGGTGGTAAATGGAACCAGGCGTCTGCCTCTAAAATCTCCCTGACGTGAAGTAAAGATGAGACATTGTTTTACCAGAGTTATGAGACGTTTTTGTACTTTTCTCCATTCACTTTTAATGCTAAGTAGACTTCCAGAATATTCTGGAACTGTAAAAACTGTCCATACATTTCTGGAAATGTCCAGAACTTCCTAGAACTTTCAGGAATTGTCCAGAAAAGATGATATTGATGCCACTATGAATACTTTTGTGGGCTGTAGTTATTAGTTTGTGATGAATCGAGCCATTTTTACATTGGATTTAGACATAAGCAGTTGGAAACCAGGAACACAAACTGAGCAACACTGTTTTATTTCATTTGTCAAGATATTTTTAAATAATTTGGTTCCAAACAAAAACTCTCCAATAAATAATTTGAAATAAGTTTTTTTTAGATCAAATTACTTGCTTCAGCATAGTGTAAAACACTGAAAATTAGCCCATGGTTCTTTTTTTCTGTTTTTTTCCCATTGAATAATATAATCATAAAGACATCAATTAAAAAATATACCATGACTTCAAAGAGAAATTAGTCATTAACTTTCAAAACATTTTATTTTTATATTTATAATTATATATTTTATACATTTATAAACTTTTTTAAACTTCTTTTTCCAGATCCTCAGTTTAAATCTAGTAGGAACAGAACAGTTTTCAGTGTACTGTATATATAATGACATCTATTCTTTTTAACCCTGAACAGTAAATGGGATTATTGGTGTTGAAACACTGTTTAACCAGCAGCTTCTCTTTAAAACTGATTTATCCGCTTCTGTCTCTGTGCTCATGAATGTCCTGTGTTCCTTCACTTCCAGAATGCCGCACAGCGATGCCCTCCGACATCGTCTTCTTGATAGACGAGTCGTGGTCGGTGGGTCCTTCCAGTTTCCGGCAGATTAAAGAGTTCGTCGCTGAAATCATTAGGTCCTTCCAGAGCAGCGTGACTGGACCTGAAGGAGTCCGCTTTGGAGTTACCGTCTACGGAGACGTCCCCAGGTAGAGTAGACTATGAGTGGGATAGTGTGTCTAACCCAGGGGATTGCTGGTTTGATCCCAGGGCTGATGTGTCCACTCATCCTTGAAGCCCTGGAGCACAGCATTAAACCTCAAGGTGTTCCAGGGGCTTTTGGCTGGAGATCTTCTTAATCCACCTCACCACAAAGGCTGTCCTAGATGGGTGTTTCCTGCTATTTTTGGGGCTTTCCTCCTCCAAACACAGTGGATGTGTAAAACCACGGAAAAGTTGAACGTGGGCCTCCAGGACCAGGATTGGGAAACACTGTCCTAGACAAGTCAGAAGGAACAGCAGGTGTGAGCATTTAGGATAATTTGTAAATGCCTCATAAACGTTGGCTTGTGTGCTAGTTTTGCAGTGCAGTCTGCCTCTAAAGGTCCCTCACACACACCAAGTGAAGATGCTGCCTGATACCTAAGACATTGTTTTGCCAGAGGTTTGAGGATTTTTGGCTTAAAATATATTTATTATATATGTTCATGGTGGGGGGGGGGGGGGTATGGTGGTGCAGTGGTCAGTGCTGTCGCCTCACAGCGAGAAGGTCCTGGGTTCAATCCCTGGTTCAGCCCCAGGGGCCTTTCTGTGTGGAGTGTGTGAGCTCTCCCCATGTTGGCGTGTGTTTCTTCCTGGTTCTCCGGTTTCCTCCCACAGTCCAAATGCTGCAGTAGGTTGAGTGGATGCTCTAAATCGCCCATAGGTGTGAGTGTGTGTATAAGTGATTGTCTGTCTATGTGTTGCCCTGAGATGGGTGGAGCCTCCTGTCCTGGGTGAACCCCGCCTTAGGCCCACAGTCAGCTGGGATTGGCTCCAGTTTCCCCGCGACCCGGAAACGGAAGAAGCTTTATTGATGGATGGATAGACAGTGGAAGGATGCAGGACAGGGGGTTGTGAAGCAAAATACTTCCCAAAGAGTTTTAGGATTTCCACTGTTTCCAATGTCACCAACATTCTATATAAACAGTCAGAAAACACGTTGAGATTCACTGGTGGGTTCAGATGCTAAAGAAGTTATTTTTTACCTCTGGTTCCATTCGCCACCTCCAAGAAGAAATCTCAGTTCCCCTTTGAGACTTTAGTAGCACTTTTTAAGGTTTTCTCTCCTCCCAACACGCCTGATCCAACTAATTGACCCCTCGCTGAGCTGAAGTGGAAAACTAGAACGTGGAGGGCAATGGGCCTCTAGGACCAGGATTGGGAAACACTGTCCTAGACAAATCAGAAGCAACAACAGGTGTGAGCATTTAGGATAATTTGTAAATGCCTCATCGCTTAACGTTGGACTACACGGTAGTTTTGCATTGCAGTGTGATGTGTGGAATACTAAAGAGACCCACACCCCACAGCCTTGACCTTGTGCTCCTCATACACTGCATGTGCAGCATGGTCTTTTATTTCCATTACGTTATTTTTAATGTAGCTGCAGGTTCCCACCTTCGAATGCCTCATTTGCAAGGTAAATGTATTACATCATGCTGTAATACAGAGGAGGAGGCACTTTCACATTCTGTACAAGCAGTTACAACACAAACAGTTCGGAGCATTGTTTGAGTTTCGCGTTTTGCATGCAGAGCTCAGCCGAGGAACTTTCATAGGGGAGAACATGCCCCCAAGCCTTTTCCAGGTTGGTGGGGAGCATTCAGTCTCAGCCACTTTGTTGTTGGGAAATCCCTCACTGTGACTCTAATGCGGAAAATGTATCCAGAATTCATAAGAAGCTTTTTGAGGAGCAAGGCCAGAGGTGGAAAACAGGCCATGTGAAAGGCATGGCAAGTTAATTTATATAGCACTTTATCATACACAGAGGTCATTCACTGAGCTTTATGGAGATAAAATAAGCATAAAAAGAAAAATAAGCAGAATAATTAGGACAAAAATAGAATACAGCCAATCAGGTTCATGCTCAGGCTTGTGCTTGGAGCCAGAGCAGCCCAGTTTGTTCCCCTCTTGCTCATTTCCTCAACGAGTCTTCTTTCTCTTACATGCAGTCTCACCCTGACCTCGATTGTCCAGAGGTTGGTCAAAACTTTGTAGGCACCTGCTCAACCAGTGTTGATCAAGGTTGATAGTAGGAGGAGTTTGCTGTAGTAACAGCTTCTACCCTTCTGGAAAGGCTACACCAGATGTTGGAACATTGCTGTGAGGATTTGATTGCGTTAATGAGATGAAAGGTGGTTAGATCTGGATCACCAACGCCCAAAAGTGGACACAGCACCGTTACTTGAGTCAAGGTACAGATATACCTGGTCAGATCTTGCTCTACTGCAAGTAAAGGATGTTCAGTGAAATTCTGACTTCAGTTAAGGGTTCTTACTTTTAAAAATACTCTCAAAATGTAAAAACTCTTTAAATGAAGTGTCTAAAATGATATAATTGCCACAATGCATTTAGGAGCTAATGGCTCTGAAACCATTCAATGTAACTTGATCAACCGCAGTATAAAAATTTCAGCTACTACAATCACAGACAGCTCATCTGGAATTAAACAGGCGTTTACCCACGTCAGCATGCTTTCTCTGATTGGATGGCAAATTTTGAAGGCACTGATGAAGTTCTTGAGCTGTTAACAAAGCAAATATTCAAACCAGTCAATCTTCAATTGAAAAAATCTCAAACATGGTCTTAAGATGTGGTCCTGGGTTCTCTGGTGATGAACCTCCATCTCTACATTCGTCATCTTTTTCTGCTGTAGCAGTGCCATCGTTACAACCGCCAAGCTCAGCTGTTCAGCAGAGGCATTGCCACCTGAAGAACTTGACTGGAGGATTGGTTTTTCTCAGGTGACGATGAGCATGGTATGGCCAATCACTTTTTAGAAAAGGCAAAACGAGTGACAAGAACCTTGACAGAAATGTAGTGGAGTCAAACATACGATATTTGTCTTTCAAATGTAGTAAACTTTTACCAAAAAAATAATATTTAGATAAATACTCAAGTAACTGTCCAACATCGCAATCGCCACACTGACTCATCCCAAAGGTACTGGATGGAGCTCTGTCAGAGCCATTTCAGAGAATGTTCTTCACCTGCTCCACAGCCCAGTGCTGGATGGTCCTATACCCTAAGTGCTTGCCTATAGATCTTCCCATTCTGGAAGGGTTGTCTTCTTTTGGACAGAAAGTTTGCCACATACCAGAATCTAACGGTGAGTTTATGTGGCGTACGCAAGAGTCTATATGTGGGCATCAGTGTATTTGACCAGTCTGTTCTCTCTTTTAGGATGCGAATTGCTCTGACGGACTACTCCACCCTGCAGGAGGTGTTAAACGCACTGGAGGAGCTGCCGTATGAGGGCGGAGGCAGCCGCACTGGCCTGGCCCTGGAGTTCCTTGTAGAGTCTGTCTTCAGTTTGTCCATTGTCCGGGACAACACTCCAAAGGTGTGGCAATGAATGCAAGGAGCCACTAAGGCAGCTTGGGTTTGATTCTAGGCGATGCAGTTTAGCTTTGCAGTGTGTTTTGGTTTGACCTGCTGCAGCTGGTTAACCCTTAACCCGGCAAGAGTCTGGCTGGGAGGAGAGCGCTGGCTGCCAATTTGGCTGCATAAAACAACAAACACCCCTGGTGGCTAGTGTCACGATGAGTAACGAGGGATAAAGGATAATGGGTCCTTCCCGTTAGGCCAATTGTGCTCTCTTGGATTACTTTTTACAACAGAATCATGCTCCCAAGTGGTGGATCACAATTGGCTTCATTCTCTTTGGGTGGGTAGGATGGCCCTCCCTCTCCCCCATCCCTCCAAGCATGATGCTAGCCAGCTTGGGCATCTTGTGTTCTTCTCCAATTGGGTTAAACTGTCCAATAACAAAAGCTTGAAAAGATGTGGGTGGAGCTTCAACCGTGTTGGTGGTGTTGTGTGGTTGGGGGAGTTGTAGTTAGTGGGTGGAATTAGGTATAATGGGGCCATAAAATAAAAAAAACAAAACAAATGTATACAGAATACACTATATATGACTATTTTTCTCAATCAGGTGTTTTTATTTTAAGCTCTTACTGCTTGTGAACGGCTGTGGAGCATCATTACTGGCTTCGTTTGTGGAATTTCAGCGTTCATCTCAAAGATAATCATGTTTTCATAAAGTTAGTATTGCTTTACAATAAAATCACTATTATAAAGAGTTTATAAATGGCTTATAACAAGTTTATAAGCAATTAGTAACATAAATATAAGGGAAATGGTGATGACTTCTGTGAAGATGGGGTGGAGCTTATGCTGTGGACACACCCACAAGTAGTGATAAGAGAAAGATGCTGGACGTTGATCTTCGGTTTGTATGCACTGTGATGTAACAGGTGGGCTGTAAGGCTGACTCTGCCAGAGAAGTGGCCTGAGACAAACTCACCTACCAATCAGCTCTCAGTAGCCAGAATGCTACTTTCCTACTGTCCTAGAAAAAACAAAAAAGTCTTAATGTATTTTTATGCAATTATTCTGTTAATTTTTATGTTTAGTCCCAAATTTTTAATACTTTAGTCGTAATTTTTAGTACTTTAGTCGTAATTTTAGGTTTTTTAGTCCTTACTTTTAAGCTGCGTTCATCCCCATTTTCTCGATGGCGCCCTCTAGTGTTTTTCAATCGTTTTTGATGCAGTGTGAGGAATAAGAAAAGGCTCCTCATAAACAACTCGTTTAATATCTTTAAACAATTAACACAATGTTGTATTGAATGTGACGGTGAAGGGGGTCAACATTAACAACCCGAAGCCCCTCTATAATTACTCGTTCCTGCGTCCAGCATTCTCCCAACAGAAGACTCTCGTAAGGCTCCGTCGGCACATCTGGCCTCATTCAGATACGTTAGCTCACTCTTGCTTTAATGTCAGGACACCACTGCGTCTAAATGAGCGGTTCATTAAGATTTCCAACTGCATACAGCTGCAGGTCCTGCAGAGAGAGGCACCTGATGTGGAAATGAGAGCAGGCGAAGAAGAGGTTTGCGGTAATGAACTGCAGAGGTTTCGGCTTGTGTTTAAAATCAGATCACACCCACTCGCGCAAAAACACACGCCGTCCGTAACGCTGTCGGGTGCATATTGAAGAAGCTGACCCTGACACTATTGATTCAGGTGAACTTCTAACGAAGCGTCTGGATTTTCATAATGGAGAATAATCATTCCTGCTCTGGCAAGATCGAACGTGTTATGGATCGTGAATTATGTATTAAATTAGGTGTTAAAACGCGTCAAGTTATTCCATGCGTCTGGGTATTAGTGCGTAGGTCGAGCTATAGGGCTATAATCCCATGAAATGTGGTTTTGCTGATGTGGTTTTGCTGGTTTTGCCGTCTCTTTGTACTGTTTACTGTTATCCTTGAGGATCAGAGCCCGTGGTTGTGTTATCATTAATAACATTATGGCTGTGATTTGGTTACAGGTATAACGTTAGGGGGGTGGCTGTGGGTGCTCAAGCACCTGCCACTTTGGTCAAAGTGCCCTTTTTGGCTAGTGTCCCTTGTCTAAAAAACATTTTTTCAGTTTCGTTTCATTCCATGGCCCCCTCGCCTGTCGGCAAAATGTTCTGTTTAAGCTCCTCCCCCTAGACAAACCTTTCTGATCACACCCCAGTTGACAGCCGCTGATGTTGTTGCTGAAAACGCATGACTTATCCTGCACCAGAGGAAAGCACGACACAATGTAGTTTTGCTAGTTTAATACCAGCGCATTCCTCTATTTTACGCCATCTGCGCATTTTCAAAATTACAAATGATGTTGCATCCGTTTCCCCCTCGTAGGACTGGTGCTTTAAAAATGAGGTGAAGCAAGGGTGCATTATCAGTGTAATGACATCATGCTTTTGACCAAAAAACGCACTTAAAGTTAGTAAAGGCTTGCGCTCAACGTGCAGGAATGGCACTGAAAAGGCTCAGGAATAACAGTGCTGCTCCCCTTAATGATGTGCTCTTTCAGTTTGTCCACGAGCAGGTCCACTTCCTTACTAAAAAAAATTATCTGGTTTACCAGGTAAACATGCCATTTCTAATAGCAGCCCATCGTAGCTCCGCCCCTGCCTTTTAAAGGTGAGGTGATGGGCCATTCTGATTGGTTTATCGCATGTTACACAAAAAACTGGCACCAAGTCTGTTTTTTTACGCTGTCAAAATAGCAAAATGTGTTTGGACACGCCCACAAATGTTAGTAGCACCTTGCGCTTTGTGGTAGTTGGTCAAAATAGAGGCCAAACAGTCAAAACAATTGTGCCACTGTTTAACACTGTATCATAGTCTGCTATTCTGAACGTATATGCATGTTGGGTCTGTGTTGTACAGATATGCCCCAATGTGAAATTCCTCTCTGATTTCAGATTGCAGTGCTGATTACTAATGGCAGATCAGACGATCTGATCGATGGACCGGTTAAAGCCGTGGCGAACAACGGGATCTCTCTCTTTGCAGTCGGTAGGAAACCCTCTTTTCACCACTTCGCTCTGTTCTGCTTTGTGTAGGGGTTATTCATTCGTTCCACGTGGTCTGTCAATGTACAACGGCTACTTATGAGGTGTTCGGACCGTGTGTGTGGGTGAGTGTGTGTGTGTGTTAGGCCTTGCTGCCTCGACTCTTTCACGCCGAACCCATCCCGGGGCCCAGAGCGCAGAAATAATTACAGCTCATTAGCGAGAGGCCGATTAATTGCAGCGATTTCTCATCAGGCTCGTCTCCTCTCCCCTCTCGTGCGCTGACTCCCAGACTCTCTAATCAATCTGCTCCCGAGAGGCCTGAATAAATCAGCCCAGCTGCACACATCTGGGACTCACGCGCCCAGCAGGCCGGGGCCACGTGCCCCCAACCCACAGTCATGGTCCACGAGTGTAAATCTGAGCCTTTAGTCATTAGACGACTGGAGTTGTCACTGGCATCTTGCAGTGCTACTGAAGTGTGGCTGCAAATCGAATTACACAGTCACGTGGTCATCGTGTCAGCAGGTTCGCACGTTTAACTTGACTCTGTGAGTGGTCACAACCATCTAAGTGTTGTCTCTGTG
>JBBPDA010000126.1:30755771-30765896 GCA_037974385.1 Arnoldichthys spilopterus | reverse complement strand
AGAGAGAGAGAGAGAGAGAGAGAGAGAGAGAGAGAGAGAGAGAGAGAGAGAGAGAGAGAAAGAGAGACAGACAGAAAGAGACAGACGGAGAGAGATAGACGGAGAGAGACAAACGGAGAGAGAGAGAGAGAGAGAGAGAGAGATGGACAGAGAGAGACAGACTGAGAGAAAGAGAGAGAGATGAAGAGAGAGAGAGAAAGAGAAAGAGAGAGAGACAGAAGGAAAGAGACAGAGAGACAGAGGGAGAGAGAGAGAGACGGAGAGCTAGAGAGTCGGAGAGAAAAAGATGGAGAGAGAGAGAGAGAGAGAGAGAGACAAAGAGAGAGACAGAGGGAGAGAGAGAGTGAGAGAGAGAGAGAGAGAGAGAGACAGAGAGAGACTGAACATTTTTATCCCTTTATTACATATCACACCAAACTGCCCGCGTTCCTATTCATTAAAATATTAACATTAATTTGAATATTAGTGCTTGGGGATGGTACCATGCTCACAGGTACCTCAGTGGTACTTGTACTGGTCTGGGATTTGAACCTTGGACCTTCAGGTCACAGGGGCAACTCCCTAACCATTATGTACATTAACCTACACTGGTCATTCACTTCTATACAAATAGCTGCATCTATAACCACAAGTCATTGTGGATGCTCTGTGTAGTACATGTATGCACTTGAATACGGTCTGTGTGCTCAGTCTGAGTGGTGGTCAAAATAAAAGTCCTCATCATACGTCCACTCTTACTCACTGAACCTTGAGCCACAAAGAGGCCCCGAATGTCTGCTTTAAAATAATAAAATGTTTTAATTTTTAATTACATTTTTTAAAAAGTCTAGATTGTTTATTTTTTTTTATCAAAATGAATTTATTATTAATACTGTTTCTGTTTTTGTTTGCGCATACAACATTTATGATTGGGATGAGTATGGGTGTCGCCAGCTAATCGTGCATTCGAATTAAATATGTTTTATCAAATCTTTTTTGTTATATTTTTTTTCTCCATTTAGATACGATCTCTTTATGTAGAAAAAAAGTACTTATTATATATTGGGTTTAAAACCCTATGCTTTTATTCCAAATGAATTGTAAAATTAAATATAGCTTTAAACATATGTAATCATCTAATGTTAGACGTAATAAGTAATAGACGATTTGTTTTTTTTTTTAAAACAAGTGACAACTGGTGTTGTATACGACGACGCTTTTACTGCTTAGAACTTTTATTTTGATGTCCAGTCATGATGGGAGCCATGTTTTGACGGTACAGTCTGAAGTGGGTGACGTGGAGGATTATCGGGCTGACTCGGAGGAGACGGTTCACACACTTGGCTGCAGAATACACCCCGTAAGATGATCAAGAAATTTGACAAAAAGGACGAGGAGGCCGGTGAGAGTCCATTTCAGTGTATTCCATACGTTAATAACAGTGGCAACCTCGTTTTCTTGCGAGTGTGGAGAAGTTGGGTTTTGTTAGCTTAGCATAGATGCTCAGCAGCTTCGCTACCTGACAGGTTTTTGCAAGCTACGGCTGTTCAAAAAGCTTTGTAAAATTGCCTGCCTAACTAACATTATATGTGTTGTAACACGATAATGAAACTAAATAAAGGTGTACATACGCCCCTGGTGTTTTTTGTTTGTGTTTGGTTAGCTAACTTAGTAGCTTAGCGTTTTCTTGATCACTGACCAGCTATACAGCCACAGTCTGATTAACTACCCCACTAATGCGCAGCTGTTTGTTGTGTTTTTCTTTACTCAGTATGTGGGTTGTTTTGGTTATGTTAGAGGTGTTGGTGGCTTAAAGTGTAAGAGCCACGTAGTCGGATGTATTGTCAGTTCTGGTTTGCCATCCAGCCTTAGGAAGTGCGGCTTGTTAGGGGTGTAACGATGCAGCTCTCAATTCGGTTCCTTATATGTTTCAGTTCTCACGGTTCGGTTCGATACACGATTCAGAGTTCACGGTTCCATGCACTCAGGATACTGTGGGTGTAAATCACAAGTTTTTTCACAGTTCTATACAATGTTGACTATTAAGTCCTGATACATTGTTGATACCCTAGAAATTGCAGTGATGTGATTTGGTTTGATGAGATTCGGTTGATTCGGTTCAGTACTATGGTCTGCAGTCAGTATGAAATATGGTGACATTTCAGACAGTCTGTTTCCATGAACTCGCACATGCAAACTAATTATAGTGTAAACATTTTATGATTAAAGGTCAAATACAATAAGAATATGTTCATTACACTGAGTTTACAATTCAGCATGCTTACAATATTTACAATAAAATTAATGAATAAAGGGGCGGCACGGGGTGCAAGTGGTTAGTGTTGTCGCCTCACAGCGAGAAGGTCCTGGGTTCGATCCCCGGGTTGGCCACGGGTGCCTTTCTGTGCGGAGTTTGCAAGCTTTCCATGTGTTGGCATGTGTTTCCTCCGGGTTCTCCTGTTTCCTCCCACAGTCCAAAGGCTGCAGTAGGTTGACTGGATGCTCTAAATTGCCCATAGGTGTGTGTGTGTGTGTGTATAATGGTTGTCTGTGTATGTGTTGCCCTGAGATGAGTTGAGCCTTCTGTCCAGGGTGAACCCCGCCTTAGGCCCGCAGTCAGCTGGGATTGGCTCCAGCTTTCCCCGCGACCCGGAAACAGAAGAAGCAGTTTAGAAAATGGACGGATGGATGAATGAATAAAAATGATTGTGTTCAGATGTGGCAAAATTCACCAATGAAGCTAGAGCTGGAAGTGGGGGGAGAGTGAATAAGGAAAAATGTTACGCGAGGGTCCGAGATCTCCGTTCTCCCCTTATTCTAATCACAATAATGTGCCTGTCTCTAGGAAGCGGCTCCAATCCATTCCAGCATCTGGAGAAGAGTGCTGTCCTGCAAGAGGTGGGTCATGCACTGATCACTCTTTCGGTTTGTGACCGTCAGAGCAAAAATTGTAGCCGTCTGATTGGATTGTGTGTTTGCTTTTAAGGCTCGCATCTTCAACGAGACGCCCATCAACCCACGAAGATGTCTGCACATCCTGACCAAAATCATCTACTTGCTCAACCAGGTCAGTCACGTTCCACACTGATACGTTTAAGTAATTCAGGTTTGAGTGTTGGACTCTTCTTCAGCGTTGCCCCAAATATGCGTTTTCTCCTCCAGGGCGAGCACTTTGGAACCACGGAGGCCACCGAAGCCTTCTTTGCCATGACCAGGCTCTTCCAGTCTAATGATGTAAGCATCTCTTGTCTGTTAAGGTTTCAAAATATGGACAAACTTAATATTAGTGTTGTAATTATACTGCTGTGCAAGGAGAATCGGATGCCTTTCAATATACTAAAGTGCCCATATCGGTGCTTTTTTGGAGTTCAAAAGGCTTGAATTATGCAAATATTGTTCATTTCAAACTGTATGTTCACGCTTCTCCATCAGTACAGTTCATAAACTGATGCTAAGCTGTAAATGCTAAGCTGGGCAGTGGAGGCCTAGCGGTTAGGACACTGCCTTTGGGGCCTGATGGTTGCAGGTTTGAGTCCCGGCCCAGGCAACACTGAGGTTCCCTTGAGTAAGGCACCGTCCCACTACACTGCTCCCGAGTCGCTGTTGGTAGCTGCCCGCTGCTCCACGTTTGCACGTGTGATGGGTTAAATGCAGAGATCACGTTTCGTTGTGGTGCTTGAGTGTGTTCACAATGACAAATAGTCACTTTCACTTTATTTGTGTAGTGTGCACTTACTTATATCTTGTATATTAGCACAGAACAATTTTTGGTTACTGTTACCTCAGTTTCCCTCTGGATCCATAAAGTATCTACCTATTTAAACATGTATCCCCAGTAACAATCACCTGGAGCTGTGATTGGTCACCCCATCAGAACACTGATTGGTTAGAAGCTCATTTGCAGATTCATGATGTTTATTTGTCACATACACATTTATACTAGTACATTGTGTAGTGAAACGTTCCTCTGAACACTCCCAGTGAACTAGCTAGAGTAAAAAAGTGTAATAAATAAGAAATCTAACAATAAACATTATAATCACACAGTTCTCAAAATATACACATTAAATAAATCTGTTCGAGGTGAAAAAAGAAGTTTGCAAGGCAAGATATGTGATCTTCGTAGATACAGAATGTGCAGTTGAATTAAATACAGAGAATATGGAGAATAGTGCAAACTGGGCTGATGTGCAAGTAGCTTGATGTGTAGGCAATGAAAGGCAGTGGTTGTGTCTGTAAAACAGTTGCCTATAATGGGTTGCCATATGCAGTAGTGCAGTGAGGTGTATAGTCTGGGTAGTTCCTTCTGAATGTGAGGCATGTCCTGATTTAGCAAAACTCCTCTTGAGTCTCTTTGCTCTGGTCATAAAACTGCAGAACCGTTCACCTAGGTTCAGCAGTGGAACAGACCGATGTCTTCAGTGATATCAGTATTGCACTAACGGTTGACGGGCAGTATTTTGTGCGGTCCCATTCTCTGTTCATGGACTTCATTCAGAGATGCAGAGTTGCACCATTTTTGCAATTATTTTGTAACCCTTTAGTATCGTAACTTCTCCACCCTCTTAGCAAACGCTGCGAAGGATGTGTTACCTGACCATTAAAGAGATGGCCAACATCTCTGAGGACGTCATCATCGTCACAAGCAGGTGAGATGGGTTTTTCCACTGTATGTTGCAGCAGTGTTTTCCCCCGTATAGTGAACACTAACTCCTCTTCTTTGTGTATTAGTTTGACCAAAGACATGACTGGAAAGGAGGATGTGTACAGAGGCCCTGCCATCAGAGCTCTCTGCAGGATCACAGATGTGAGTGCAGTGAATTACTGATGCACCGTTCCCGCCTAAAACTAGTGTAATATGTCAGTTGTTGTTCTGCTGTGTCCTGTTGTTTGGCATTATATCCCTCAGTCTGATCAGTTTGACCATTTTATTCGAGGTCATGTTTTCATTCACCCGACTGTCAACCCATCCTGACTACCTGCCTTGCAACTGAGCTATAGGCCAATACAGGCCACCAACCTAACATTAGAAGTTCTACGCTCAGCTGTTAAACACAGTTGTAAAGAAACTGCAGTACTGTCTTTATTAGCGTATTGCACTCATGCGATGAGTCATTTGGCACATCCTCAAACGTTAACTGCAAAGCAGTTGCAGAATTCCAAGTGCTTGTCCCTTCTTTTAATGCCTTGTTTACACTACACAATTTTAAGGCTGACCGGCCACAGACAAAAGCTCTCAATCAGGCCCAATTCCACGGCTGACTGGTGATCAACAATCGATTTGTGTGGACATTACAGTGACTAGTTGCATACTCCTACGAGATGTCTAGCCTGCTAAACATCTGGGCCAGTTGCCGGTGAGCTACAACCAATGAGAACGCAGGACACGAGACGTCGGAAAGCGGCGCGGGACATTCACTTCATGACTGAGAGCAGGGCTGCGTGACGGTGGACTGAGCAAACTGAACAGAACTGAATGACTCGCCTCCAACTCTCTCTGTAGAACAGATAATCCACACTGCACACGGCTGCTGATCCATTCCTTCACCCACATCCCGTTCTCTCTCCTTTCACTTGCTTCATGACTTATGATCACGCAAACGGCGCTTGGTTTATGTTGGACGTCCATGTTTAAACTCCTGTTTGGCGTCATTTCTTGCTTCGTCGAGCAGACGGACCAGTGGTGCTGAAAGATGGTGACGATCTGTCACTGCTCCCAGAACTGTTCCCAGAACAGAGCAGCTTCACAGTTGTGTGGTGTGAGCAGGGCATAAGGTACATGGAATTGGAGTTTTCCTAGTCTTGGATCTCACTTTATGGACTATTGTGGCAACACTCATGCTGATGCTGGTAGACATGATTACAGCAGCAGCAGTGATTAACAGTATCAGTAGTTAAATTATGATTCCAGCTGCGTTTCCACTAACCACGAACCAGCTGTAATGGTCACTTTCTGATGATCTGATTACCCAACAGACCACCATGTTGCAGGCCATTGAGAGGTATATGAAGCAGGCTATAGTGGACAAGGTTCCTAGTGTGTCCAGCTCTGCTCTGGTCTCTTCACTGGTAAGAGTAAATGCATTTTAATTTTGCTCTTGGATAGCAGCATGGTGTGTACATTTGTGGAGAACACAGTGTTGTGTGTTGTTTGCCTCCAGCACATGGTGAAGATGAGCTATGATGTGGTGAAACGCTGGGTCAATGAAGCTCAGGAGGCGGCCTCCAGTGACAACATCATGGTGCAGGTTGGTAGGATAGTGTTCAAAACAAATTTCTACCCTTTCTCTCACTTACCACCCTGTTTTAACATATGTCCTGCTGTGATCTACAGTACCACGCGCTGGGTTTACTGTATCATCTGCGGAAGAACGACCGCCTTGCTGTGACGAAGATGCTCAACAAGTTCACCAAGTCTGGCCTCAAGTCTCCATTTGCCTACTGCATGCTGATTCGCATTGCCAGCAAACTGCTGGAGGAGACCGAGGGAGGGTATGTATGCGCATTCATGTTCTGACCATCCCTTGGTTCTGTTTAAACGCAAATGTTTTGTTAAAATTTATTTGACTCATCCTAGTGATGTTTTAGCATATTTGGCTTCTTAAATGTGTATTTTACGGTCTCCCGCAGACACGACAGCCCCCTGTTTGACTTCATCGAGAGCTGTTTGAGGAATAAGCACGAGATGGTGGTGTATGAAGCCGCCTCTGCCATCGTCCACATGCCCAACTGCACCGCCCGAGAGCTGGCCCCCGCTGTGTCCGGTTGGTATCTGGATTTTTCCCCTCTGTGTAGCTGTGAGACGTCTGCGGTATTTTTAATAATTTCTATTGTGCCTTCTTTCTTTCAGTGCTCCAGCTTTTCTGCAGCTCACCCAAAGCAGCACTGCGATACGCGGCCGTGAGGACTCTCAATAAGGCAAGTCTTTTTTTCTACTGCATTATTAGGAATCTTTAGGTCGTTTTTGGAATTTTCTTCACAGAACTTATAATTTAAGGACAAGATCATTGCTTTTATAGTATTTATGCGGATTTTGAGGTGTTAGGGAGCTTAAATACATTTTTGCAGTTCAGTTAAGCTTTGTGTATTTTATATATAAACATTTCTTTAAGTGTCAGAATGTTCTTTAATGAGGACTGCAACTATAACTATATTTCCAAACGTTTGTAGACACCTGCTAATCTGGGTTTTTCACTGCTGTAGTAACAACAGCTGGGAAGACTTAACACTAGATGTGTTGCGCATGATGACTTTAGGCTCATGTGCGTTCGATTTTATTACTTTTCTATGCTGAGTGGTGGGGTAACAGTTGGGGAATTGCCCACATGGCCTGAAAGTTGCCGGTTCAAACCTCAGACCGGTACAAATTCCACTGAGGTACCCATGAGCAAGGTATGGTCCCCCAGCACTGCTGCCCACTGCTCCTACACGGATGGGTTAAATGCAGAGGTCACTTTTTGTTGTGGTGTGCTCACTGAAAGCCTGTGTCAGCGAAGACTGTGTGAAGTGTTGTAAATAACTTTGACTCTATCGTGTACCTGCACACTTGCTTTTTTTTGACCTATTATTGTATGTCCTCTAGGTGGCAATGAAGCACCCCTCTGCAGTGACTGCATGTAACCTGGACCTGGAGAATTTGATTACAGACTCCAACCGCAGCATTGCTACTCTGGCCATCACCACTCTGCTGAAGACTGGCAGTGAGAGCAGCGTGGACCGCCTCATGAAACAAATCTCATCGTTTGTCTCCGAGATCTCGGACGAGTTTAAGGTGCGTAGCTTGACCGCGTGTAGCCCCCTTCACCGGTCACAATAACCTCTGTTTGTATTTTTAATCTTCTCTTCATGCAGATTCACACGGCCGTATGTGTTGGTGTGTGCAACAAGAAGTGGAAGTGAACTTCTTCAGTTGCTCAGCTGACACCTGTGTTTGCTTTTTCCAGGTGGTGGTGGTTCAAGCCATCAGTGCCCTTTGCCAGAAGTATCCCAGAAAGCACAGTGTGATGATGAACTTCCTCTCCAACATGCTGAGAGACGATGTGAGTTAGAGTTTCGAAACTCCATTTAGTTTTCGCTTAATCCGTCTTTTACTTCAAACACAGATGCAGGTGTGTGCCCTTGTCTTTCGCAGGGTGGCTTCGAGTATAAGCGGGCGATCGTGGACTGCATCATCAGCATCATCGAGGAGAACCCGGAGAGTAAGGAGACGGGCCTGGCTCACCTGTGCGAATTTATCGAGGACTGCGAGCACACCGTCTTGGCCACCAAGATCTTGCACCTGCTGGGGAAGGAGGGTCCTCGCACCCCGTCACCTTCTAAATACATCCGCTTCATCTTCAACCGCGTGGTGCTTGAGAGCGAGGCGGTGCGGGCAGGTGAGCTACCTTCTGACTTTTTTTTTTTTATAATGATGGATTCGTCTGACTTTTACCCTCTTATTGAGTTCAAAATCACTTTTATCAGCCTCAAACTGATCAGATGTCGTCTTGAACATCACAATGCAATGTTTTTTGGGCTGTGTAGTCCATATACTCTATGGATTGTTTGTTCAAGTTGTGGTCAAGATTAAGCCGTGAAACTGTACAATAATGTGTGATACTGTTCACATGCTTGATGTCTAGTGACGTTTTTAAACATTGCATACATCCAAAATCATTCAGGCCACATGCAGCCCGTGCTCACCTGATCTGGGCTACAAGAAAGGTGGTGCTTTACCTACTCAGTGAGCCTGAATAGCTGGACTTGTTCCCACTGCTGATGTGTCCTCAGGCCTGAGAGGCTTTGTGGCAGGCTGAGCATTTTTCTGCAGTGACTATGTGGTACTTGACCTCAATTCATCTCGATTCATGTTTTTCACTCCTTTGCCTCAAAGCTGCGGTGAGCGCCCTGGCTAAGTTTGGAGCACAGAATGACGACCTGCTCCCCAGTGTGCTGGTCCTGATGCAGAGGTGAGTGAGGCTTCCAGTTGATTTACGTACGCACACTGAGACACAGAGAATTATTTATGATGTGTAGCAGTAATGCATGTCAAATTAATAATGTAACCAATAACTGCATCATGACTAGTAGTGCCTCAGACTAGGTAAAAAAAAATAAATAAATAAAATATTTTAAAAATATTTATGCAATTATCCACTTCTTCCAGATGTTGTCAATCAGCCAAGACATGTTTGGAGTCCAAATGTTTCATTTGTTAATTATGAAAATGAACAAAACATCAAGGTGCAATGGGGCGCCTTTTCTTTTTCACAAACCACCTCTGTCTGAAAGGCTGAAAAGTTTTGTTCATTTTTATAGCTCACATTAGATCACGTTGTGTCCACGAGTCTGCCCTGCCCTCATGAAGAGCTGGATTTGAGTGGGTTTAGCAAAGTTTTGGCAATGTATTTATGGCACGTTTTGTAATGGAAAAATACTAAAAATATTATTTTGTCTTAAATACATGTACTGGAACATGCTTTAACCTTGCAAGAAGAAGGAACTCAACTCAAGTTTTCCATTTGTCTTCTAGGTGCATGATGGACAGTGATGATGAAGTGAGGGACAGAGCAACGTTCTACATGAATGTTCTACAGCAGAAACAGAAAGCTCTGAATGCTGCTTACATCTTTAATGGTATGGCTCGGGGACTGTAGCTGATTGACCACTGTATTTATGATTAGGGTCTTGTTGTTAAAGGCATAATTCAACCACACAGTACTACTGTGGCTAGCTGCTAGGATGCTGTTTGCGAGGTATTATAATGATTACCACATGGACGTCTGAATCAAGTGTTTTCCTGACGTTTGCGGTGCCAAGTGAGTTTGGATCAAATGCCATGTTTTTCCTGATAAGAGCAAAGAAAACGTCTTCATTGCATTTGCATACTGTTAGTTTAGCTCTGGAGGACCGCATCTATCCCATGATTCTTCAGTCCGAATGTGATCCCAGTAGTATCAGTGATTTCTTCGCTGTATCAGGAGGATTTTTAACACCACAACGTCAAGGTTCAGGTCTAATAAAGACTACTATAGTGAAAGATGAAGCTCAAACCCCACAGATTACTGCCCCCACAGGTCACATACAGTACTACGGTCTGGACTGTCTGATTACTGCCCCCCACAGGTAAACACACAGAATTACAGTCTGGACTGTCTGATTACTGCC
>JBBPDA010000126.1:30711473-30752044 GCA_037974385.1 Arnoldichthys spilopterus | reverse complement strand
AGAGAGAGAGAGAGAGAGAGAGAGAGAGAGAGAGAGAGAGAGAGAGAGAGAGAGAGAGACAGAGAGACAGAGAGAGATAGAACTAGAGATACAGACAGACAGATAGAAAAACGTTGGAACAGGGACATGTTTACCTTGTGCTGCATCATCTCTTAACAACACTGTAAATGTTTGGGAACTGAGAAAACCAAGTGCTAAAGTTCTGAAAGGGAAATTTTGTCCCAGTCTTCCCAGATTATAGGATTTGTGGAACCCAGAACCTTCTGCAAATACATGACATCACAGAGTCTATTTTACTGTTGTTCCTGGTATGAAGTGTGCTTCCCCTTCCACCTAAAGTCAATAAAAATCACTGTTGTTCCACTAAAACTTTGCTTCTGTGACATTTTGAAATCGTTCACTTTAAACGCCAAGTAGAACTTCCAGAATATTCTGGAAGTGTGAGAACTGTGCAGAAGTTTCTAGATTTGTTTAGAATTTTCTAAAACTTATATATATTCTGGAATCTTTTAGAATTTTCTAGCTCTTTCAGGGAGAGTCATAAAATCAAAGTTTGTGATGAACATAGCTGTTCTTGCACAGGGTTTAGACACAAGCAGCTGAAACAGAACTCAGAACTTACACAAACCCCTTTCCTGGAAAATTAAGGGTATTTTCCAAAATGCAAAAAAATAAAAATAAATAAATAAAATAAATAAAAAAAAAACATCAGATTTACAAAATACAACGAAGTTGGTCAGTAAAACTGAAAATCTTTGAACTTTTGTCAGTAAAATAAACTTTACCAAAAAATTTTGGAAAATATCCTAATTTTTCAGAAATGGGGTTTGTAGTATTTCTTGCACTCTGGCAGATGCTCCTGTATTATATTTGAAACTGCTTTATGGAGGCAGTTGACGCTGTAATAGGGCGGCATTATTGCCCCGTATCCTTTGGTGCACAGCAGTGTAATCAGGACTCAGCAAACTTCATCAGAGTGAACAGGAAACCAGGACCTTTATCCTGTCAATGGTCTGTAACGCGTCAAGCTTTATCCGGCCAGGGACGAGAGTGAGCGGGTGAGGGTTCTGAATATGTTCTGCAGCACCACAGAGCGCAAACTCACCTTTGTAGAAGATGTTGTTTCCTCTGAAGCTGAAGACGTGTCCTGAGGAGCGCCAGGACTGCAGAGCTGGGGAGAGCTGAGGCTGAGGGATGTGCAGGTAGACGGCCAGCAGGGGAACACACAGCAGGGCCACATGCAGCCACCACTCCCTCCCCATCCCGCATTCCAGTCCGCTCTATACACACACACACAGACACACACACACACACAGACACAGACACACACACACACACACAGACACAGACACACACACACACACACAGACAGACAGACAGACAGACAGACAGACAGACAGACAGACAGACAGACAGACACACACACACACACACCAGAACCAACAAGCTTTAACATCTGCTGCTTCCCTGTTCCTGCCCAACTTCAGCTAAAATTTGCCAGCTTCTCACTCAAATTATCGATTCCACCTTAAATAGAACAGCTTTTAGATTCTGGCACCTGTACAGATCCCAGAGTGCAACTGCTGCACCATTTAAGGTGGAACGGATAATTCGAATAGGAAGCCTGTACAGACACCAGAGTGCAACTGCTGTACAATTTAAGGTGGAACGGATAATTCGGATATAAAGCCTGTACAGGTGAGAGAGTGCACCTGCTGCACTATTAAGGTGGAACGGATAATTCTGCTATAGTCGCCTAAAGGGAGTTGAGCAGAAAGTGCGAGCAGCTCGGAGCAGATTAGCGCGGAATCCGCCGCGTTTATTACAGAGAGTCAGGGGGAAATACCTACAGCAGAGCTGTGGCGACTCATTCCCCGCGTCCGTGCGCCTCTCTCCCTGCAGTCGGGCGCTGCTCTCACGGCGCCGTGGGGCGGAACAGCGTCCGCGCCGTTCTTCACACGCCGAACCGCGAGTTCGCGCCGCCCGGTCGCCGACTGTGGCCGAGTTCAGCCGAGGAGCCGAAGTTCACACAGTGGGGCTGAAGCCGGAGCGCGCTCGAGCCCCCTGTCGGAGCGGATGGCACATTACACTGTGCACATTAAACACGTTTCAAATCGGTCACTACTGTATTTTCACTCAACAAATCAACAGTTCTTCCAAATGCAATAAATAAATAAATACATACATAAATAAACTCGTAACGTGTCACGTGACCTTAAAGCAGGATTCCCCCAGTGTGTAAAATGTGAGATACACACAAAGTGATTCAGTGTTTTGATGAGAAACTTATTGTAGAGAAACGTGTTGTTTACGGATCAGATGTCAGTGCGTACAGTGTAAATACAGCCACTGTGTTTATTATCACCGGTGAACCCACATGTGTCTTCTGAGTCACGTAATGTTTTATATATATATATATATATAGTATTTAAATAATCACCAGTTCTCCATCCTCTGATCAACTACTGGACACCTGGGACACACCACAAGACCTGCTGTTTTAGAGATGCTCAGACTCAGTCGCCAAGAACATCACAGTAAAGACCTTGGATCAGATCCTCACGCTTGTCCATTTTTCCTGCTTCCAGCACATCAGCTTTCAACAAGAACTGCTCATATCCCACTCCCTGACAGGTAAAGCTGTAATCAGCTCGTCAATGATATAAAGTGTTTGGCTAGAAACATACACATAAATAACTGAAGGAAATTGTGAACAATTGGCATTTCAGGTTCTTCCTGATCTATTACAGATTAAACACAGCCGTTTGTTCAAGTAAAAGAGCCTCTGCACTGGCAGGCAGCCAACTCCTCCATCCATACAGCCAGTTTAGGAGGCACAGTTGTTTAAGCCCACAGCAGTTTTCTCTGGACCAGGGCCTGGAGAGAGTGAATTGTTGTCATTAGCCACAAGATGGCAGCAGAGTGTCCTTTTTCTCTAGAACAGCCCTGCAGGTCCAGCTTCAGCACAGTTGGGTGATTCCTCTGCTCACACACACCTGGTTCAACTCGCCTGTTCGTTTCCAGGTTTAGTTGGTGTGTTTGAGGAGGGGAACTACCAAACTGTGGCCGACACCAGGCCTACAGGACCCAAGCTGCTCTAAAATGTGCTCTTAAGTGACTATTTGTCATTGTGAACATGCAACATCACACAACAACAAAATGTGACCTCTGCACATGAGAACCTCGGTGGTACCCGGGCCCAGACTTGAACCTGTGAGCCTCTGATCACATGGGCAAGTCCTTAATGCCACATGGGCAGTAGTGGTGTTTAGGACCTTGTCCTTGCCCTTGAGTAAGGTACCGTCCCGCTACACTGCTCCCTGGGTGCTGTTGATAGCTGCTCCACGTGTGCACGTGTGATGGGTTAAACGCAGAGGTCACATTTGGTTGTGGTGCTTGAGTGTGTTCACAATGACTTTCACTTCACTTAACCTCAAGCTCACTTCTGATCTACTAAAGAACCAGGCACTGGAAGCTTTTTGGGGAACCAAAGGGGAACCTTCTGAGGCAATGTTTTATCTGCAAAATGTGAGGTTTGGTACGAGGCCTCACGGGCCTGTAGCCACAGTCAGGATCTCAACCCATAGAAAGATCTGCAGCAGAGAAGGATATGTCTGAGGATTAGGACTGAGCGGCAAACTGCTGAGCCCTGAAACACAAAGCCTGCACCTCTGTCTGATTGGCTCTATCTCCCCTGCTTCTCCTCCAGAGCCTTTGGCACTGTGTGTGTATGAGCCCCAGACAGACGCCACTGCACTGAGTGACAGAAGTGCTGACACATGGTAGAGAGAAATGCCCTGGGCAGCTGCCACTCACAGGGACTACTGCCGTGGGGCACAGTTGATTGCCAGTGTGGGTTGGTTATTCTGAATAACCAGGGCTGAAGAACGATTCGTGTAGTGCACGCTGTCAAAGTACAAGGCACCGCCGGCAGGCGAGGAGCGAACCGAGCTGGGAAGGACGCGGTGTCTCTGCCGCCGCTGGATGATTGACTTTAAAAGGGGAATTTCAGCAAGTTTTTAGCTTCTGCAATGCTCTGCATGCACCCCGCCCCAAATATGGACTTTAAAAATATGTTTTAATATCTTGTGTAAAAATTACCGTCAATTTTCTACCGCTTCTTCCGTTTCAGGTTGTGGGGAAGCTGGAGCCAATCCCAGCTGACTACAGGACCAAGGCGGGGTTCACCCAGGACAGGAGGCTCCACCCATCACAAGGCAACACACTCACACTACAGAGAATTTAGAGCATCCAATCAACCTACTGCAGCCTTTGGACTGTGGGAGGAAACTGGAGAACCTGGAGGAAACACACGTGAACACGGGGAGAGCTCACACACTCCACACAGAAAGGCCCCTGTGGCCGACCTGGGGATCGAACCCAGGACCTTCTTGCTGTGAGGTGACAGCGCAAACCACCGCACCAGTGTACAGGGTAACTTGTATAAGATGTGTAGTTGAACGCCTCCTCAGCAGACCAGCAAACAGCGACTAGACAAACATTACACCACTATAATCGCCAACGGAGGCTGGAGATACAGCTGTTGAGTCAAGTCTATAGCACTTTTTACAACTGACAAAGCACAAAGCAGCTGTACAGAATCCAGGCCCGAGCCCCTAATGAGCCAAAGGCGACGGAAACTGTAGGAAGAAACCTTGTGAGGAACTAAGGCTCAGAAG
The DNA here is from genome assembly GCA_037974385.1 of Arnoldichthys spilopterus. NCBI lineage: Eukaryota > Metazoa > Chordata > Actinopteri > Characiformes > Lepidarchidae > Arnoldichthys > Arnoldichthys spilopterus. The sequence goes on along the minus strand of JBBPDA010000126.1, from coordinate 30,747,365 downwards.
GGGAACCCGTCCTCCTCTGGTCGACACCAGTCAGCAACAACAAACCAAAATCTGAAAATAATTATAACCTCAGTTGGAATAAAGCTCTGCATTAGTTACCTGGCATGTTTTTGTTGTGCTCGCTAATGCTTAATCAGGGTTTTCGCATGTTAAATCCACTCCGGGCCAAGCACGAACACTGGCCAATCGAGTAACAAGCTCATTTAGATGTCAGTAACTGTAATTATGCCATTACTCAGCATCACCCAAAGTAACTTCCAACACGGCAGTAAAGACATCAGACGTCTGGTTCCATTCATCCCCACTGTAAAAAAAAAAAATGGCAGTTTTGCAGGTTCGAGTCCTGGCCCCCTTGAGTAAGGCACCGTCCCACTACACTGCTCCTCGGGCGCTGTTGGTAGCTGCCCGCTGCTCCACGTGTGCCTGGTGATGGGTTAAATGCAGAGGTCACGTTTTGTTGTGGTGCTTGAGTGTGTTCACAATGACAAATAGTCACTTTCACTTCACTTCATGTCTTAACCACTGAATTATTCAGAATTTCCCCATTCAGGACCACTGGAAAACAGCTGACGATGTTTCACACGCTGAGAACATCCGCTGTCCCAGGTGTACGTGCACACGCTGAGAGACATCAGGCAATAAGCGACTGCTCGCTCCTCGTGGTTCCCGCGTCCTCGCCACAGGCGAAACGAGAAGGTTTCATAAAAGCAGGCTGCTGGGGGGAGGCGCTCATGCAGGAGGGTCACAGTGAGGCCAACGGAGCCCAAGGCACTGATGCTGCACAGACACGGAGCACATTTCTCATCTGTACTGAGATCAGAGACAGCCCATTGACTACAGCGCCTATTTTCAGACCCTCCCAGCAGGGAAGCCTTCCTTTAAAGACCACACGGCAAGAAACACCTCACAGCTGATGCTGAAGTGTGGATAGTGGTGAGATGGATGCTCCCCATGCTCAGACACCCCCACTAAACCTGGTGATTAGCAGGTGAATTGATTCTTGTGTGTCTGAGCAGGAAAAATCTCCTATCAGAGGTACATTGGGGCCCTGTAGGCCCTGAGATCCCTGTTCCCCTGCTCTGAATCAGCTCACACATCTCCCTCCATAACTGTGTAAAACCCGACACCGCTGACCTCACACAGTGCACAGTCTGGGGTTTACCACCATATGAACTTATTCATTTCTGCCATTTTTGCACATTTGAGCCATTGGTGCTATTGTGACGTCCGCTGGTTACGGTCAGTGCTGCTTTCTGAACAAGTACTGCAGCACACGTGTGTTAAATATTACTATTGCTGTCACACAGTCTGTACCTCATTCACTACTTACTGTCATTTATCTTCCTCATACATGTGCCAACACGAGCAGCAGCTCAACCAGAGTAAAATTTCCCTCATGATCAGTATAGTGTCTGTCTGTCTTACTATCTACTTATCTGTTCGCACATCCATCCGTCTGTCTATCCACTTATCTGTCCATCTATTTATGAAAGTGACTGAACACACTCAAGTACCACATCAAACGTGCACACGTGGAGCAGCGGGCAGCTACCAACAGCGCCCGGGGAGCAGTGTAGTGGGACAGTACCTTACTCAAGGGAACCTCAGTGGTGCCCAGGGACTCGAACCTGCGACCCTCAGGTCCCAAAGGCAGCATCCTAACGGCTAGGGCATTAGTGGCACTTCTCTATGCATTCATCTATCTTCTTATCTGTCCTTCCATCCATTCATCTATCCATCTGTCCATCCATCCATCTATCTGTCTACTTATCTGTCCATCCATCCGTCTATCTACATATTTGTCCATCCATCTGTCTATCTATCTATCTGTCTATCTATCCATCCATTTACTTATCTGTCCATCCATCTACTATTATATTTGAACACTGATGCTCTTTACTCATCACGGTTTCTGTTCCCCTGTCATTGCTCGTTGTTATTTGTGTTTAATGATTTTTGTTATTTTTATCTACTGTCATATTTGTACTTTCTCATTAATGTCTTTATATCATCGTGTACAGAAGCTACAAATCTAATCTCACGCAATGACAGATTCTCTTCTATTCTCTTCTAGACTCAATGGTGACCTCTGGTGGCTGCTGCCGGTCATTACCTACGTGAACATTGTTTCATGCATGGTTATGTACTTTTCAGAGGTAGTGAAATAAAAGTCTCAGCGCTGAGAATACAAACTGATGCAAAACAAGCAATTTAACACAATATTGGGCTCTTTCACTATTAGTGAAAATCTGTCATTGTGAACACACTAAAACACAAAAAGTGCATCACAAGGAAACGCGACCTCTGCACTTTACCCATCACATGTGGAGCAGCAGGCAGCTATGAGACATGCCCGGGGAGCCCCGGACCATCAGGTCCCAAGGGCAAGGTCCTAACCACTAGGCCTCCACTGCCCGAAACACCCCCCACAGTTTGTGTACATTTTCCACAGTCATTTCCCATCGGCTGTTTGCTCATTTTAGACGCATTTAAAATCCGAATGTAAAAAAACGAGAGTTTACACTGAACGTGCTGTCTTTCCACTTTCTCCAACTACTCGTTTTTCCCTGATATCAAGGAAAACAGCCCTCTGATTAGGCTAAATATCAATTTTTTTATTCTTAAAAACCATACACATTACTGACAAGTTTCAAATGTAAATTGAATCACAATAACCATTTACATTGCTCAAGATAAACAGACATGAAGTATTTTATTTTCCAAATGTTAAGATAAAAAAATAATAAATCCATAAAACAGGTGGAAAAACATTCATCCCTGGTACAGGAAGAAGCTACAGAATTAATTTATGGATTCTCTTCTTGCCACGTCTCCTTCCTAACTAGCGAACTCAAGCTGCTTTTTTTTAATTCAATAAACACAAGGAACAAAAAATAAATTATGCCAAAAAAAGTTTCGGGTGCTGAAGAACACATCCCTTTCTTATCTGGGTCTTCTCCGCTTTTCCCTTATAGACCCAAACGTGGGAGAAAACCAACGGCCTAAAGCAGAACCCTGCAGCCTAGAACAGAAGCTAATCTAAACATTAAAATATGTTAGTATTTGACCGTAGGTGTTTCCTTAAAGCCTGCGTCACACTATTAGCCACCCTGAGTAAAATATTCCCAGCAGAACCAATCACTACCCTTGTCGGAAAAGTGCCCCACCCCAACTGTTACTGTACTTTGTGTAAAATCCCCAGAAGTCTGGTTCAGCAGGTCGAAAGGTGTCCTCTATACCCCATAAAAATACAAAGTTAAGCTTTATTCATATGGTCTGTATCAAAATTTCCAAAGGGAGCTGAAATAAAGTACCCTGTGCAGAGATTGCTGTTTCAGTTTTCCTTAAAAATCCTCTTTTTTTTTAACATTTATTTTTTTCAATTTTTATTTATTTTTTACATTTTTTTTAGTGTTTCCAGTATATCAGGAGTGAAATATATTCTACAAATGAATCAAATGCAGTTTTGTGTTTTTTCATGACTGGAATATTTATGGAATAAGATGAAGAAAAAGTACAAACTTTTTTTGTATTTTTCATTTTTGTAATGTCAACAAACCAGCAATGTTAAGGGGAGTTTTGCACAAATTAAAAAAAAAAAAATAAATCCACTCTTTTTTTGTGTGTGACTGAGACGAGGTTTACTACCTGTAGACGAAAAAAAACTAACTTTTAAGTTCTATGTTTGAACTCACTGCATCCTCTTTCATTCAGTTTTCTTAGCCAGAGGTCAAGCTTTTACTGACGGACCATTTCTTTCTCCTGCCTCCCAACAGAAGAGCAAACTCTGACTTCGTTGGTTTGTCTCTGGCTTACGTCCGGTCAGGCAAACGAAATGGGGAACCGCTTGGTTACGGCCATTTCTGTGACTCTCAAACTGTCATGATCTGTAATCTGGGAATGCAACACAAGCCCATAAACATGAGAAACTAGCTTTGAAACTGTTTAAAGCAGTAGTAAATACCTAAGGAAATGTACTGACCGAGGTCCTCGTCTCAATCCCTGCCCTCACCTGTCTAAATCCGAGCAAACCTTATGGACCTCGACACGACTCCGCTCATTGCTATACAAGCCTTAGTGTTATTTATTTGGCTAGAAGTTTCTATTTATCCACAAATATATAACAAATAAAACTTGCAGGCAAAAATAGTTCAGTTTCCATAGAAACACCCTTTTTTTCCTGAAAATACAGCAGTATCTGAAATATTACTCTCATTTGATTACGTTTCTGTTTTTCTGCATCAGGAAGCTCTTTCACGAACAAACAGAAGAAGAAGAAAAAAAAAAGTATCTACAAACTCTGTAAACAGACCTGCTTCTTCCAAAAACATAAATAATTCAAAATATTAACAGCCAAATGGAGCAGAAATTAAAGTATTTGAATGAATAAGGGCCAAAGAAAGAAATATACACCACCATTCAGTAAATAAGCAAAAACAACAAAAAAAAGAGCGCATCAGATTTCTCACAGCTGGTCTGCGAGTCTCGGGGACGGCACGCCTTCCTCCGAATTAGAATTATTCATTAAATAATAACAATGATAAAAAATACAGGTCACTTTCAATATGAACTTAGAATCCCTCCACTTTCTGCTAAAGGGAGAGAAAAAGATCGAAGTAGAGGTGGAAACGGAGAGCTCTCCCCCTCCCCGGGGACGTCTATAATCAAATAAGGGAACAAAGCGAGATCACAACCAACCCTACATTCTGATCAATGCTTGCTCTTATTTCAGTCAAGCACACGCTAAGCTTCCAGATTACGCTTAGCTCCGCCCCCTCACAAACATGAGTCCGCTGAGCGCAAATCTCTGTGAAACAAGAGGTGGGCAAGGTGCAGAGTGTGGAGGGAGCAAAGATGATCAGAGGGACGTCTCCAGGCTGTGCATGGGGCTCGCCGGGGCCGAGGGCGTGGCTGGCTTGCTGCTGTCTAAAAAGAGGTGAATGCTGCTGTCCACGGCATTATTGTTCTGATTGGGCGAGGGAGGAGGAGGAGGCGTCGGCGTAGCGTTTCTCTTTGTCGGCGCGTCGTCCTCCGCGTCTGTGTCGTCAATGAGGGGGATGTGGGGCTCCGAGTCCTCTATCCGGAACTCTGGGTGGGTCATGAAGTTGTGGATGGAGGTGCGGGACTCGGGCTTCTCCAGCCCCTCATAGGGGGACAGGGAGCTGCGGAATGCATTTACCACTCGGATCTGTGGAAAAACGGGGGCACGGACAGAGAAAGTGGTCAGGCTCGCGGCTTTAAAACAGCAAAGCCACGGGTCACAGATACAGGCATAAAAACTCACACTTTGCATTTTAAATAGAGGTCAAACCATGGCCAAATAGACTGGGTGTAATTAAGGTGAGCTTTGTGAGTTTGAGAGAGAGAGTGTGAGCTGCGGGAGGACGTGAACACTGGTAGTGGTGAGTAAAAACCTGATTCCCATGTTAACGCGAGCTCCTTCTCCCACTGAGAGGGAGATACCGTCTCATTCTTTCCACTCTCACATCAGGGAAAAAAGTAATAAAGAAAGACATGAATAAATCTGTGCATCCTGTTATAGTAGTACTGTCAGAAACTGTTATAGCCAGTGTCCAGTTATTCAAAATGCAAACGAGAGAGACAGAATGAGAGAGAGAGAGAGGACAGCGAGAGAGAGAGAAGACAGCGAGAGACAGAGAGAGAGAGAGAAAGGAGAGAGAGAGAGAGAGAAGAGCGAAAGAAATGGGAGAGCAAGAGAGGAAAGCGAGAAAGAGAGAGAGAGAGAGAGAGAGAGAGAGAGAGAGAGAGAAGGAGGGAGAGAGAGAGAGAGAGAGAGAGAGAGAGAGAAAGAAAGAGGAGAGCGAGACAGAGGACAGAGACAGAGAGAGAGAGAGAGGAGAGCAAGAGAGAGAGAGGAGAGCGAGAGAGAGAGAGAGGACAGAGAGAAAGGACAGCGAGAGAGAGGACAGAGAGAGAGGACAGCGAGAGAGAGAGGACAGAGAGAGAGGACAGCGAGAGAGAGGACAGAGAGAGAGGACAGCGAGAGAGAGGACAGAGAGAAAGGACAGCGAGAGAGAGGACAGAGAGAAAGGACAGCGAGAGAGACAGACCGAGATCTACAGAACAATCTCAGAGGACAGAGCTCAACACATGAGGTTAACTGATTTGGACATGCTTTGAGTGAGGGGGGGGGGATTGGGGGGGGGCATCAATCACTGATTATGTTCTGATACAGAAACTTTGAGCAGCCAAGCAGACCTAAGCTGTACAGCACAGATAATTTCACAAACGGACGAGAGACTAGACCCATGCAGAGCAGCGCTACCTTTTGTTCAACAGAAGTAAACCTTTGAGTATAGCCCATGACACAATTCACAGAATCTGAGGAGGAATATGCTGGAGTCAGTGTTTTTGTTTGCACATCAGTTTGAAGACACAAGGACACTTTCGGCTACAGAGAAACACTGTGTAATTAAAAGCAGAGGAACTGCATCTGACGCCCGGGATTTATCAGGATACCACCGCCAATAAAGCACCTAGGAAACGGACATTATTAGCATGTTGTTACAGGGCAAAAAATTCTGTCCAGACTGACCCTGTGGAAATGAGATACATCACTGAGCAGTTCACTGAATGAGTCTTACACTCATAACACACACAGATGGCACAGAATCCAGACGCGCGAAAACTCCTGCAAAAGCAGAACGAGTACAGTGGATGGAAGAAAAAGACACACAGAGAAAAACAGCAGCAATGGAAGAACAGAAGGAGGCAGTAGCCCGTTATATTTAGTAGATTAGTAAATCAGATTAACATCATTTAATTTAACAACTGAACACAAAACAATAAAAAATTTCAAACTACAGAGAAAAAAACACTGGATAGAATGCACAGTCTGTGGAACAAGCAGCAGATGTTGGCTTTGCCAAATCAGTTGAGTGATTTTAAAAGAATCCTAACATTTTAATTTCATTTTCAGAAACCTTTGAGCAAGTAGTTTCATGAACTTGTTATGGCCATGCATATCATCACATAGTGGTCCCTAATGCAAATCAGGTCCCAGAGGCCCAGTGTCCAGCAAAGTTGCCTTTGCCCAGATACACTTAGTTGAACTCGCCAGATTCAACTACCAGGGTTATGGAATGTGTTTGAGGAGTGGAGCTACCAAACTGTGCTGGACACCAGCGTTCCAGGACTAGATTTAGGCAGCCCTGACATAAATGTTCACTTTATAGAAAATGATAATAAAAATATTATTATTATTATTATTATTATTATTATTATTAAGCTACAGTTTCATAACACCTTTCTCAAACCTAAGGACACCTGGTGGCCTGAGTAGTAAGATTAAACTAACTCACTTTCACAGGGTTTAGTCCAGTTGTGCTTTAAACAACGGCATTTGAAACGAAGAGATTCATCCTTTACTTTTTACGTTCTGCAGTGAAATCCATAAAGCATGCATGAATATTACTGGAGCAGACTGTTGGCCCTGGTTAAAACTCTTACTTCACATGCATGGTTTCTAACAGAGGACGTACTTTTTAACTGTGTGATTGTGATGAGCCTAGTGAACATTAACAGCATTTTTTCCACTTGAAATGCAAAATGAGTACACGGATACAGAATGAGGGAAAAGGTGGATGGACGGACGGACGAACGGACAGTCCATCCGTCCGTCCGTCCATCCATCCATCGCAAAACACATTCAAAGTAACAAAGGAAAACATTCTTTAAGTTACAATAAATAGAGACAAATTGACCAAATTGGGGGGACAAGAAATAAGAGCCAAAATAAAGAAAAAAGTGGCAGGAAACACTGAAAGATTTACCACAAATTCCCTTTCAGAGAGCACACAGAACAGTTATATTACAGGATTGTCCATCACAGAGTGTGACTACACTGTTACAGCTGGACTAAAGGCTGAGCTGTGCCTGGGCTGTAGGCAGCCAGCTCAGGAGACGAGTCTGTAGAAGCCGGAGACAGAGACAGGCAAAGGAAGTCAAGCAAGAGTTATTACAGAAAGTCGGCTTTGAGCCTTAAAGCAACCCTGCAGAGCCTTTAGCGGGGCGGAGTTTGGCACTGATGTGATTGATCTGGTTGTCTGTGTGACCATGGGCATATACTCAAATCATTTACACACAGAGAGAGACTAGAGCGGTCACACAGCCCAGTGAGCACGCGCAGAGGGACCGAGGCACAGTAGCGGCTGAAGACGCAACAGACACAATGCTGACCTGTTAGAACGTCGACACACTGTTTGTCGGAGAAACCCAGCCAAAGCCATCAAACAGAACAATGGACACAGAGACCTCAGCCCCACTGGCCTCAATACAATACACACAGATATCTCCATAGAAAACAGCACTCATATTTAGAAGCAGTGGTGGATGTTAATTTTTGACTCGGTTTTTATTTTTTTGTCTTTTTTTTTTTTGTATTGAGAGGGACATTAGGAGAAGAATGTAGAACGTTAGGCGAGTGAAGGAGGAAATGTTAATTGTCATGCACTAAGAAACACGCACTCACACCCCACAGTGGCAGAAGCTGTGTTGGAGGCAGTGGCAGTAGAAAAGGCTACATGTGTAGGGCTAGAAACATTGGTTACATCGTGCTGTTGGCTGGCGCTGGAGGGGTGACGCCTGAGGGCCCCCTGAAAGGAAGTGCCGCTCTGGAACGCACTCACTACATCCATCTGCAAGGAATCAGAAAGCATGACAGGAGGGCCCAAAGATCGCAAACGAGAGAGAGAGGAGAGAGAAGAGAGAAGTGGGAAAGAGAGCGCAGAAGAGAGGCGAGATAGAGCAAGAAAAAGAGAAGCAGGGGAGGGAGGACAGAAAAAGAAGGGCACCCATATAAAGAGAGAACAGGGACAGGTAGCAGGTCAGCGAGAAAGGCACTGTATGGAAAACTGCTGATCCCAGCTACAGGCTTCCTGACATAACTGACCAGCCGGTCTGATAAGTCGTTTGTCTTGTAAACAGGTAAATAACTAATGTCCTAATTCACCAGGAGTTTGTCTAAAATCAGTTAAGTGCACAAAAAGGCACAGGCTAAACTTAGTCACAGGAAATGGGATCGGTTTAGATCGCTTTAGCACTTATCGAGTGTAAAAATAAGCGTAGAACAAAAGAAGTGGGACTTTATTTAGTGCTCATGTGCTCTACAGATGTGGTGGATACGTGAGATGGAGCAGCCTGGTGTATTTACCTGAGTCTGTATCCTGTTGAGACCTCGGAACCAGAGGATCTGTCCCCTGCGCAGCTCACGCTCAGCGTGGTCAATCTCATCAAGGTCTTCCATATCCTCCAATTCTTCATCTGGGATCTCCTCCTTTTGAGTTCCGTGACCTGCTGTCTTAAGGAACTTCAGGCGACTGGTGGGGATGGAGGATATAACCTACACACAGGCAGAAAAAAAGGAAGACGATCATTTATGGACTTCTGTAGAGGTCCCAGCGCTAAGCTCTTCACACAACTTTGCTTTAATACACTTTAGCTCATGTGAAATGAGCCTTTTTTAATCATCATTTTATTAATTGTTCTCCATGGTTTGACCACAAGGGGGAAGTGTTCTACCACTGTACAACTACATGTGGTCAATAGCACTTGGAAATACAGCAATTAACCATACGAATGAAATCACCTGCCTAATACTGAGTGTGTTCCTCCGGCTGCTGGAACAGCTCTGACTGTGCTGCACTGTGTGCCCTTTGTATCAGAGTCAGCATCACTTTCTACACCACAGCAGCTCTTCTGTGGAATCTGACCAGATGCCTTCACTCACCACATTCATCAGTGAGCCTTGGGTGTCCATGACCCTGTTGCAGATTCACCAGTTGTCCTATCTTGGATTACTTTTAGTAGGTACTAAGGATCTACTACACACCTGGAACACCCCACAAGACCTGCCTTTTTGAAGATGCTTTGACTTAGCCGTCAAGCCATCACAAGAAGTCCCTTGCCAAAGTGGTTCAGATCATTATGTGGAGCCCTTTATTCTGCTTCCAACACAAACTTCAAGAATTGACTGTTCACCTGTCTAATACATCCCACTCCCCTGACAGGTGCCACTGTAATGAAATAAGCAGTCGATGTTATTCATTTAACCTGTAAGCGGTGTTAATGTTATGGCTGATGTGTAAACATTAAAACCACTGACAGGTGAAGTGCACAAGATTAATTCTTGTTAGGATTGCACGGGTCACAGGAACAAACGTGTAAGTGTGAGGATTTGAGGGACTTTGACAAGGGATTTATTGTGACGGCTTGATGACAGTGCGTCTCCAAAACGGCAGGTCTTGTCAGGTGTCCCCTTAATGCAGTGGTGGATACATCCATAAAGTGGACGACTGGTAAACCAGCAATTGGGTCATGGCCCATGAGGGAAGTGAAAGATATCTGTCTAGATGTCTTGCTGCCAAAAGTGCCTACAATGGGCATGCGAGCACCAGAACTGAACCACACAGTAATGGAAAAGGCGGACTGGTCTGATCAATCATCATGTGGACATGTGTGGGCTGGGGTAGACATGGTGACAGAATGAACTATGGGAAGAAGGCAAGGCTGCAGAGGCAGTGTGATTGTCTGTGCATTATCCTGCTGGGAAACCTCAGTGTTTCCCAACCTGGGTTTGAACACCTCATGTTCTGCTCATTGTAAAGATTCCAGGCTTCAAACACATGATGCAACTAAACAGCACATTACCAATCCCTAAACACAGTTGAGGCAGGCGTTTACAAACGTGGTTACTCTAAAGCATTCTTAAGTCCAGAGAGAAGTGCGGACAGAGAAAGATGCTTTCCCAGAGCTTTTAAGATACATTTAGTTACTTAAAGACAGACATAAAATGAAAGTGAAAGTGACTCTTTGTCATTGTCAACACACTCAAGCACCAAAACGAAATGTGACCTCTGCATTTAACCCATCACACGTGCGCACGTGGAGCAGCGGGCAGCTACAACAGCGCCCGGGGAGCAGTGTAGTGGGACGGTACTCAAGGGTACCTCAGTAGTGCCCAGGTCGGGACTCGAACCTGCGACCTTCAAGTCCCAAAGGCAGCTTCCTAATCACTAGGCCACCAGTGCCCACAAATGATCAGTATAATCTGGTGTTACTCTAGGGGTCATCCTTAGGGTGCTTTCACATCTGTAGACTAGACTTAATCCCTTTGTTCAGTTCATTTGGGCAGGTGTACATGTACTAAACCTCAATTAGAACCAACTATCAGGGGACAATAACTAACAGTTAACATATGCTTACTGGACATCACTCTTCGGTTTAACATGTTGCCGGTTTACATGTAGTTGCACATTGTTAATATTAGCTCCCTTGTTCTGTGCAGTTGAAGCAGATTAGCATTTTCAAGGCATTTCCTGAAAGTGCATTCTGATCTCTGCTGGTATACGGCCTAGATATTTACTATAGCTATGAGCAAATGCCAACTCTGCCACTGCTCCATGTTAAACTGCATAATGATGTTTGTCTCAAATTAGAAACATTTACTAATTTATTGCTGTATTTACTTTCTTGCTCTTGTCCCAGACACATCTAACCAAAAAGAGGTGGTAAACATTTCCATGGGGTTTGTGGTAACCCATTTTGGTTTGTGTATGAACAAACAAACAAAAAAAAGCCACAAAATTTTTAAAAACAGATGATTTGAACCACAGCAAGCGATATGTCTGAAAACACCTTAAGAGCTTAGCTGGTGCTGAGACTCAAATTCACACTTCTGAATGTACTCAGAAGGATATGTAGTTAACTGCAAGCTTACCTGACCCCACAGCAAACAGCCGAAGCCTAGGAAGATGCACCATAGCCACTGGTCAATGGTGAGGCCTACACAGCTGAAGGGCTTTCCTCCAAACTGCACGATCACAATCTAGCAAGAGATAAGACCAGTCTGAAAAGGGTGCTTCGATTTCAGTTTCACTCAAGAAACAAAACAAAAACGATGTGTTAATATATTTCCTTTGGCTCTCGGTCAGCACTCACCTGGATAACAAAAGTGCCAAAGACGATGGAGCAGAAGATCAAATTGTTGAAGATGCCGTCAAAGACGTTTCTCTCGCCGTGGATCTTACGGGCATTGATTTCGTTAAAAAGCTGCATCATGACGAAGGTGTTAAAGACTATGGTGTAGTGCTCAGAGGGGGGAGCATGAAGTGGGGCATTGCGGCCACTGTCTATATCGAACATCTTCTCACCTAAAAGAAAGAAAAACAGTTGCTGCAGTCAAACATACAAACTCAAACACAAATACACAAACCTGTCCACCCTGTAGAAATGCGGACACCTCATTATGCATGTGCATGTATCTCCACAGCCTGGGCCTGGTAACAGCTAGTGTCTGAGTTAATGTGGTAACTTCTTTCAAAGCCTAGCATGAAAACAGTGTTCCTATACACGAACATACTAAACCTTCTTCACATGTTCAGTGATGTGATATCCAACAACAGCACATTTGTTTTATTCATCACTCTTGAGACTGTTCTAGAAGCATGGGCTGATCAGCTGATCAGGTACAATGTGGCTCAGGTATGGTGGGTTTGAGGCACTATATGCTATTGCAGCAAACTGATATGCCTGTACAAAAGGCTGGCTAACGCATGGTTTACATGTCTCAGTTTTTGAACAAAAAAAAAAACTAAAAACAAGAAAAAACTTAAGGCAAAGAGGCTACAGCCCCCACAGCCATGTGCAAAGTTTGTGTGATCTTCATAATTCTGGTATATTTGTTCATTTATATTATACAATTTGCAAAAATAAACAAACTTTAGACATTTTTCTTTTTTACCCTTATTTTTGCTCTGCAGCATAAACGGCACCATTTAACTGTAAACTGAGGTGCTGTTGTCTCTTACCTGCAAACAACAGAGTGAAGATGATTGTGAGCTGGTACACTCCATGGCCCAAGATGTTCTTCATCATGGTTCTGGAGATGAGAGGCTTGTTACGTCCATATGGCTTTCGAAGCAACAGCGACTCTGTGGGTGGCTCGGTGGCCAGAGCCAGTGAGGCAAAGGTGTCCATGATTAGATTTACCCACAACATTTGTACTGCTTTCAGAGGAGAGTCCTGGGCACAAGGGATAAACAAAAAGGAAATGCATCACGTTGCCCAACCTAACCCAAAAACAATAACTTTTTAATAGCGTCAGTCCACCAAAAATAACCATGGAGAAAAACAAACGCAGCAATTTTTACAATTTATTTAATAGAAAAAAAATAGAAAATTTAATAATAAAAAAAGAAAAAGATGTCTAGTAGTAGTGAGGGCATTCAAAGCCAGGATTTGGAACCCCTACCTTAAACTGTTCACTGCTTTTACTAATTAGACCATTAACAATTGCTTCCTTAGTTGAAGCAGTTATGCTACAGTAGGAAAATGCCAACGTGTGAATGGGAGCAGGTTCTCCAAGACCAGGGCTGGTAAACACTGGTTTAAAGCGGTCTACTATGGTAATTTAGATCACTGAAGATATACTTTGAGCGGCCTGCTCGATCTGTGACAAAAACATGTGAAGAAATTTAAGATCAAGCAGTGTAAATGGTCTACATCCATAGTACAGGCAATGTGGCAACATCTGTGACCGTTTCTATTCAGAATGAAGACAGTAAATGCTTTTTTAATAACTGACACTCTATACTTAAATTAATGTCACAATATCTAGAACATTTTCCAGCCCTCTCATTTGGGTGGAATTACCCTGCAATAAAATTAAGATCAAGCCAAATCTCTTGATTACGGTCTACTGGTCTTGCTCGACAGTAACCGTTCTGAATCAGTACACTACAGTTGCATAGTGACTAGATGCTTTGGTCATACACCACCACCAGTCGAGTGCACTGCTCATGTTTGGTCAAACAAACAAGCGCAAGTATTACCCTCTTAAATTATCCTTCACTCTAACATTCCATACAGCTGTTCTGAAGAGAGCAGAATTTCAGTTCGTTACCTGTGTTATGCAGGCTCCAGTGAAGGCCACGATCACAGCAACTATGTTGACCGTGAGCTGGAACTGTAGAAATTTGGATATGCTGTCATACACATTTCGCCCCCACATGACGGCCTTAACAATGCTGCTAAAGTTGTCATCAGTGAGAATAATGTCAGAGGCCTCTTTAGCCACATCTGTGCCAGCAATGCCCTGAAAAAACAAAAAAAACAAATATGTTTTCGCATTTACAGTATAGTAACGTTCACTTCGGACTTGTATGTGAAAGTGACGTCCAATAAAGAGGCGAGTAAATAAAATACCATGGCAAATCCAACATCTGCCTTTTTCAAGGCAGGGCCATCGTTGGTACCATCTCCTGTAACTGCTACTACTTGCCTCTGTTCTATAACAGTGCTGTCAATGATGCCTAAAACATAGAGATAAAAATGTGTAAATGCATACAATGCAAAATAAATAAATAAATAAATAAACAAATAAATAAATAAATAAATAATAATAAATAAATAAAAAACAAAGTAAAATATTCAATAAAAATAATTTTATTAAGTGTGAGGAAAACAGTATACCTTTAACTAAAGTGTGCTTGTCCGTGGGTGAAGATCTTGCTAAAACCCGTAGTTTAGGCCATATCTTATCGATCCGCTCTTGTTCGATCTGTAAACAGAGGTGGATGTGTCAGTATCTGCAAAGTAGTATTGCAACGTTTACTCCTGCAAAAACAGAAGCACTATGCTCACCTCTCCCTTCTCGTTGCGTATCCGCCGATTGAATTCCTTTCCCTCCAGGCAGAGGAAATCGTCTCCAGGCTGCAGAATGCCACATTTGGTTGCTATGGCACGAGCTGTATTGATGTTGTCCCCGGTGACCATGCGTACAGTGATCCCAGCACGCTGGCACTTTCTAATGGCTTCAGGGACCTAAACGAGAGAGCTGGGTCAGACAGCTGTTGGCAGCCAAAACCCTCAACGCTATGTAAAATGGAGATGAAGCAAACACACAGTCTTGTTCTATCAATGAACATCAAAACAACATTTATGAATGTTAATATAAATGTTTTATTATGCCAAGAACATTGCATCCAGTGGTTAAGGGTCGTACTTCGGGTCTGACTGGGTCCTCGATGCCCACCACACATATACAGGTGAGGCTAGTCAGAATGTCGCTCTCATTTTCCCAGTCTGGTTCTCCGTCCGTGGCAGGGAAGTCCCTGTAGGCCAGGCATATTGTTCTCAGGCCTTCAGAGGCCATCGGCTCGATCACTTTCTTTACCAGGTCATCCCGGTCTCTGGGCCGAAAGACCTTAGCCTCACCAGTCGCGGTCAGAATCTTATAACACCTAGATGAGGGGAGAGGAGGACAGAGAAAATACAAATCTAGGTGGGGAGCTTTAGGAAAGGAGGAAAACATCTGATGGGCTTTGGGAGCCTGCTGACAATGTTTTTTTTGGGTTTTTTTTTTAAACTGTTTTACCTAGAAATGACACAAGGTATGAGGAATCTTTCCTAATGCAGAAACAAAACTGGGCTTAAAGTCTGAGGGATGCCTACTTTTTGAGAAGAATCTCTGAGGCTCCTTTGCTGAACATGCGGAAGCTTCCATCAGCATTCTTAAGCACGGTGCTCATGGATTTCCTGACCGAGTTGAAGGTGTAAACCTTGTAGAGCTTCTCCTCAGGGATCTCGTTGCGGACTGCTTGATAGTCCTTTTTGAGGTCCAACACAAAGCCAAGCAAGGCACATTCTGTTTTGTTGCCCACCTGGCGAGGTAGCCCTCCCTCCTTTTCAGGGGACTATGGCACATAAGAGGGGAAGGAGAAAAAAAACCCAAAGACAGTAAACAATAACGACACACATACCAAAGTAACTCAAATGTCACAGTAACAGTAAGACTTGTGCTATATAGAAAAAACTGTAACCCTCTAAAGCACAGCATGGCTTTAGGCAATGGAAAATTCTTACGGGCCCGGTCTAGTACATGCTTCGTTATACAACCAATCAAAATGCTCACATATATTTGAATAGCCAATAAGGTGTGGAGATAACTTTGCTTCAGATACTTAGTAATTTGCTTTAGTAATTTAATTTTAAATTACAAACTGTAAATAATTGTGTGTATTAAGGTGTAAAGAACGCTTTCTTAAGGTATTATGGGAATTTTTTTTGCTTGCATGTACAGAAACCTACCTTTTCTTTTCGTTGCCTCAGGGCAATGTTGTAAAAGCTAGTTTTCAAGAATGTCTTTGCTTACTGGAATTTATTACATGGATTTGTGCACAATATAAGCTCTAAATATATTTAGGCATTTTTACAAACCTACGTCTGCATCAAATCCAATTGTAGTTTATTTTTTTTTAAATATCTAAAAATAAACCACCCATAAAATATCCCAAAATGAACCAAGATAGCAAACCATTTACCATCAGTGTGCATGCTTCAGAGGGTTAACATGTAACTTGCATGGTTTGTATTGTGTAAATTCAGACAGGTATACTGACCATGATCTTGGTGGTGTAAGCACAGTTCACGCTGATGCCCAGAACGAGCAGATCCATGGTGCTGGCAGAGATGACTTCAGGCTCAGGAACCCTCCTGTGGTACTTTTCTGAGATGTGTGCTTGCACCACAGTCATCCTGTTCATGGTCAGAGTGCCCGTTTTGTCTGAACAGATGGCCGTGGCATTGCCCATGGTCTCACAGGCATCTAAATGCCTCACCAAATTGTTGTCTTTCATCATTTTCTAAAAAAGGAAATAAATAAAAGGAAAAACGTGTAAACAGGAGAGATCTGAAAATCCCTAAAGGGTCAGAAATGTAATTGTTGACCAACAGGGACTGAGTAGTATTACTTTTATGCTGCACAATGAATGAAAGAAAGAAAGAAAGAAAGAAAGAAAAGCAAGAAGAACTGGAAGTCCATTGCTACATAAGACGTGGTAATACCAGACCAACTAAAATGATCTGGTTAGTGGATGAGCGGGTGTTTTTTCCCGACATGACTCAGGCAAAGCAAGGTTGTGCTGGCTTTAAGACAGCCCTTCAGGACGGGTCATGGAAACTATTGAGCTGTCTACCTGCTTTAACTTGCTTCTAGAAAAAGCTGAAGGGACATACTTTGACAGAGTAAGCCAGCGAGATGGTAACAGCGAGAGGCAGACCCTCGGGGACAGCCACCACCAGCACGGTCACCCCTATGATGAAGAACTTCACAAAAAACTGGATGTAGATGGGTGTGCAGCTTTTCTCCCAGGGAAGGCCTTGCACCCAGAAGGTGTTCATGATAAACAACACCACCAGGATTATGACGGTGATGGCAGACATCACCAGACCTGCAGAAATGAAACAAGCATGGCCTTAAAACGTAGGGCTTCACCCAAATGACCAGCCAAAAAACAAATTGGCATTAGCTTTAGAAAGAACGGGAAAGGGAACGCAAACAGGTTAAAACGAGTAAGAAAGAACAAAATTCAGCAAATAAGGTGATAACTAAAATGCTCTGACCTGCTTTGCCAATTTGAACGGCTAGTTTGGTCAACTTCCCCTGAAGAACAGATTTCTCCTTCTTTGGCAAGTTGGCTTTCCGCTTCTCCTCTGCATCTGCCCCCTCATCGCTGTTTAGTGGCTGCATTTCCATTGCAGCTCCATCCTGGGCTTTAGCTGTATGCAGAGAAGGAGATGAAAAAATATCAATATAAAAACGCACATTAAGAAGAAAATATTCAAAAAACAATTGTATTTGAGAAGCTTACATGTCTCAATTTTACACAGACATTCCCAGAGGGTATTCCTTTTAAGATTCCAGCTGTGCCAAATGCCATTAATGCAACTGGCCCCGTTTTCACTAAGAGGGCTCAGAAAGATACAAGGCTTCTTCAATGCTTCCACGAGCCAAAGGACTCTCGTAAATATGCTGCAGGCTGACACGACATGGCCAGGAAAACTGATGTCTATTGTCTGATCCTAAATGTTACTAATTAGGGAATAAATGTGTAGTTTTTGTTGGCGAACGATTATCGCATTATGTACTATGCCATATATATTTTTGCATTTCCGAGCTCAACTAATGAGCTAATTAACAAGCTCCTGCCCGATCGAAATGGGTGTTAAACAATAAAACATTCACAACAAAGGTACCTCATAAAACTGACACAACCATTACAAAAAAACTCACTCATGCCTGAGCATCAGCTATGTTCCTTTTCTAATTTGATTACTACACAACAGTAGAAGCTGTAGGCTGAAGCCAATACATAAGAAGTGCCCGGGCCAGTTTGCGTGTTGTGTGGCATTCTGATGTGGCATGGTGGGTCTGTTCTCCACTCACAAGGCTTTAATCCTAGTCTGAGGGATTAAACCCCATTTCTGGCAACATGGCAGTGAGAGAGGCTCTGCAGGCAGCTCACATACAGTGCTGCTTCTACACCAAACCCAGACCCAGTAACATATAATACGCTGCAGACCTGATCACTGACACTAGCCTTGTTTTCCTTATATACCAGCAACCATCACAAAGGAGGAAAAAGAGCCCAGCAGAATTGACACCATGCATATAGTTCTTTACGGTCACATACACACAGGCCAGATTTAATGAGTATCCAATAGTACTAATGGGTTAAGGGAATGGTTTTAATGCAAGCTGCAGCACCTCAGAGGCTGCCAGCGAAGCCAATATGCCATTCATTATGCAGTTAAGTCAATAGGGTTACTCACCTTTCTTTCTGTTCTCCACAGAGCCATCTTGCTTTTTGTCTGAGGAGAGGAAAGAGGGCATCAGGAACGTCCCAAAACATATCTATTGGTGATCATCATGCACTAGATAATTCTTCTGTCCATTTAAACATCTCTCTCTCTCTCCCCAACACAGTGAGGAGGCAGTGCTTACAGTTTTCATGAGGGTAGAAACAGATGTGGAGTGGGTGCGCTCTACGACACCAAAATCCACTAGTGTTGTCAGGCCAAAGACACACCCGAGCATGCAGACACGCACAATCGTGGTGACGTGCATGCTCAGTGAACCACAAATTGTGCTCCAACCACTGTGGGCACTGAACTATTAAAACATCTAGAGGCGTTCGTTTAAAAGTTCTAGCACACGTGAACAGGAAGCTGGTAAAATTCATTAAACGACCTTAGCTAATGAAGCGCAGCAGAAATCCTCACAAAACACTCAATTAGGGATGTGAATGTTTTCTGTGTAAATAAGACACGACGAGCATTTTCAGCACTAAAGAACTCTAAATAAAAAGTAATCATGGGTCCATTTGATCCCTGCTGGTTTGTAATGGCAAAACAAACAGAAATGAGAGGTGCTTTTGGAAACAGTGGTGCTCCAAACGCTGCAGGTTCAAACTGCCACACACTAGTTGACAAGCAAAGCATAGAACCACCTCAATCGAAATACACGACATGTTCAACAGACTCCCTTATCGATTTCGTGAATTCAGCTACCTTGAAGTGCACCTTTTGCTGACGCAGGCACACAGCTTGTATAATTTCCTTATCTCCATAGCACCGGGCTGTGGAGCGGTGGAACTGCTTACTCTGAATCCAATACATTTGCGCTGAAGTGGCGTTTGTGATCCAGAAGCAATCGTCCAACACCAGTACCTGACCACAGCAATGCACCAACACTTGGTGTAAACCTTAAAATCCCTTGGTTTCAGAAGAAATAATGGATCAACAGCTGTCGACCAGTGTTTGGACACAGTGCATGTCGAAGATCACTGGCAGTTTTTAACCATTACGTATTTTTCTTAATTTTTATAAATCACTACTGAAATCTGATCAATGACAAAAAAACCACATTGGCAAATCTGAGACTGAAACAATTCGAGGCACATCTGTGATGTCAGTAAAAACCTTTTGTAATATAAAAGATGCTTAAACCTTACTTATAGACTACAATATTAATGTACAATCAGAAAGGATCACTTCCTCTGATCTATGGTGAGAAAGCTTGAGACCTCAGCAATACAGTAAAGATTAGGAGTCACTAGATGTGTGGGCACTAGACCTGCATTTCCTCCCTGATTCAGCTGGTATGGTCAAAACAGATATCAGGGACTTTAGGCATTGACGGCTAATGGTAAGATTACAACAGCAGTAAAAAAAATCTACAATAGGTAGCCACAGAAACCAAACTCTACTACAATATTGCTGCACTTTGTCTTTGCTAAAATAAATATTTTTTCAGAAAAACTTAAAAAAAAAAAAAAACATTTTAAGCAGTGTCTTTGAAAAATCCAGCACTTAATTCACAGTATTCAGGAACAGTGACGTTACCAACAGTAAAGAAATTCAGATTTCAACAATGTTAAATCTCACAGTTCTGCAAACTTATCTTTCCACACCCGAAAAAATGTCTCTGTAACTGCTACAGTTCACCACTACACTTCAAAAGGCTAGTGACAGACAAAAAAAGATCAGCCAGGCTAGAGACGTCAAGTTACAACATCTGCATACTTTTCTTCTCCTTTTTCCGTTCTTTTTCTTTCTTCTTTTCCTCCTTCTCTTCGTCTTCGTCATCTTCCGCTCCAGCCCCTAGTAAGGTGAAGATAATTCCTGTCTGGGAGTTGACTCCAACAGCAGTGACCAGAATTTTTCCAGAGCCCTCCATGACATGGGTACCTGTAGACAGGATGAGACACAGGTGAGGGCATGCTACTCAGCTGCAACAAACACACGCACACACAAACATGTGGTGTGTGCACTCTGATTTCTACGTATCTGCCGTCTAAATATGGGTTGTCAGTGTTCAGGAATGAAGAACCGGCAGATGACCGTAATGTCCTAATGACCCAAAGAAACAGCTCCTTGCGTTGCACTATCGCTGACCTCCTTTAACAGCTCTGCAGGTTGAAGCTGTTGCTCTGTGCCAGTGACCACAGAAAGACCAGGAAAATGCCATAGTGCTGACTTTTAAAATTCCAGTACTGACTTCTGAACAGATCTCATGTATGATCATATTCTCAGGGGAGATACTGGTCAGGGTAAGTCATGGTCTACAGTGGAAGTGGGGGGTGGGGGTGTAGATTAATTATATATTATATATATAAAAATAAGCAAGGCTGCATGTGTTTTTCATTTTAAAGAATGTCTTTATATTTGACAGTTAACACTTTCATAGAACAATTCATAGAACAAGCCACAATCTCACAAAGAACAATAACCTTAAAAATTTGGTTAATCTCACAATACTCTAATGCACGGCTTAGACAAGGGGTGTCTAATGGCATGTCCGAAGGGTTGGTGTGGCCCTTCTAAACAAGCAGAACACCTGATTCGAAGTCGTTTGTCATCGGATAAGAAGCGACACCTGCCTTTTGCAGAGATGATTAGGTAACACTGTCTTGAATGGCACACAAAGGGGTGAAAATAAGCAAGTCAGGAAAATCAAGATAAAATGCAGACGGACATGTCACTTCTCAAATGTTTCCGGTGCAGTAAGAACGAAAACAAACCCGCACCGCAAGTGTGACGTGACGCAGCTGGTCTGTGAAATTCTGGAATGAGGCTGAGAGAGAGCCTCTTTAACAGTAACGTCTCAAAATAATATTTAAACTTCATGACCCTACAGTTATCATAACGTAAAGAAGGATTTAATGTCTGCACTGACCAACCAACTAAGTTATGGGAAGCTGTACAATGCAGTCGTGCAATTCGGACAAAGTTCAATGCCATTATTAACTGAATTATTACGACTTTATTAGTAGAATATTTTGTGAACATCCCAAACAGAGAGAGACAGGCGATCTACCGAGGGCAGCAGGGGGTCACGAGCCTAGTTCCTCTAATTTAAATCTTTCATATGGGTGTGGCTGAAGATAAAGCCGGGTGGGTGCACGGCTGTTTAAGAAGTCATGATGACTAGGAAACGAGTATCTGAGCAACAAGATGCTTGTAGTGCTAATAAACAGCCACTACACCAAGACCTTCATTCAACTAATTTCATCTGGTTTATCATCACTATCCATCCTATTTGGGCTGTAGATAAGAGAGGCAAAACAGAAGAGACAGCAATGAAAAAAAACATATAGCAGCACTTGAACGCTGTTAAGACTGGCCAGATCGCGGATTCAGGATCAGTGACTCAGTTACATTAAGCCACAGCATAAGCAGACACTTGATGGAGGCTGATACCTGACAACAGCATAGGATCCTTCTCCAGCGTTTTCTTCACGTGATCGGACTCGCCCGTGAGGGAGCTCTCATCAATTTTGAGATCGTTCCCTTGGATGAGAATGCCATCAGCAGGTAAGAGGTCACCTGTAGAACAGAATAGTAAGAAGAAATTATTTTGGTTCAAAGTAGCAGGTTGTGCATCTGAATGCAATAACTACTGGTACTGGTCAGTTCTTTGTTTGAAACACTGTCGATCTTTGCAGTGTTATGGCTGATCTGTGTGTCCTTTTCATTTATATAATTAATTGCGCTTTTGCACAAACCTCATTTATCAGAATTTACAAGAAAGAAAAATTTGTTCTTTGGTGCAAAAATTCTGCCTTGGTGAATCTTCAGAAACGCCTGCTGAGCTGCTCTGAATGTGCAGATGATTGTGCTGTGCACATATGCGAAGGGGACCTGTTTAATTATATAATCGCTGTATTGCATTGTGAAAGCTTACCATATTTAATTTGTGCAATATCTCCAACTACGATCTCCGCGACAGGGATTTGAATGACTTGCCCACCACGGACCACTGTAAACTTTTGCTCTTGCTCAATGCGGCTCTGTAAGCCACGGAACTGCTTCTCCTTGCTCCAATCGTTAAAGGCAGTCACTAGCACCACACAGATGACGGACAGGAGGATAGCAGCTCCCTCTATCCATCCCGCTTCTGATTCGCCCTCATCTTCCACTCCTCCTGTTCCCTCTCCACAATCTACACACACACACACACACACACACGCACACGCACACACATTAGCACTATTATCATAGAGCAACTGCTTAGCTCAGTATCTGATAACTGCATTGGAGGATTTCATTAGATTTGACTTAAATGTAGAACATTAATTACAGGCTTATGTTATTACTCTTGTATTTATGCACAAAAGCCAAAAAACCAAGTGAACTTACTTTTACTATCTGAATCCGGAGGTCTATAAAAAGAAAGGCCTAATGAAACTATGGCTGCTACTTCTAGAATAATCAACGTTACATCTTGTAATGCTTCCCATACTAATTGAAGAAATGTTTTTGGCTTTTTCGGAGGTATAAAGTTCTGTCCAAACACTTCAGTTCTTTTTTCGATGTCTGCAGGATGTCCACTTAAACCTGAAAAACAAAAGAGAAACAAAAATGAAATTAAGGTTAGTTTTTAATGCTTTTTTAAAAAAATATATGAAAAAGAAATGACCAAGGCAAAGATTAAAAAGATTTGAAAAAATAGCAGCCCTGGACAGATGTTTATAAATATTTCAAAACAATATTTAGGGAAATGTTCCTTGCCATGGTCACCTCTGGCTTGTTCACTGGGGACCTGGACCCAGATTTCTGCTTTGTGACAACATCCATTGTGAAAAGCACAATATAAAAATAAATCAGACTTGATTTGACAATTTCGCAAAAATGTTTTTGCACTACAGAAGAAACCAATTATGTGATGTTGGGCTACTGCACTAAAATACCTGCACTGCATTCACATAAAGTAACATTTCTATGTAATGCACATATACATTTCCTAAAAGTAGAAATGTTCAGACGAAACCTTTAAAAAATATTGGTCATCAAACATTAGCCCACAATTCCCACATTAGTGTGTCCCTAATCTTTCCTTATTCAATAGAAAACTTGTTCTAACAAACTCGTTTAGAAGCAAAACGGCAGGATACTGCTCTTTTCACAGGCAACGACTGAAGAAGAGCTGCAGTGTTATAAGGACAATGGTGCTGCTAATAAAATAAGCCTCTATCCACAGTCAGTCATGTGAAAAACAGTACATACATACACGGTAAGTGTTTGACTTTTTAAAACATATTTGAACGAGCAAACGCTTCCTTGATACACTGCCTACAAAAAAGGTGACTCTACTCAAACAAATGTCAAATAAAAGTAAAATATTGTATCATCATCATCATCATATAAATAAACAAAACACATCAGACACACAGAAAACAATGGTGCCACTTATTAGAATTTCTGGTCTTTCTAGTCTTTCTGGAGCTCTACCATCCTGCAGAGTTTAGTTCCAACCCTAATCCTACACACCTGATCCAGGTAATAAAGGCTTTCAGGGGTGTCTGAATGGCACAGCCAGGTGTGTTGGATCTTAACCCTTCAGGGAACACCAGAGTTGGGCGCCCCTGATCTAGAGTCTCTTTTCTTTTATTAAAATGTGTTGTGTCATCGTGTCAAGAACCCTCATCAGGCATTTAGAACAAAAAAGTTCACGGTTGCCTAGGAGTCTGGTTTGGGATTTATAAATGATCGTAACTCCACCGTAAGGAAAATCATCTACAACTGGTGTCGATTTCAAACAACTGCCAGTTTGTTTAGGACTGGGTGCCCCAACAATTTCAGTAACAGTAGACGTGTGTGGTATAAAGCAAAGACAGCTATTTCAGAAGAAGAACCCCATACCAGCTGTGGAGCATGGTAGTGTAAATGTTACTTGGGGGGTTGCTTTGCTGCCATTGATTCTGCAGCAAATCAAAGAGGGCTTGAGCGTGCGGCCATCTGTCCGAAAGCTGCCGTTTAACGACTTTTCAACAGCACAATGATCCTAAGCACATTAGCAAATCCACCAAGGAAGGGCTCAATAAGGAAGAAAGGAGGTTTTTTGAACCAAACTGAAATGTAGTTTGGGATTTGAAAAGCACAGTACATGCATAAAAAACTCCCTAACATCTCAGTTGAAGGATTTTTGTATGGAGGAGTAAATAAAAACAAACAAAAAACAACAGAAAGCTGATTAAAAAGACCTTTGTTTTTTTCTGCTAAAGGGAGCAATAGTAGCTTCTTTTTTGTTGAATAAATGATTGAAAAAGCTACATTTTCTTGTGTTTTTGTTTAAGTATATCAGCTTTATCTGAAAGCACTGTAACAAATGTGTTGGGAAAGAAAGTCAACAATTTCCATGGAGTGAAATTCCTTTCTTTTACCCTTGCTCATCGCTACATGCTCATTTAAAGCTCAGAAACAACCCCCCCCCCAAGAGATGTAACAATTTTGTAAAATAAGATAAAATCATTTTGTATAATTCTACTTTCTTTTATAACCAAACCTTAATCAAATCTGGTGAATGCCACAAAGCAGCCAAAAAACATTTGAATATCCAGGATATACTGTAATGGAAATCTATATGGAATTCTTACCCAAATAAAGCTAAAACAGCTGAAGCAGAGCTTTCAACATCTAAGTGACTCAGTTGCACACTTTCACTGCCTAACCTGATGCACAGGGGAAGTCCGCTCAGCCTTTCATTTACATAGCCCTCTGTGCTCAAATGAAGTTGAACTAAAAAACTTCAAGGGCCAATTGGGGATGTTTACTTTGTTCATGTTTCCCACCTGCTCTGCTGACTGGTTGTTTTTGGGGACTCTGAACTAGAAGATATAGAAATGTGCATATGGTGTTGGGTCTGCATGACAACCAGTTATCAGTCAGGTCAGCACAGCCTTGTCATGACAATACTCCTAATTACTCAGCAACCCACAGTCGGAGTTCAGCTCTGCCTCGTCTTTCCTTCTCTCTCTTTACAGATTTACATACATACTTTCACTCAAGCTCACACTTGTGAGTCATTATGACAAGTGACTCACAGCTTATAACTAGAATTATAAGAAAAATTTAAAGGGGCGTTTCACTGATTTCTCAAACCATCTGCATAATTTAACCAGAACTACAGCGATCAGAGCACAGTTTGATATAAAATGCACTATTCTAGAAAAGTCCGAATTGTTGACATCAGTGGGAACAAAGAGAAGAATGCTTCTAAAACCTGCCTCACAAAAAGTTATGACAATATGGTTTTTTTAAATTACAATAATTTTTTAAAAAACATGAATGTAAAAAAGAGGAATGCAGAATGTTCTAGATACAACATTTGGAAACAAATATTAGAATACAATACTACCATGGTTAACATTATATTTAAAAATGATAGGTTTGCTCATTATTTTGAATAGTAAATAAAATGGATTTATTCAGATTTTCGGCTTTGGGTAATTGTGTAGAATAATTGAAGTCTCAATATTGACCAAAATAATCGTGATTATTATTTGTGACGATCGAGCAGCCCTAGTTCACAGCAAACCAAGCTATATAAATATAAACAGGAAATATTAAAACAGCTATAAAAGCCATATTGGAAATGACTGCCAGTTATAATGCATTTTAGTCCAGTGCAGCACCACTTTGAATTCTGACAGTTCTAACAAAGAAAATGTAAACGTGACTTTCATGTGACGGTAGCACTCTAAAACCAGGATTACACTGACTCAGCTTTTCTTTGCATGATAAGTGAACTGAGGTGCTGATAACTCAGGTCTTAGTTCAATCTAAAAGGCACTGGGCTTTATCCTGTTCCTCTAGCCCACAACACACAATAATGCTCAACCAAGCCAGTGGAAACAAGCTGACAGCAAAGACTCATTTCATTTATCCACAACACTTCCCTTCTCTCTCTCTATGTTTGCATTAGCCAAATAAGCATCAGCGACTGAGGAAGATTAAAGCCCACCAGAAAGTGTGTGTGTGTGAGGGGGTGGGGGGTGGTGGAGGGCGCCCAACAACACATCTGCGTTTACACGATACTTAGTCACATTCACACCCCACCCATTGCGCTGGAGAGTGTAGATAGGGTTTCTTTAATTTGTGGTGGGCTGATTTTAAAGACACCAGCGGTAAAGCCAGAGATGTGCAAGATAATAAGTCTAATAAATGATCCACACACAAAAAACTGCTGTTCCTTCTATTCCGCCAAACTAAGCACTGTAGAAGACTCTTAATTTGTTTAACTGACCCTACCACAGAAAAGGCAAACGGCTTTAAGAAAACCCATTCAGCCATGTAACTGAAGCCAAAAGTTTTTAAGATAAACAGAAGTAAAACCATTAATCAGGCCATTCAGAAAAGCACTCGTGAGCTTCTTACAAATTGAGTATTAAAGCTGCTAAATGTTCCAGGGCTCTAAACAGCACCATTACTATACTATTTAACAGTATACATTAAAGACTAGTACTATACAAAAGAAGTGGTCTTACTCTAAAGTCTAGAGTTTACTGCCATTTACAGTCCCTTTACTTGTTAATTTAAGTGTATTTACCAAATTAATGCCAGTTTAGTAAGAAAGAACATTTTGATTTAATTAACGTAGAAACGGATTAAAAGGCAAAAATCTAAATGAGGGTTAATGATGGACCAATTAAGATGATTTTCCCTTTAAATAATGATTTCTTTAATATTCAGTAAACACAAAATCATTTGGCCAAAAGGCCCCTGGTGACTAGGTTGAATTATTTGTTTGGATTTGTTCTGTGACAAACAAGCTCCATCACCATCTGTGCTTGATCATGGTACAGTTCTTTCTTAACTGTACGTATATTTGCATTTCCTGCATTTGACAAAATTGAGCTGGTGAGCTGTGTATTCTGGAATATGGTGCTCAGACGGCCAAAAAATAAATGTGCACCAAGAGGACGCAGTTGTGCCATGGGGTAGATATGTCTAATAGTGTCCAAACAGATTTAGCAGTGTCCAAAAGCTTAATTTGGAAGAATAACAAGATTAAAAAAATCTTACTCTGAAACGGAGAAATGGCCCACTTACTAATTACAAATCTCTTGAATAGTCAAAAGCTCCTGTAATCTTGAACTGCTGCTTAATTTCCTGTGCTAAACCTGAATTAGCTGATTAAGCTCCTGAATGTATCATAAGAGCATGGCTCCCTAGCAGGGTGCTATTGTAGAGCGGAGGCAGCAGGGCAGAGCTGATCTGTCTTATCACCACAGGCCAGATTCACAGAGCAGCGTGGAGACTGCTGAACGCACCTCGGCAGCGCGGCTCCGTCGGACCACGGAGCATGACGAAACCTACTGGAATGCCTTCTCAACACCACAGAACTTTCCCATGCAGCTAAATTCTGCTCTGACTCAGCATCACAGATACATTATCTTCACAAAAGCACACAATAGCACATACCCTGCGTCCAAACAAAAACAAGGGCTGTATAGTACTTCACTCATATTTGCAAGTTAAAATAATCTTGTGCAAATGAGTCTTTATGCACATTGTGCAAACCGTGTTTGTCATGCTGGGTTAGAATGTGTAACTGAACACTTTCTGTTTCGCACCTAGAAAAGCAGGACAAACGAAATCTGCAAAGATGGCAGCTCTCCAGAATTCTTTAGAGTTTTAAAAAGACAGTAAATTGTACAAAAACAGAGGATAATTTACTGGTCTGTACTGAAACCTACAGTCTTCATTCCACAGAGAGAAACCCACACACCTGTGTCATGTACAGGACCCCTGCCATCCCAGACAACTGTCAGGGCAAGGTGCGGGGCGCAGTGGTGCAGGTTAAGCTGCTAGCTAAGACAGCGACGGTAAAAGTTCCGCTTGGACGGAAGAGTGCTGGAAAGACTGCACTGGGTGTATTTTATAAATGTTTGCTTGGTGTTGCAAGTGCTGTATTGAGACAAAGCACAGGAAAGTTTTCAAAGAATAGGAAGAATCCATCAAAAACGTGGCTCCACCTTAAGTAGAACCTCTGACTGACGCGCTATTTAAGGTAGAATCGAAAATATTTATTATGAAGCTCTAACCTCGCACGCACGCACACACACACACAGGACAGTTTTTACTTTAGCCCAGTAGTGATGGCCATATTTTTCTGTCTATGTAGCATATATGGAGGATTTTTTAACACAAGGAGCTCAAGGTTCAGGCATTAAAAAGCCAATTGATGCATATTTTCAAAACCCAATGAAGGATGAACCTCAAAACCCACAAGGTAAAAACACTCTGGACTGTCTGATTACTGCCCTGTCTGAGCTGCTGGAAGCAAAAGAACATTAATGTACCATCATATTAAAGTCAATCAAGCACCACTACAAAATGTCTAAGACCTCAGAGGCTCTTAGGTCTTGAAATTAGTTGGAGTGTTGTTCAAAAAGCTTGACATCTGGATGTACAGTAGCCTTTTTACTCGAATAGCTTTAAGCAAAAAGCATATAAATGATATGGACGTTTTATGAATTCCATGTTATGTGACTGACCAGATGGGAGTCAGACTACTATATTATCCTATTCCTACAGATACATGATTATATATACTATATTATACTGAGGTTGTTAAATTTGAGTTAACATCAGTGACCCTGCAAATCTAAATTGTCCATTTCTGCTCATTAGTGAACTTAAAGCCGCCTAATGTATCGAATACAACTGCCAAAACGATCAATGTGCAGTAGTGCCTAACAAAGCCTGCAGCAAGCTTCTGTGGATGTGGTGCCGTTTTAATCTAGGATCAAACTGAAAATCCCTTCCACCCAAAAGTTCAACCAAGGTCAGGCTTGTGATTTAGCACATCGTCTGTGAAGAGGTAATAAACCAGTGGAACTGCTGCATGTTGGCTTGTCTTTGAATGCTGACTTTGCACTTTTTATCTGCTATGTACACCCTTCTAGCAAGTACACTAAAGCCAAAATTCTAAGAGGCATACTTGACTTTTTTTTTTTTACCACTTGAACTGTTTGAAAAATTGATTAACACAACTGGTCATAACATCGACCTACAACCAATCAGATTGATGGTGGTAGATTAACTTAAACTGGACTGAATTAGAAATGGACAGCAAACAATATGGCAATAAAACACTGTGACCGTGTTATGTCTCAAAGCACAAAAAGATATAATGATTTTTGGCAGAAGGAAGTGCCTATGTATGTCACTTAAAGTGAACATTAATGTAAAAAGTGGGCAATTTCTACTGAAAACGAAGCTGTACTAAAGAAATGGCAGACTGTGTTTGCAGTAGGGGGTGTAACGATGAATCGATCTTTATCAACACATCGACCGAAAGCTAATCAGACGTGACTCATAAAAACGTGTTCACTCCACGATTAACTCTTCTTCGTTTTACTGTGAGCAGTGTTTTGTACTGAAAAGCTGCTTCTGCTTATGACGACACTGCTGCATTTGACCTCTGAAAATAAAATGTTCACATTATAATTTGTTTTTGTGTGTGAGTTTATAGTAATGTAGCAGACTATTCAAAATTTCAATCATATTTCATACTGACTGCAGACATCAGTATCAAACTGAATTATCACGAACCCAATAATGCAAATTGTAAGGTATGGAAAATGTAAAAATGATTGATGTAAAAGCAAATCATCATGACCTGTGATTCCCAAGCCAGGTTTGCAGATTACATAAAAAATACAAATGGAGATAAAAGGTTTGGGACAGTGAGTGTATTTTACAGTGTTTGGGGCGGCTCAGGTGAGAACATATAGTTGCCTATTACCGTTATTTAGCTTATTTGGACATACTGCTTCGTTCATAATGGTTGAGTTGCTAAAGAGCTACCAAATATTTGCATAGGTTACCATACATTATAAAACCCTAATTAAAGCCAAAATAGACTGATGTTTAGTTTGGTCAGTAGTGTTCTATGCATTTGGTACTTGTTTGTGTTGCCAGCACTGACTAGGAGCATATTCCAATTTGCAAATGGACATTTTCTATATTCTAATATCTTTTTTGACCAACATTCTTTTCAATTTTGACAAGCCTAACAGTGACCTTTCTGGATGTATTGAAAAGGCTCTCCCCCTTTTCAGGGTGACGAAACTTAAACCCACACCTTGAGTAAGAGCTCCAAAGCCACACTTACCATAAGGAGGCCTGTCTGGGCTCACCTGACATTATTCATTCAACAAAACATCCTACAGAAACTACTTTTCAGATATTTGTCTAAATTAAAAATAATGATATATGTCTAAGATAATAAAACTGCAGAAACAGCATATACCATCTATAGGTGAAGATTTTAGTCTGCTGCAGAGTCCATTAACATCCCCGTAAGATTCCTGTATTTTGTGTATTCCTTCAGCCCCCCTCAGTTCCATGAGAGAGCGTAGGTCTTTGAGTGTGCAGCCAAATTCTCCATCATGATTGGGCTCTGCCACCGAGTTCTTCACCCCACTGTAGGAGTTGTTAGCCATGTCGCCCAGTTGCACAGCACTTCTGCAACGATGGAAAAATGGCGTCCCAAAAGGAGAGCTAAATCCTCAGGAGAGCAAAGCCAGTAGTTCCCATAAACAGCTGACGTCCTTCAGAGGAGGAGGACCAACCGTAGGTGGCAGGACTGGGACAATTCAAAAGCCATTTCCCTCTGCTTGCAGCAAAAGCTTATTCGTTCATGCTGACAGGAGCCTCACGGATCCACTGAACAATGGCCATACAGATCTGGTGGATGGGAGAGAGTGGACAGAGGGAGAGAAAAGCAGAAGAGAGAGAGAGAGAGAGAGAGAGAGAGAGAGAGAGAGAGAGAGAGAGAGAGAGAGAGAAAACAGATGTTATTTGACTAAAATAAACATGTAAACCTTAAGACATAAAAACGAACAGGCTTGAACACAGTGTTGTTATGAAATTAAACACTGAACACCTGAAGTTCAGCAAGATTCCATTAGACCTAAAAATAGAAGGTAGGAACCCCAGGTCACTGGCTAAGGTTCAACATGACATACTACGCGCTTTTGCAGGGAAAAGATATCAGCACTTATTTGAGGAGCAGCGTGGGAACATGTCTGCCATAGCGAACAGCATTTCTCAACTACTGTGCCATGGCAGAATTCTGCACCACTGGTTTTTACCATGTGCTTCATGTAAAAACTAAACTTATAAATAATTTTATATAAAAGTAAATGTAAGATCACTAGGGTTTGTGTCTACATGGCGAGCATGAACAGTGCATTTTAACTTCTAGTATATTAAATATTAAGCGTCCACTTACAGTACAAGAGTGAAAGGTCTTCAAATCTGTTTTTACCTAAAGAACTGCCAGTAAATAGAATTGGAAACCTTTCAGAGTAAAGATAAAGACATTAACTCTAATCCACAGTATGCTTTGCAAGTATAGTCAAAGCTGGACCACTATAACATCATTCCAGAGCACTTTCTAACCACACAAGCATCTCCCAATGATGAGACAGAGTTCATCTTCAAATTTAAAGATGCAATATTAAAACATATATTACTAAGGCTGCTCCAACTAAGAATTTTCCCGTTTGACTAGTGGTCATCAGATCAACCAACTAGTCGACCAGTCATTGCACTTATAGAGAAAAACTAAGCCCGAACAATGAGCCTCTAAAATATTAATTTTACAAGTGCACACAAAGCAAGTAGCCTGTTAACAACAATGCTAGTGGCAAACGTGGTTACGTATCCGAATGTGTCAGAACTGTCAGCAAGGAGACTGAAGGTTTGTTTGAAGTTGGCGAATGGCAGATACAACTATGGATGCAGAGTTTGCATGTCACCTGTTTAGGCGGCATCCTTCTTGCAATCAAAATGATCTTACACTTTAAACTATTTCAAGTCTGACATCAATTCCACCGGTGTGCATACCAAATATTAACGAATTAGGCTGTATACAGCGCAATCCAGATCAAATGAGATGATTAATTTACTGTTACAGATACACAAATACAAAAAAACCACTAAATTACTAAATTAGCACAGATTAAGGCATTAACAGAACTGTAAATTAGCAACCTGTGGCAAGTGAACTTTTTTCCAAAGAAACACTGGCAAGCTCTAGTCTTTGAGCATCCAGCCACAGGCTCTGATAACAGAAATGCTTGGTCCTTAAAGAAACAAAGTTATATTCTGCTAAATGAAATATTAACTTGAAGTGGTTTTGTGGAAATATGATGTACCCCTGCACTGTAGGGATGCACCAATACTGCCTGAAACAGCTGGACCAGGTATCAGTAACAATGGGCTGATATGTTCAATTCGGTTATTCTATGTTCGTGTGCATACTAACTGCAATTTTTCATTTTTAAGAATTTTTTGTGCTGGTACACAATTGTGTCTTTAGTTACAAACGATTCTGTTAATCGGTTTATATGTATTTGTTATATTTCATTTTATGTCATAAGGAAGGTTATGTTTAAGCCAAGCCTGATGTTTCCTTACACATTTCAGTGTCTTCCATATAGCTTATTGATTAAACACTGGTATCGGATCGGTACTCTGTATCGGCCCATACCCAAAGCCTAGGTATCGGGACTGAAAACATCGGATCTGCGCAGCCCTACTGGACAGGAAAGGTAATAAAAGATGTAAAGCTATTAAAGATGTTTCCTCTTTGCCGTAATATAAGAAAACCAGCCACAACTGCCCGCTGGATACTGGAAGCCTTAAGCAATCGACATCCTATAGCATTTTCCAAACCCTAATAATCAAAAGAACATTGCTCATGTACATTTTTAAAATGTGTAAAGAATGGAGTATCTGGTATTTGTGTATATTGTATTTACAATACTTTTATTCTATGTGGTGATACTAGACTGGCCCCACACGTGTAAGGTGACACCATATACACATGGCGACATGGGTGACTTTGAAGGGTCTAAGACTGACCTAAAATAAAACTAAGCTTGTGGAAACACTGATGAAAATAAAAAATAAATAAAGGCACAATAAAAAATGTAAGAAATAGTGCTTGATAACTTTTTCCCCCAGAGAATCAAAAATCCTACAGGCTCCTGATCCACTGCTCAGACACACTTTATCATGAGGCACAATGCATGGCAATATTCTGCACTCAAGCAGATCACCAGGTGAGCAGTCACGAGGATGCTTCACTCCAGGAGGTCAGCATGGAGTTTTTCAAGAGTGTCTTGTGCAGAAGTAATAAACAATTTTACCAAAACGAATATCGAACACACAGAGCTACACCAGAACATTAAGCATAGAAAGATAAGCATCTGAAGACAGAGACTTGGAATGAATTCACCTTTTACAAAAAAACTTTCAGATGGACCAAGATGACAGTTTCAGGTTGCACAGGAGGTCACATGTCACAAGACAAAATCATTGTGACTGGATCTCCAAACTAACAGCTGGGGCGGTATGGGTGAGCAATGGCAGACTAAATCTTAACCCTTCTTCTACTGGGCTACAAGGCCGACCCAAGATCTATACTTCATAGCAGGCCTTAAGAAGTCAAGTTTCTCAGTGTCGCCAACAACCTCTCTTCTTCCACAATTCGAAAACACCTGTTAACTTCGCTCACCATCAGTTCCAGAATATCTGCCTTAAACAAGCTTCCAGTTACTGTGCTACCTTCAGGATTCAGAACCATTTATGGAAAAAACCCAAGGAAAACCCTCATGGTCGAGCTTGGCAACTGCACTCCCCACTGTATCCGCCAACGTTATGCATGTGAGTCAAGGGCAGCAATTCCAGGGATCCCTCTACACTGGAGCCACAGGCAGTGATGTATTTTTAGCAGCCCTCCGACTGTCCCCTTTCCACCCCCCACCCTATCCACATCTGAAGTGGGCCAGGCAATGTCTACGTGAAAGGTAGAACCTAAAGCCAAGGTGCCTTATCGTGTGGTATAGTTCAGCGTTTTAAAGGCCACTTCATGGAACAATCTTGGCACTTCCAATTTTTTAAAGCCATGCACACAAAACCGAGGCCTTATAGATTTGTCACTAAACATTATGAGAAAATCGGTTGTCAAATAAATAATTTTTACTCCCATTCATTGCTGCAGGTTTATGTCGAAATGTAGTGTTCATGTAGAGCAATAAACTGCAATGACGAATTTGTCCAAGTTAAATTTCAAGTTGTGCACTGATGGAGCCTCATGACAATGACAAGATTTATTATTGTGATAAATTAAATGAAAATATTTTTCAACTGTTTTTCATCAGAACAGACAGACACACAGACAGACCTTAATGGAAATAAAGTTTGATTGGTATTTTGGACTGGAGCATAAATCATAATTTTTCATATAAGTTTAAACTGATGTGTTTATCAAGCAGGTTTTTTTCTGTGTTCTTGTAGGGACACCAGTATCATAACGATAACAAAACCACAAAAATGAATCGTCGTCTGTGCACTGATGGAGCCTCATACGCTTATGGCCCTGCTTTCATATTTATTTTGCACTGCGAGTTTTGACATTCTGGGTGTTTTGCATGTGCGAGAACCAAGTGCTGTTGACTGCACAGATGGGAGTTAAACAGGAAAAAACAGCCAAAGTGGCTGCAGAGTTTCTCGCCTTGATGAGACTGGATGCAGGATGCTCCTCAATCAGTTTTCTGATGTGAAGATTCTTAAAGTCCTGTAAATTACTGATATCTATCCTGTTTGCCATGAAGGGGTGTACTTAGTCCACAACAATATTTAGGTAGGTGTTCTGTGTCAAAGTAACATCAATGTAAGGACCCAATGTTTTCCCACAGCCAAGAGCAACACACTGCCTGTCTTCTTCTTGTTAAGCATCTTGGTGCCCTCTCTTCTCTTCCAGAAGTATAGGAAACATACACACTTTGCTTTACACATGATCTCAAAGAAAATGTGACTCATCAAACCAGGCTACCTTCTCCCTGGCCACATTGTTCTATGGTCCAGCCCTAAGGCTTGCATGTCCATTGTAGGCCCCTTTTGGGGGTTGACAGAGCTCAGCCTAAAAGTTCTGCTTGTCCAGACTACAGGAAATGCATGATCAAATTTGGGTTTGAAATATACAGTGGGTAAGGAAAGTATTCAGACGCCCTTCAGTTTTTCACTCTGTCATATTGCAGCCATTTGCTAAAATAATTTAAATTATTTTTCCCCTCATTAATGTACACACAGCTCCCCATATTGACAGACAAAAAAAAGATTTTTTTTAATTGTTACAGATTTATTAAAAAAGAAAAACTGAAATATCACATGGTCCTAAGTATTCCGACCCTTTGCTCAGTATTTAGTAGAAGCACCTTTTGAGCTAATACA